>MNCI01005810.1:280958-465180 GCA_015680685.1 Gnetum montanum
TGACGGGTCCCACCTAAGGTGAGCTCCTAATAACATGAAAATAACAGTTAGGCATAATTAAGTAGTGTAATGTTGCAGTAAAGTATGCTCGATGTGATGATTGTAGTGTACTAACTTCAGGATCGATTCGCTCTAAGCGACCGATCATATCCTGAACGACCCCTTCCATAAAGGTGAATTTATTAGGAAATTTGTCCCAGGATTGAGTCGTCACCACTGTCAAGGGCATGCTCTGGTCACCTGTTACGCAAGATAAAAGGTATGACTGAGACATTATGACAACTGGTATAAAACAAAAATTAATTTTATCAAGTGTCAAACCACTTGCCTCGGTTAATTCCAGCCGAAAGGACTTCAACATCTTTCACAGCTATTTCCTCTTCACGCGTAGGAGGCTGTGCGCTCCTCGCCTTATTAACTGGGGCCTCTTCTTCCAAGGCTGAGGTCCCTTCTCCACGCCGTAAGACCATAGCCCCTGTTTTAGGGGTCAACCGACCTGTAACCTTTTCCCTCATTGTAAGACAACATGACTAGTTAACATAGGATTGCACTTTTGGTTCAACGAATGTTACACTACATAAAAGCATTTCTATACAAACCATAATCGTTAATACATCTTCACACTTACCTCTTGGAGGATTGCTCCTCTGAAACCTTATCTACATTTTCCTCCCAACACCACCCGCTGGCTCGGAAGATCCCTCATCCAAACGAGGCTTTTTCCGTAGCACTGACAAATCCACTATCTCAGTAGCCAGGCGCTTCCCTCTCAACACATCATCAGTGTAAGAGGAAGGTGCTCCACCCACACTATCTTGGCCCCATGTTCGAGGTGCCACCATACTTCTAGTTGTTACTGACAATGACTCCCCGATTCCCTCAGGAGGGTCCTACGACCGGATAGTGCTGAAAATATGGAAGATCCATGGTTTGGAGATCTGGCTGTGATCTTGTTCCACCCAGACCCCATTCCTCTGGACCACCAGAAATTTGGCAAAACACCAGAAGCAAGCTATGAAGAAGGAAAAATGCACATTGAAACGAGTTTCAAGCTTCTGGCGAAGCCTGACCATCTCAATGTGCAAGCCTTCAGCAAAATAGCTTGCCCAATTGAAGTGTGTCACCTCCTCCAAGACCTCTCGCATGATTCAGGCCTGCTTGATGGTGAGGAATCTCCCCTGCGAGAGTATCTTGGGGAAGGCCTAGGTCCAAAAAAGGGGGTAAATGGTATGGGCAACCTCCAACTCAATCCAATCGCCAGGGATCCCCTTGGTTTCTTTTTGAACCCCCAGCCACTCCTTTATTTCTTTCTAGAGTTTGGAGCTCCTCTTCAACTTTTCATCTATGGGAAAGCCATCAGGGGGGACCCCAAAGAAATCAGCGAACAACTGAGCATCAATGTCAAAATTTACGCGCACATTATGTACACATACACAGAGATGCTCGGCTTCCTCGCTAAAGGAGTTGACCAGGGTTAACATTTCACCAGCAATAGTGTCAGGGGTTATGGCCAAGAAGAGGTCCATCAGTCCAGCTTCCTGAATGTTATTGGTTACTACAATCGGGGCTGCTCTTTGGCTGAGCCAACTTTGTGCCTCCTTTATGTCACCATAACGGAAGAAGAGAATACTGGCCTTGCAACCCGAAGCCATAATCATAATCTCCCGTGATTCCCTAACTATTAACACAAATCCATAGTTAAACCAAAATGATTTTACATCATCATCACACAACATTGACGTAATTCATTATTTCGACAAAACTTACCAAGCTCGAAAGGTAAAGGAAATGGTGGGATTTTCCTTTGAACATCTGCAACGGTGAGGGGAGGGTCCAAAGTCCACTCCCTATCCAGCCATCTGAGCTTCTTGCACCTAGAAAATAAGTTGGCATAACAAGTAGGGTATTTTGGAATCTCAAATGCCAGATGTCCCATGATAGTAGCCCGCACGTTGCTGATAGAGGTAAACTCCCTTATAGCACTCTCGGCCAACGACAATGTATCATTATTGCCCATAAGACCGCTTTCATTGATAAAAAAACCTATTCCAGAAACACACAGAAACATAAACAACTCTTTATGCTCAATACGCATATAAATAGTAGTTAGCATTACAATACTACGAAGTGAAACGAAACTTACCCGCCTGCATAATGCACAGTACCAGGAGGATTCTGGAAATAAGTTGTGAGATGATAGGCCACGAATAGAGTGTTATAGGCATGATAACAGTTAAACCTGGGCATTTCCCAGATCCAGCTTAAACACCTTAAACCCTTGACATTCTATTCATGGTCTTGCACCTACATAGTTTCAATCACACCGTCAGACAGAAATGCTAAGACGCTCTACGTCGAACCAACTAATAGCATCTCCAAAATAGCGGCAGCTTCATCACCTAGTAGATGTGACCAGACGATTACACTGTAGTTGCGAAGTAGAAATTGCACAAACCCCCGCGCGCCTCTTCAGAACCACACCGCCTCCTCCTTTAGACAAGCATTAGGAGGAGGAACATTGGCCGCAAGGGCATGAATGCAGCATAGAATGCCCACAATGTCCAAAACGATTAGGATTGGCTTTAGCATAATACTGTAGGAAACAAACATATTACTGTTAGACAAAATCTAGACATGAATATTTGTTACACCACACTAGGGTTCGCACAATTCCTAGAAAATTACAACGTATACTAGAGGCGCATAGCCAAAACATCATAAACCCTTGTAACAGCTCAAGGTCTATCTTTGACAAAGGTGATGAAAACAAACAATGCATATTACTTCGACATAATATATAATTATTATAGAAACTCTAACTACAGTACATCTACATGCTATACATTATCTCTATACAACATTATTCCTTATCACCTAAACCTTCATAACAATAGTTCAGTGCGTACAAATAGACATTAGCACCCAACCAACATAAGAANTGCCATTGTTGCAAAGGTCGAAATTGAACAAAATCCTCGTAAGATCGTCTGCTCACGCCTTGCTTATGCTCTCTTCTCGCTATAACCAAGTCCAAATTCGTGATATTGGTAACCTGTTTTGAGTATCAACCACTAGTTTATAAATAAAATGCTCAAAACCAACTGATTATTTCTTCCTGATCGACGTGAAACTTTCTCGAAACACGTGTGTTAGTATGACATAAAACACGAGGATCTAGGCATTAATGTCGGAGATATCATTTGCGTTATGGTCCGAAATGACCCTAAACTAACACGTAGCTTATCACCTCATAATTTGGCCACATTAACTACGGTTAGTGTGAAATTCAAATCCAACCATTTCGACACACTAGACATGCCACATTACGGCTTTCATCTCGTTTCATACGCTAGCATCTAGGCATCTTTGCTTGACATTTCTTTTTACAAACTATGCATATTTGTAACGGTCCACTAAGACCTTAAACTGGAAACTTATCTAACACGCAATTTTGATACAAATAACAAAAAAAATTTATCATTTAACATATTGGTGAAAAAATGATGTAAAAACTTCCATTTTTGGCGATTTTGCAGCATCACTCGCAAATGGATGCAACTCTATCCGCACCCTTAGACTTAACAGGGCTATATGGGAAGATCATTAGACAGTACGATCACACGCTAGTAGGAACAAACCCATCCCTTTATGATGCAACCATAGCTACATTGGGAACATCCCCAGACTGGCCAGAACATCTGGCCTGAACACTCAACCTGGAGGCTAGTGATGTAACCGAGGACCCTCTCAGTGAGGTCCCTGTGGTTACGCACAAGGGTGAAAATAAAAATCTTAGGGTTAGTTCTCCCCTAGACCAACAGATGTAGAATGACATGACCCAAGTGCTCCAAAACAATGCTGCTATATTTGTGTGGTCATATGAAGACATGCTAGGTTTAAACCCAAGATTAATACAGCACAACATCATCTTAGACCCACGCATCAAACCAATTAGATAGAAGGCATAAAAGATTAAGCTAGAAATCGCGCTAGCAGTGCATGATGAAATCACCAAATTATATCAGGCTAGTTTCATCTGTGTGGTTGATTACTTTGATTGGGTGTCCAACATTGTAGTTGTCTCTAAGAAAACGGGAGGCATACGCATCTGCATAGACTTCCGGGATCTGAACAAAGCTACAATTAAGGAAAACTTCCCGTTACCGAGTATCGACCAACTAATCGACACAACAACTGCTCATGCTCTCCTGTCCTTAATGGATGGTTTCTTAGGCTATAATCAAATTTGTATTAACCTAGAGCACCAATTGACCACAACATTCATGATGCCCTGGGGGACCTTCTGTTACACCATGATGCCTTTCGGGTTAAACAATATCGGAGCAACGTATCAACGAGCCATGACATACATCTTTGATGATTATCTCTTAGGGAGATTGAACGACTATGTAGATGACATAGCTGTCAAATCTATAAAGTCAGAAGATCATTCACAATACCTGGAGTTAGTCCTTAAATGATGTCTCCAACATGAATTACGGCTTAACCCAAAGAAATGCATATTTGGAGTCAAAACCGAATGCATGTTAGGGTTTGTGGTATCAGAAACTGGCATCCGAGTCAACCCTGACAAGGTTAAGACCATCATTGATTTAACACCACCAACAAATCTCAAGGAACTACATGGGTTACAGGGTAGGCTTCAGTTCATTAGGCAGTTCATTTCAAAGTTAACAGATAAATTGCACCCCATGCAACACCTTTTGAAGAAGGGTGTCAACTTTGAATGGATCGATGACTGCCAGCATGCATTTGAAAACTTAAAAGAAGATCTGAAACATTTACCAACGGTTTTCCCACCACAAAGGGATCTGCCTTTCTACATTTATCTAGCTAACTCAGATGTTTCTATAGCTGCGTTACTTTGCCAGAAAAGGAACGATGGGTCTGAAGAACCTATCTATTACCTCAGTCATGCTCTATTTGCGTACAAAACAAGGTACAACGAAGTGGAGCATAACTGTTTGGCATTATTTTTCGCACTTAAAAAATGTAGGCATTATATTTTCCGCAGTCAGGTTAACATAATTTGTAAAAGTAACATTCTGTAGGCTATCTTCAAAAATTTGTATGAAAGTAGAAGAATAACTCGTTGGAAGGCTATCATAGCTAAGTTTGATTTACATTATGTTGGTCAGTCATCCACCAAAGGCTAAGCCATAGCTAACCAGTTAGCAACGTCGCCAGTTAACAATCAAGCTACAATAGAGCCAGAATTCCCGGATGAACATGTACATAGTTTAAGCCCTATATCAACAGGCCTTGAAGCGACGTTATATTTTGACGGAGCTTCAACCACTAGAAGTGGCAGTGCCACTATCGTTATTACGCTTTCTCCTCAGGATGTACGTCCATCGGCTTACCACCTGACAGAGTATGAGGGGCTCCTCAGGGGATTATTGACGGCAAGAGAACTCAACGTTTAACACCTAGCAATCCAAGGTGATTCAATGCTATTAATCAATCAAATCATAGGAGTCTACGCTTACAAGGCTGTACACCTACAACCCTACTATGATATGGCTAAAGATCTCCTGAAGCAATTCGTGACAACCGATCCTCAACATGTGCCACCCAACGAAAACACCGTCGTTGATGCACTGGCAACACTGGTACTAAATGTGCCACCATGTATGTTTGCCACTTGGCCCACTTTAATGATAGAATGTACAGAGCCTGTCATTCAAGCGGCACAAATTTCCTCATTAAACGCAAAAGGAACGTCAGAATGGTATGACAGCATTAAAACTTACCTTCTGCATGGCGAACCACCGCACGAGCTAACACATGTACAAAAAGATGTCGTGCGCAAACGTGCCAGGCAATACGTCATCCTTGGAGACAATAATCTCTGTAGACACTGCTTTGATGGGATATTGCTTACCTACGTTAACAATGACCAAGCACAGCGAATAGTTAACGAAGTCCATGAAGGGCTGTGCGGAGGACACGTAGCCCCGCGAGCAATGACTACTAAGATCAAGCACTTAGGGTATTATTGGTCGTACATGGAAAAATACTACCTTGCCAGGGTTAAGACTTGTGACATGTGCCAGTGTTATGCAAATCTAATACACGTGTCACCAACTGAGTTACACACAACTCAAATCACTTGGCCATTCCAACGATGGGGACTGGACATCATAGGCCCCGTCTCACCTAAATCTTCCGCAGGTCATAGCTTCATTATCACCGCCACTGAGTATTTTACAAAGTGGGTTGAGGCTATCCTCTTGTGAAAGATCACATCTCAACAGGTTTGCCACTTCATCTTAGACAATATTGTAAGTAGATTTGGACTCCCTATGACTATTGTGACTAACAACAGACTACAATTTAGCAGCTCAGAAACCAAATCTTTCTGCGATAATCTTGGTATTAGAAAATATTTTTCTTCACCTTATTACCTACAAGAAAATGGCCAAGCAGAGGCAACAAACAAAGTGATCATCAATCTACTCAAGAAAATGCTCGACAGTAACAAGAAGCGGTGGCATGAAAAAATCCTCTATGTGTTATGGGCGTATCGTACGACGTGCCGAATAGCTGCAAACAAGACGCCCTATAGGCTGGTCTATGGATCAGAAGCAGTGTTGCCTTTGGAATTATAGGTTCCCTCATTGCAGATGGTCCTATCTATAGTTATAAACGAGACTCAACACAATGAGTCTAGAACCGCAGATTTAGACTTAGTGGAGGAGAAACGCATCCAGATGCTCGACACCATCAAGAGATATTAGGACAAACAGAGACAGAAGCATCGGCACAACCTGCATTGGTGACCAATCGAGAAAGGGGATTTAGTTTTCAAGGCCATTCGTGAACCAGTAGGCAAGTTTTCTGCAAACTAGGAAGGCCCTTTCCTGGTCATCAGCGTATACGGCAACAGAGCATTCAAGTTAGCAGACACCGATGGCAACGAACTACCAAATCTAGTGAATCATCTGTACCTAAAGCGGTATTACATCTGAACATCGACGTAGCTCAAAATTAGGTAACAAACATCTGCTACGATGTAAAACTAGCAGCTCTTACATGCGTCTGCCAAGACGCTAAACTGGCAAAGGTAAGCACACATCTTCTGAGATGCTAAACCAGCACAGACTTGTTCCTGGGTCATGACATAAAACTGACACCCACAGCATGGTCTGCTAGGACCATAAACTAGCCCTTCCACGGTCCACTACGATGTAAAACTAGCAGGTTCCAGTCTGCCCAGACGTTAAATCGGGACCACGGTCTGTTGAGACTTAAAAACAGCAACAACGGTCAACCAGGACCTAAAACTAGAATCTGTCAACCAGCCATCCATGAAGCAAGCAGCGTGATCATTCTTGCACTGCATCCCTACCAGATGGAGCAGGTAAGGCATTGGGACAGATACGACGCCGTTACCCCACCGGCATTCTGCTGATTCCTCGGATATGCCGAAAGGCATACTATTGACCCCTTGGAGATGTCGCTACGACAGCCACTTCATAGTTGCAGCTCCTGGGATCAGTTTCACTGCTTGGTGCCCCAAAAAAACCATGGCCACCACTCAGCGGCCTCCATCCATCTCCGTCATCAGACTCTGGCTTAGCATATTTATCTGATGTGTTCTTTGCACCATCCTTCGAGCAAGATGAATTTGGCTACCGACGGCAACTTCAGGAACCATGGCATCAACATTGGCACCCTTGCTGCTTTCTGCAGTCCCTCTCCTCTTCGCTTTGAACGACGCTTGTCTCAACAACCTCCCTCCTTAGCGATCAAGACGTTTGTTTCTAGCTTCCTGTTCTATGTTGTGTTTTGTAGGTTACTTGTTACGATGACGTTGCTTGAGAATACTGTCACTGGAAGGTGAGGTGTTATGGTGTTCTAAGGTGGCTGCTTAAACTAGTCTGGTCACTTGGAAGTGCAAACCCTACCTCTCCCTCCATCGGATGCCTTACCTTGTTTTTTCCCTTTTCCTTATCCCTTCCTTATCCTTACAATTGTCCCGCCTTCTCCTTTTCTTGTACAGAAAGTGAGCATTAAGTCAACTCCATTTTTCATTGTCATGCCCATAAACTGACGTAATGCAGCTTGCCTTGTGGCATGCAATCTGCATTTTGACAAAAAAAGGGGGGGTTTGGCAAAATGGATGTAAAACAACTCGTCCAAGCCATGCAGGCATAACACAGATCGCACTTGCAAGCCCTTGATATGCAGTATGACAACGTAACCTTTCGTTAACACATTAGCGAAAGGATGTAATGACTTGTTCGGGGAAGCTTCATGATCATGTATTTGAGTCTTCCCCGAACCTACCATCCTTAACTCCTATAACATCCCTTCTACACTCTGTTTCCTTCCATCCTCGCACTTATAAGTTTGACAAAACGATGTTTGAGAGGTCTCCGACAGACACCGTTGATGCTTTTGCCTTTATGGTGTTTCGTATTCTTTGTTGATGTCTTTCAGGCAAGCCCTCTAAACGTCAACAAAGAGGGGCCATTGAAACACCGTGAAAATTTCGAGCCCTCGACAGTTTAGTGAAAAAACTGGTGACTCAAACGAAGGGCCGCAACCAAGCGTAGCGCAGCAAGTTCCTTTTCAGCCGAAGGTCTATCCTGCCACGCTACGCAACACAGCACAAGTGAATTCCAGAGGAAGGAGTAAAGCGATGAATGCACGACGGCCAAGCTTCCAACTTCACAAGTTATTTGTTTCAAAAATTTTAACTTTTGGCAAATTACGTTGTATTACGCTACATAGCATAACATCACATTGTGCAACGTAATATCAAGGACAACCCACCGCAGCACCAAGGATGGCAAGCATACAAGACTTCAACGGCCCAGCAAAAATCTCAAGTCCTAAGCAATAGTTTGCAGTATAACGTGCATCTCAGCGAGCTTTTCTTTCCTAGTTAAGGGGCCCATTACGCTGCTTTACGTAGCACAGCGTAGTAAAAACCCCGAAAAGGATAGAAATAGAGGAAGCATAACAACAACACTTTAACTTTTGCAGTTTCGTCATTTTACGCTGAATTACGCTACGGTGCGTAATTTAGTGTAATGCAACGTAATTAAGTAAAGACGAGCACATCAGCAGTTCATACGCTACAATATGCTCTTTAGCGTATTCAAAGGACAGTCTGTTACCAAAGCCCGCATGAGGATAGTTTACGACGCGTTACGCAGCATAGCATCGCGAGCTTCAACGATAACACATTGAGTCAACGGCATTTTATGGATGTGGGGCATGCATCACTTAAACCGCGTTTTTCTCCTGACCCTAACCTTATAAATGTCCCAGATGAAGATCAAAGGGTTGGCAAAAATTTTCTTTCAAGGTTGGCAGGAGAGCAAAAGAGAATCAGCAATCGTGAGAACGTCGGAGGTGATTGACAAGAATTCTTGATCAGAAACAACTGGCTACCTGATATTCTCCCACGGGTCTTACTTCCTTGCGTCCAGATTGGTTAGATCAAGGTAGATTGATCATCACTTGTTTCATCTTTGCATCACTTTCTTGTTATTGGCATATGCTTCGTCCAAACCGAGGCTCGCTTGATGTCATTGTATTAAACACATTGTTTTCTTCATAAATTAAATCCCAGATCTTGTGATCGTATCATTTACCAAATCTGATCTCCTACATCCTAGTTAGACGGATTTGGTAATCTTATCTCAATCATTTGCATTATCTTCAATTGCTTCCGGGATTAAAAATATTGCATCGCTTTATAAAGAAATCTTCATATCACCATCAAAATACTACAAAACCTTTTACTGATTAAATAAGTCTCTGTCTGATTGACAAGACCGTTCAGGGCACCTCGGATTCGTTTTTTCTCTCCAACACAATCCTCACACGGATCCAAGGTTAGAACTATGTACCACGGATTTTCGTCGATATTTCCAGCGACCGACGTTTTCCATTGTTACGCCCATATTTTAGTGCTGGGCTTCTAGAAAACACCAAAAGTTGACAAAAGAGCCCAACAATTGAAGGGTTTCCCACCTCTATTGTTATCTTAAAGCTAGGTGAATATGCCATGATTGTGTATATCCTTGCTACTAGGAATTTGATGCATAAGATTAATTTCAGAATTCTTCTTTTAAATTTTATTTTTTGGATTTATAATGCAAATGCTGCAGAATGAAATTTAACCTTTAAATGTGTTACCCAAAAGAAATTCATAGTATCTAATTCTTCATAAAATAAAAAATATAATACCGTTAGAAAAATGCAATGGTTATTTCAGTCTTACCCTACCTGGACATTGCAGTCAGAAAATCCAAAATGCAGTGATTACTCTAGAAGTGTTGAATCAAAATAGTAAAGGAATTGGCAACACAATCAAAATAGCAAAGGAATTGGCTATCTCTCATTCTTTTACCAGCGAACAAAAAGTTTTTATTACTCCCGCCAAAATTATTGAAATACAAAGATCAAATTTGAAAAGAAGAATAACGTCAATATAGCAGGGAGTTCAAAGTGTGAAGCAGTTCTGTTTTAAAAAGGTAAATGGCAGAAACAAAAGAGAAATGTGCCCCCTTCAGGAAAAAAAACCGAGCACAGCACCGGTTAACAGCTCCCGTATTGTGGAATGTTCCCAAAATCGTCTGCAAAATGCAAGTGCAAACTCAGCGCCCATCAAACCAACGCCCAAATTCACGCAGAAAGGATTAGGGGCCTACAGAGAATGTGAGAAAACCAGGCCCAAAGATTAGCCACAGGGCAGGGGCATCATGCGCCACGCGGAACCAGCAACGAAGGGAGTAAACGTTACAGAGAACCATGAAAAGCGTCATTGCCGCGCAGGTGGATGTGTGCACTTTCCTAATAGCACATGTAAAAGGTTCAGTCAGATATTTGTGCAAGTTGCCCAAAAAACGCATTAACTTCGAGTTTGAAGATTAGGACCACTCCAGTGGGGCCTTTATTCCTATGTACGTAGACCCACTCCAAGTTTGGTATCTGTTGGCATAGTTTTCTCAGTTTGCTATAAATCACCTACCAAGTTAAGTCCGTACACTTCTATAATAAATTTTATTTTTAGAAAAAAATCAGTAGATTTAGGTATCATTTTTATTCCTGATTTATCCATTACCTACAGAATCAGAAATTTTGCCAATCCAAGTTGAATCAGCACACTTTTATAATAAACCTTATTTTAAAAAGGAAATTAACAGACTTAAATCACTTTTGCTATTTTTATTTATTCCTGATTTATACATTACATGCAGAATCAGAAATTTTGCCAATCAACACTTTTATAATAAACCTTATTTTAAAAAAGAAATCAATAGATTTAAGTACCACTTTATTTTTAAATATAACTCCACCGGATTGACAGGACTTTAAACATTGGTCGTCCTTTGAAGCTTAAACAAGACAATTCTTTCTTCTTTACTGTCAGGACAGTAAACATTGGTCATCCTTTGGAGCTTGGCCAAGACAATTCTTTCTTCTTTACTGTCCGGACTTTAAACATTGGGCATCCTTTGGACCTTGGCCAAGACAATTCTTTCTTTCGTTACTGTCAAACACTGGAACGCTCTCACTGAAAGTTGGATACTTCCATGTCCTGCAAGGAATACTTTTCAATCCTCCAATCTCTTTTCTTGATGCATAGTAACAAAGACTACTACATTGAGAGTCTATCGCAAGCAACTGCTATTAAATCCCAGTTACTTAAATGCAAATATGCAATGCAATTGCAATTGCATGTGTAGTAGTTACTTTCAAGGAACACACTCACCAAAAGTTGGATACTTCCATGTCCTGCAAGGAATACTTTTTAATCCTCCGATCTCTTCTTGACGCATAGTAACAAAGACTACTCCACTGAGAGTCTATGGCAAGCAACTGCTACTAAATTTCAGTCCCGGGCTCTGCTCACTGCCCAGTTACTTAAACGCCAATATGCAATGCAATTGCAATTGCACGTGTAGTATAGTTGAACTAAAATGGTTGATCTACTGAAAGCCATTGCTGGAACGTTTCGGGTGCTCTCAGAGCGTCTCGGATTCACTATCAGCAAAATGGATCCCGACCTATATACAGCCTCTATGCAATCCAATTTTGAGGTTCTTAAGGCAAAACTCCATGAATCACCCTTTACGATTTTGAAGAGGACTCCAGATGGAGACACGTTGCTTCACATTTGTGCTGGTGAAGGGGACGCATCAGCAGTGAGAATGATAGCCGACTGCTATGAGTTAAGTGCTCCATGGATTCGGATGTGGCCACTGATTCAGGTCAAGAATTCCAGGGGCAACACGGCGCTTCATGAGGCTGCCGCACAAGGAAACTTAGAAATGGTACAACTTCTTCTCCAATTAAATAAAAAGCTCGCCAACAAACGCAACAACAACGGTGAGACTGCGTTATTTCTTGCGTGTGAACATGGTAAAGCTGCAGTAGTGGAGGCAATTTTGTCCTTCGAATCCTCGTCCGCAAGGATGCTTGCTATGGCAAGTAAAGACGGTCAGAATTGCTTGCACATAGCTGCTTACAAAGGACGCATAGGTATACTATTTTCTATAGCTGGTAGTCTGTTTTGGGGTTCAGAATTTATAAAATTTGTGCACTTGTTTGCATGTTGCAACTTGGTTTCATTATTTCTTTTGGTCCATGAAATTCAGTATTTTTTGGAGCGCTAAAATGTAAAGCAATTTGGTTCTGCGTTAATTCAACTTTACTGTCAGTTAATCTGACTTAAGCAAAATTTGGGTTAAGTGAAAGTAAATTCCAATTAAAACTGGACTTGTTGAACAAAATTGCTTTAAATTTTGGCGAACCTGTGGTTGGAGACAGAGAATTCAATTGAGTTTGAAGGAACTGTACTAACAGTGCTCAGGGTTTTGCAGAGGTGCTTCGTTTAATAGCACAGAAAGAAGAAGGGGTGCTAAGGTACTTGGAGAAATGCGACGACAGTGGAGCAACGCCTTTGCATTGTGCAGCAGAGGGAGGTCACAGTGAAGCAGCCCAATTCCTGGCACGCTGCAGACCTGATGTATGCTACAAATACGATGAATTGGGAAGATGCCCCATTCATGTGGCGGCAATTAGGGGCAACGCAGATACCATTGAAGCCATAACCAACGTCGTACCTGACTGCGTCCGCATGCTGAGCAAGCGCGGAAAAAGTATTCTTCACTACGCCGTTGAGAATGATCACATTTATTTGGTTCAGTGGCTATCTCAACAGACGCAATATAAACTGCGTGGGGACGAGCGGGATAAAAAGGGCAACCAACCTTTGCATCTAGCCGCCACATATGGCATTGACGAAACTGTAAATCAAAATTTTTTAACTAGGATGCATTTACATTAGCGCATGAAAAATCTTACCCAAGATAAAGAAAAAATTCAAATTTGCTTGGTTTGCTTTGCATTGCAGATAGTCAAGACTCTGATAGAAAGATATCCGCGAGTTCAGGTGAATGGGAGAAACAGGGAAGGGTTCAGAGCAGTGGACCTGATTTACAGCAGCAGGGACAGATCCAAGGAGTGTGCGCTCAAAGCGAAACTGTACCTGCAATGCGCAGGGGCGTTGGTAGGCCATGATGAGGGAGGCGAAGAAGAAGAGGAGGATCCTAACGTGGACGAGCGAGAGAGCAAAAGCGAACGCAACAGCCGCATGATGGACATAAGCGCCTTGATTGCAGCTCTGATTGCCACCGTTGCTGCCGCGGGAACACTTCAACTCTCCTCCTCTAATTCCATTTGTGTGGAGGGTAAACGCAACCCCAATTTCCATTGCAAGTTCTACAATGTGTCTGTGGGGATATACGTGATAGCAAACAGCATAGCGTTCTTCTCAGCGGTGACGGTGCTGCTGGTGTGGGTGGTGATGGAGGTGTCGTGGCGTCACACAGAGAGACCGTGGTTAGAGAGCTCTATGTCTGTGCTCGCCCTGTCACTGGTGGCAATGTCTGTAGCCTTCACCTTCGCCTCAGGAATAGGAACCTGGGCCCTTACTTCGTCTCCTAGTTTTCTGGATTATCCCGTCGCCTTGCCACCGTTGGTCGTGCCATTAGTGACTTTGGCGTGGATAATAACAGGCATGTGCGTGTGGTGCGGCCGAGCTAAATTCCACCGCAGAGCCCGGATCAAGTTTCTCTTCAAACGTACGCTCCGACGATTGATCCCCGGTGTTGTCATTATCCTATCTCTCGGCATCTCCCCATCCCATCCCATGGTACGACGTTTGTACTACAAACTTACTACATGAGGACACAATATGCTGTTTTCATCTCTCGTTCGTCTCTGCAGTAGTTACTGCACTCAGACTTCTGGCATTAAAATCGGCAACATAGCAGCATCAATCATCGTACAAATTGGTTACCTCACGTTGACTTGCATTACTTGGCAAGCTAGTTAAATTCGGGTTCACAATTTTGTAAGTTGAACTTGGCATAAAGGTTAAAATTTGAGCATATGTGGCCTAACTTCCGTTTCATGCTTACCTTGACGAGGCTTTGAGTAGTGATATAGCATGAAATTAAAATTGTTTAGATTGAAAGGATCAATTTAATATGCATTATAGTTGTATCATCAAAGTTAAATATCTACCAATTATCATAAAAGTTAAATATCTACCAATTTAATAAAGTGGCCAACTAAAATTAGATGTAATAAAATAAATATCATGAACTTTTTGTTGAAATATTGTGAAACTACAACTAAAGGTTTATCATGTTCAATGACCCATAAGATCTATTGGACAAATATTACATTTTCATGAAAAATAAAGATAAACTCTATAAATTGACCAAGCACCACTAAAAGTAACAAAAACAACTCATATAAGTTTTTTTCTACAACATTATAAAGTTATCTTAAATGGATAGTCATAGCACATAAAAGAAATACATGTAACATATGGGTATTCATAGCGTATAAACGAAATACATGCAACTCATCCTCCAAAACTTCAAAATTGCACAACCTACATGCGTGTTCTTGGAGGAAATGAATCCATCTTCCACTTTTAATTCCAAGATGATGAGAACTTAAGCAAAGCTTGTAGCTGGTACTTTGATATTTGATTGGAATAACAATTAAGAGATAGTGATCCGGTCGAACTCCGCAGACTAAGTGCCTACACGCCTCATGGAACACTTAAGGTTAATTATTCGTTGTCTTCTCGGACTTACTTGTATTTGTCATAGTGTATGGTTAAGTAAGTCCGAGGTATATGATTTTTATAGCTTTTCTGTTTTATCTCCTATGCTAGTGAGGTGAAGGGTTGAAGAGACTAATTACTAACTCTAACTAACTAACTAAGTCTTAATTACCTAGCATCAACATCCGTTCCCACTTACCATTCACACCCTGAACCAATGCAACCGTGGTTACCAAACGCTAATCGTTGCTGGGATCACCACGCGTAATGCACATGCTCGAAGCAGCCGTACTGAGGCATTTAAATGGAAAACAGTAAATAACAATAAATAAAAGTCCTAATTAGCGTATTCCATGCACTGCAAGGTTTGTCTAGGAAGTTCATCTTTATTGCCATACACAAACTTGTGTTTAGGTACAATGTCTGCTCGAATAAAGATCCGTTCATTTTGGAGTTCCTACTACAGGCACATGGAAAATATTCTATCTTTGGAGAGATCAAACTGCCAGAGTTTCACTACAGTCTAAGCCTAGGATGGAAAACAAGGGAGAGTTGCCTCTTATTTATAGATATTGTGGCGCACCGCCTCTTATTTATAGATATTGTGGCACACCGCGATATCGCAGGGGACGACGCGATATTGCATACGCGATATCACAGCCCATGCGATATTGCATCCCATCATACCCCCATGACTAAATAAAAACTCATACTCAAGTTCCTTACAATGATATCGGGAAGGTATGGGATTATTGACTCAAAATGAAACTAATGGAATGACTTTTGAATGGATCATCATTACAAGACTTGACCAAACTGGTGTTCATGATAACAAGAGTGAACACCTTATTACATTGACATCAGGCCTCATTTGGCAGCTGAGAAAGAGAGAGAGAAGGAAGTGTTGCTACTGCCAACGCCAAGATTACACCTTTCGTTGTCCATCCATAAGCGCACCATTGGTCTTGCTCCTTGCATAGCTACTTCTAGCACTGCTCCATTCCAAGTGTTCCTTCCAGATCCAATCCGTTGTTGCATGATTGCCATCTACACACACAACACAATCTTATATTAGCAAGGGTAAATGAATCATCATATAATTGATACCTTTCTTCGGTGTAAGTCCATTGGCTAAGTTGTGGTATTGGTGATTGCGTGTCTAGAGATATAATATTGATAACTACCGAAGGTGTAGGGGCTAGGAGAAAATCGAAAAAAGTGGGCCGCGTACCCCCATGACTAATTGCGAACCTCCAGTAGCATTAGAATGGAGAAAGAAAAAGAACAAGAAAGATGGAGAAAAAGAGACAACTGTAACATCTATGATATGGATGTCAAGATGGAAATGAACAAAATAAAATAGATTGCAAAAATGTTAAGGGAAAGAATTTAACTGGTGCACCAAATAGGAATGTCAGTGGGTCCTCCCCAAAGCAGGCTCATGCCCTTAATGCCCTGACAAACCCACATTCAAAGAGTCCGTAGGCTCTAGGAATGTCATTTGGAACAAGAGTTAAAGTCTTAACTACAAGCATTTACCAAAAAGAAAACAATACGTCAACCAAAATATATACATTAATGATACAATTGGCAATGAGGTGAACAATAGAGATAAGGGTGCGGAGAAGAGAATGGAATGGAATCCCAAGAACAAGGTGGTGTACAGCCCCTTCTGTGTTTCATGATTAATGTGACTTGGTAGATCTCATTCCAACTCCAACCTTAAACAAGCCACTTCTAGTGACCTCGCATTAATGCATTTGGCTAAACCATCCCCTTGAGGTAACAAGAATGCCTTCACCCAAGAGCCACTACCATTCCGACGGAACGAATGAGGAGAGAATGGGAAGCGAGAAGGACCTTAGTTAGAGGGAACATTTTTATTCCATAACCAGTGCTTGTAGCCCAAGGGATTATTTTGTCTAAGGGGTGTGCTTTGAATTTCCACTTTTTTTATGTTTTATGTGTTTATGTGTGAGAACCACACCATGCAAAGACTTTTTTATTTTTATTGCTCAGCTTACCGATGATTGGGTAACGTCAAAGCACCAAGAATACTCAAGAAGAAAACATCCAAGCACCCAAGAGAATGGCTAACACAAATGCATCAAGTTCCGTTGAAGTCACACCCTTTTCAATCCTTGAGTCCTTCCTTAGTTTGAGAAATGCCTAGTTACCTATTTGTTAAAGTTCTTATTAGGACTGTACATTTCCAAGCCGAGAGAGACCATAGTGTACTATCCAAAATCGTTAGTCTTCGGCTAGAAGGAAACAGAAACCTGGAGATCTTCGGCCACGCACAGAAGACCCTACCTTCGCTTGAGGACAAGCTGGAATTAGCGAAGGTAGAGTACCTTGAGTGGTCCGCACGTGGATCAGGCAAGGATTTCCCCAAACGTACATCGAGGTGTTATACGCTGGGTTATATGTGAACGGCGTAACAGACGTAAAATGAAGTGTAAACAATGTAACTGGTGTAAACAGAGAATAAACGTACGAGGGCGTAAATAGTAAACATGCAACAATTAATGAAAAAACTATAACAGATTCTAGGAAGAAAATGCAGCAATATTATTGCAAAGTGAGAGTTACAATGCATCGGTCTAATGGAGTTGTGGCTTTCACATAAGGCAGACTGTGTGCATCGGTCTAATGCAGGGATGACTGTGTGCTGGTTCAAACTGTAGGCACAGCGTAGAGGCTGTATGCTCAGCGTACAGGGTTGAGGTCCAGCGTACAAGGTTCTCTGCTCTGGTTCTTAGCGTCTCTATTTTTTTTCTCTGGTTTCCTCAAAATTGCCCCTATACAATCTAATGAAAATCTGGGATTTTTATACAGGTTTAGATGTTAGACTTGGGTTGGGTGACACGTGGTGCATTGACCGGGTGCGAAAGAATAAAATTTACAAGTATACAGTGTGCTGTACGTCAGCGTATACCGCTATACGCCAGCATAAATTGCTGTACGCCAGCGCATACGGCTGTACGCCAGCGTATACAGGCTAGACATGTGACCTCGGCGTATAGACTTGATTAGAACGGAAGAAGTCGTTGGTTCTCCAGATTTGAATTTAGCTGCACTAAAGATGCTGCCTGTAGATCTTCAGCTCGGTTGACACTAGTTGCAGACTTTGTACATGCTGGGCGTATACGCTGTAACTGCTCAGTGTATATGCTAGGCGTATATGCTATGGATGTCTACTGGGCGTATACACTATATTTGTTAGGCGTATACGTTGTGGATGCTTGTTGGGCGTATATGCTGGGTGTATACGTTGTAGATGCAAACTTGAGCGTATACGCTGAGATTGTATACTTAGTAAAAACTAAGTATTTTGATCTCTGAAGTTGCCATGTTTGATAGCAGATGTTGTCGTGGTCATCAGTAGGTCCCAGGGAACTGCTCCTTGTTGAGTTCGACTTCGCTTGAAGTTGTTTGTGGGGCCCTCGAGCTTTTAGTCATGTTGAGGGACGTCATGACTTAGCCTGATTCTTGTTGGAGAAGTACTAAGCTCGAATTTTTGTGGTGTTTCATTGGCCCCTCTTTGTTGACACTTGGAGGAATCGACTCGAGAAGCATTGACAAAGAAGTGAAAAACACCACAAGCAACTCAATAGAGACTTTGTCCTTTTCCACCTGACTAGACATCATCGCACCATGTTCAGTACTACATAGGATTAGGGAAGTAAAATTTGTAGCTAGATAGGGACATGGAGATTGTGGGGATTGAGAACTGACCAAGGGATTTTGCATGGTAAAGGAGATGCTCTGGTGTGTATCATGTTGATCCTTGTCAACAGCCATTGTTTAGCAGACTTGGAATCAAAACATGAGATGTGCGTCCTTTGGCAGAACAAGACTCTTGGTCAATGTCCAAGAGGACTTGTCGGCAAAACCAAAGCCACGTAATGATGCGTTGCATTCTTTGGAGGAACAGGGCCCTTGTTTAGTGTTTTAGGGGGGAGCCTATTGGCGGAGAGCCAAAGCCATGCAATGGGATGTTTCTTGATTATTTTAGACATGAGAATTTGCTTTTGAGGCAACTACCATTCCTTCTTGTGTTTTATGTGGGAAGGGACGACATTTTTTTTTCTTTAGGAAGAAAATGCTTATGCTCAAATGCCACGTTGTGGGTTGCAACTGCTTAGGAGTGGCACGATATGCAACGGTATGTTCGATGTTTTGGGCTGTACCGGATGTGTTCAAGATGTAACCAAGTATAAGGTGTTGAGGGATAGGCAGGATATGAAACAAGGGATGTACTAGTGAATGGTTTGATTTAGTCTTGTCACATGCGCTGTGAACAACGTCTCACCTTGCTGCTTATGACGAAGTGCATTCTTGTATGAACACCTCTGAGTGTCATCCTGCAAACACAACCCCAAGAAGACAAGAAAACCATGAATGCATAAGCAAGCTTAGAATTAAACAACTACTGATGAAACAAAGGCACCAGATGAGATTTCAGGCACTATATATGAATGGCAATAATATCGTTAGGATCGGCCGATGGCAAGCGATGCAGCGATTCTGATGAAGTTTTAATGCAGCTACAGATTGAGGAACTAGAGATGAAATTACTAGTTTATAGTCTTAGTGGACTATCATGGGTTAGTTTCATGTCATGACCCGTTGGACATTTCCCGTTTAGCGTCGTGGGGGACGGTGCATTGCCAGTTTCTAGTCTTAGTGGACCATGAAGAGACAAACCAGTTTATAGTCTTAGTGGACTCTAGTGAATGCAACTATGGCAGTTTACTATCGTACTGGACGGGTGCTAGTTTATTGTCATTACAGACACTATGTGGTATCAGTTTATTATCATGATGCCAGGACGAGCTGTGGTATCAATTTATCATCATGATGCCAGGACGAGTTGTGGTATCAGTTTTAAGTCATGATTCCAGGACTGTTCTATGGTATTAGTTTACCATCATGATTCTAGGACGAGCTGTGGTATCAGTTTATAGTTGTGATTCCAGGACTCATACATACCTGAGCTTGTACTCAAATATGGAACGATTTTAAGAAAAAGTGATTGGTCGAATTTGCAAGCTCATGCCCTTCCATATCAGCTAACTTGAATGCTCCGTTGTCGTATGCTTTGGTGACCAAGTAGGGCCGGGTGTTCCCGAACAGCTTTGAGTACAAGGTCACCTTCTTTGATAGGGTGCTTATAAATGTCATGCTGATGGTGTTGTCATTGTTGTTTTTGATACCATTCTATTTGATCGAGTGCATGTATGCGTTCCTCCTCCACCGAGTCCAGGTCAATGATGCGCAGGTCATTGTTTTGCCCTTCGTCGAGGAGTCCAGAAAGTGTGATCCTTAAAGATGGTACCTGTAATTCTAGAGGTAAAACAGCTTCTGAACCATAAACAAGACTATATGGCGTTTTACCTATTGGAGTTCGATGTGTAGTACGATATGCCCACAATGTGTATACCAACTGTTCGTGCTATCTTCTCTTGCTTTGGGTAAGCATCTTTTTAAGTATTGTAATGATGGTTTTGTTTGTGGCCTCTGCTTGCCCATTGCTCTGAGGGTAGTAAGGGGATGAAAATGAGTTTTTGATCCCTAGATTTTCATAGAAAGTTTTGGTTTTGGCACTGCTGAATTGTGGCCCATTGTCAGTGATGATGGTCATGGGGATGTCAAAACGGGTCACAATGTTCTCAAGAATGAAACTGCATACGTGTTTAGATGTGGTCTTTCGAAGGGAACAGCTTTTACCCACTTCGTGAAGTATTCTGTTACGGTTATGATGAAACTATGCCCTATAGAAGATGAGGGTGTTATTGGTCCAATAAGGTCCAACCCCCACTTTTGAAAGGGCCATGTGATTTGCGCTGTATGCAACTCATTTGGTGGGACATGGATTAGATTACTATGTATTTGACAGGTATTGCATGTTTTAGTCTTGGAGAGACAGTCATACTCCATATGTGGCCAGTAATAGCCTAAGCATCTTATCTTTGTTGCCATTACTTTTGGTGCTATATGCCCCCCGCATAATCTGTCGTGTACTTGCTCAATGATGGTTTGGGCATCGGTGCAACTAACGCATGCTAGTAATATGCCTTCGTACGATCGACGACACAAGGTGTCCCCTACCAGTGCATATTGCCTAGAACACTTTCGTACCGCGTCTTTTTGTGCATTCGTTAAGTGTTGCGGTGTTTCACCATGTAGAAGGTACTCTTTTATGTCGTCATACCATTCTATCGCGTGTGTTGTACTAATGGATGCAATTGGCAATGTATCGAGCGTATCGGTTATGGGTTTCGCACAGTTGATTATGGAACTTGGCAATGTGTGGAACATGTTAGGGGATATGTTTAACGCTAATGTGGCCAGTACGTCTGCGATGGTATTATCATTTCTGAAGACATGTTGCACATCCACATTTTCGAATTGTTTCATTAAATGTTTGGCTAAGTCATAGTATGGTTGTAAATGTTGTGCTTTGCATGTATAAATGTCTGTGACTTGGTTCAAAACCAGTTGTGAATCTCCCCTGACCACAAGCTGTGTGATGTCTGAAGCTAGTGCTGCCATGAGACCTCTAAGGAGACCTTCGTACTCTGCTATGTTGTTGGTACAGTGAAAATTGAAACGATAAGCAAAGGGTCGGATCTCCCTAGAGGGATAGGTGATGATGATGGTAGCACTTCCTTCTTGAGAGGTAGATGCTCCATCAAAGTTCAAAATAGCTTCTTAATCATTGGGTACGATAGCTATTGCACTTACATTTTTGTTAGGGAATTTTGGCTCTATTGTTGCTTGATCGTGCGTTGGTGACGTGGTCATTTGATTTGCTATGACTTGACCCTTAACTGATGATTGCGCTATGTAATGTAGGTCAAACTTAGCTATCATGGCTTTCCAACGGGCTATTCGAGTTGTCTCGTAAATATTTCTGGTGATGGCTCTAAGCACATTATCCTTGTAGATTATGTTGACTTGATTATGGAAGAGGTAATGTTGCCATTTCTTTAGAGAAAATACCAGGGCTAAACATGACCTCTCCACCTTGTTGTATTTCTTTTCATGGCCTACTAATGCATGGCTTAGGTAGTAGATAGGGACCTCAGTTCCATCATCTTGTTTCTGGCAAAGCATGGATGCGATTGACGAATCTGAAGTGGCAAGGTAGATATAAAACGGTTTATCATTTTGAGGTGGATAAATCGTGGGTAGTTGAAAAGTGCTGTTTTAATATTGTCAATTGCTTCCTCGCACTGTGGGATCCATTCAAAATGAACGTTCTTGTGTAGCAAGTGGTTCATAGGTTTCAACTTGTCCATTAGTTTTTCTATGAAATGGCTGATAAACTGTAATCTACCTTGTAGACCTTGGAGTTCGGTATGGTTGCCAAGTGGTTTTAAGTTTGTTATGGCCTTAACTTTATCGGGGTCTACTCGTATCCCTACTTCCGAGGCTATGAATCCAAGCATTTTTCCTGTCTTGACTTCGAAGACATATTTCTTTGGGTTAAGTCTCAGTTCATATTTTAAACAATGCTTATGTACTAGGTCAAGATCTTGTACATGTTGTTCTAATGTCTTTGATTTAACCACAATGTTGTCCATGTAGTTGTTGAGTGAGTGTAACATGTAATCGCTAAAAATGAACGTCATTGCCCTTTGATATGTGGCCCCAATGTTCTTGAGATCGAAGGGCATCATTGTGTAACAAAAGGTTCCCCATGGTGTCATAAAGGTAGTCTGGAGCTGATGCTCCGGGTTAATGCGTATCTGATTGTATCCTGAGAAGCCATCCATAAAAGATAATAGGGCGTGTCCAGCGGTTGAGTCAACTAGTTGATCGATGTTGGGTAGGAGAAAATCATCTTTTATGGTTGCAACATTTAGATCCCAAAAATCAATGCATAAGTGAATGCTTCCTTTCTTTTTCGGGACAATGACCATGTTGGATACCCAATCGGCGTAATCGACAGCCCGAATGAAACTAGCTTAATAAAGTTTGGTGATCTCATTGCGAACTGCCAATGCCACCTTGGGTTTAACCTTTCATGCCTTTTGTTTTACTGGCCTCAATTTTGGATCAAGGATAATGTTGTGTTGGACGATTCGAGGATCTAACCCGGGCATATCAATGTAAGACCAAGCGAATGCTTTCATGTTGTTTCGAAGCACGTCTTCTATGCTTTTGGCCAGTTGAGGTTGCAATAATGCACTTAATTTTAATATTTTGGTTTCACCATCAAGCATAATGATGGGGGTTTTAGTCAATGGGTCTTCAGTGATGTTTTTAGCTTCTATGTCAAGAGAATTTATCATACCTTTGCGGTTATCTAGCGTTTGTTGT
The DNA here is from genome assembly GCA_015680685.1 of Gnetum montanum. Lineage (NCBI taxonomy): Eukaryota > Viridiplantae > Streptophyta > Gnetopsida > Gnetales > Gnetaceae > Gnetum > Gnetum montanum. The sequence continues at coordinate 304,417 of MNCI01005810.1, forward strand.
GTCGAGGCTATGAGTGTGTCTTTCGTTGATGTATCTAAGTTGATGGAATTTATGTCAATTTCTCTTATGATTTTTCCATATGGTCCATCGATGATTAACGGTGCGGATAAACGCTGACAATCCATCGGGCTTGCTCCTGCCAATAAATAGAGAGCAGAATGAGCTAATAGGTATTGTTCCATGTTCTCTGACAACTTAAATCGTGTGTACATGCATAATGGTGGTTTATCGTCACACTGGGACGCAGGGCAGTTTAAGGTCATACTAGGCTGAATGTGATCCGCGGGTGGCAGTTTAAGGCCTTACCAAGCCGTGATGGCAGTTTAAGGCCATACTGGGCCGAATGTGATTCGTAAAATTTGCATGGAAGAGTCTGCACCAAAATGTTTAGTGTGGACTTATGAAGCTAGTTTACAAGGGAATCAGGATGTGGTAATATTTGTTTTGTTATATATATATATATATATTTTGTATTTTTGAAAAAATTTAATTAAAATGAGTAATAAATAAAATAAAATAAAATAAAATATAGGGCGGTGACAGCAGTAGCAGTGGTGGCGCTATAAATAGTGCAAGGGCATTATTTGGAGGCACTGTGAATTTGAAGTAAGCGTAAACATCAAGCGTAAGCGTAAACAGTGAGCGTAAGCATAAAGCCTGAGCATAAGCGTAAATCTCAGCGTAAGCGTAGACGACCAAACCCCAGTGTAAACCTCCAACTCTAGCATAGAGGCTCAGCGTGAGCATAGAGGCGTAAGCGTGAGCATGGACACCTCAACTCAGCGTGAGCGTAAAGGCTCAGAATCAGTGTACAGGATTCAGTTCGGCATGTGGTTTCGGTCCTCAGCGTAAACCTTGTCAATTGTAGCGTAGAGGACGCTGAAATGGGCAAGGGCAAGGAGGTAGAAGGCCAGGGGAGGAAGGGGCCTGATCTGACTTTTGCGTAGGAGAGCGAGGCCATGCTGTAGTGTCTGCCCAGGCCGAGGGTTCCATCGTGGCCTAGATCGTCACATAGGTAGGCTCTAATCCTACCTCTGTTAGTTATTTTCATCTGTACATGTTATTTGGCGTATACGGTTTTCATAGCATAGATAGTCTCGGTAGTGTAGATCGTCTCGGTAGCGTAGAGGGTTTCGGCGTATACGCTCGGCGTAGGCAGCTAGTGTAGAGGGTCTGTAGGTTCGCAGCGTAGAGGGTCCCTATAGCGTACAACATAGACGGTTTTGACTGTATGTAGCGTAAACTATTTTATTAGTACATAGCGTAAACAATTTTACCAGTATGTTTTCATAGCGTATACGCTGGCTGTTTACACAGTGTTTAGCATGAACTGTTTGCACAGCGTTCAACGTAAACCATTTGCACAGCATATACGCTGAAGAGTTTTACGGTGTATACGCTGAGGATTTTCACAACATATACGCGGAGTGTAAACAGTTTGTTCCTTTTCAGGCGACGTATAGCGTAGACTTGTTTTCATGGCGAGAAATGTTTTCACAACATAAACGCCAAGTGCGAACAAGTGTGAATAGCTTGTTGGTAGCATGTACGCCGAGCGTAAACAGTTTTTGACAGCGTATACACTGAGTTAGGCAACATATACGCTGAGCGTAAATAGTTTTTAACAGCGTATACGTTGAGTTAGGCAGCATAAAAGCCAAGCGTAAATAGTTGGTAATTTTTCTAAGTGTCTGCCTACAATGTGAAATTTTGTTTTTTATCTCATTTTCATGTATGGCTGATTTACTATGGCATTTTGGTTGCTTGTAGGGACACTGAACCTTTTCTCCTGGTAGTTGAGCTAGTCAGAGTATTGGCGTGGTTTGGCCCCATTGAGGCAGATGAACCTACCCCGGATCTGACTATTGACAACAATGGGGTCTGGTTCAGGGAAGGGGCATGTGAATTCCTCGCCTTCATGCTGGACAGATTTAAGGTGGTGGTCTAGTCACACCTGAACGAACAAGTGGCACGGAGCGTGCTTGAGGCTATGTTGCCAGGGGCTTCAGAGGGCGTGGTAGTTTTTATAGAGGATATCGATGAGGGGCTGGTTGTGATTGAGGATGATCCCTCTAGTGGGCCCTAGTCTACTTGCCTGTTAGCATGTGTGTGGGTCCTATTGCCGTGAGGGCATGATTATCTCAAAAATACTCTATTTTTAGCTGCATGTGCGCACATGCTATTTTAGAACCCTCCTGGCACAGTGTACTAGATAGATAGGTAAGATCGTTTTAAGCTTGTTGTTTCCCCCTCTTTTTTTTGTCGTTTGGCATTTGCTTCTGTTTTGACAACTATTCTTTTGCAGGCCCCAAGTTAACCAAGATGGAACATGCATTGATGATGATGAGCTTGCCTTAGCTCATACTGCTCTAGAGACCTTTATGGTGGGTCCCACCCTTCGTGGAGCTGTATTAGCTCAAACCAAGGGTGATATTGTCCATTTTCACAAATGGTTTTTTAGAGCATTCGCACAATGCAAAGCTTGTGGGTGGTTGCATGAAGATTGGTTGCATAAGGGACCAATTTTCCCTCGTGACTCTGACTTGGGTAGCACCTCTAAGTCCACCATTGAAGGTAAGTGACAATATTCTCTAGATGTGTTAATGTGTTTGTTCAACTTCTAGGGGTTATACTAATGTGATGGTTTCGAATTATATCTATAGTTGATTTCCCTCCCGGAGGAGACCCTATCACAATAGGACGAACTGAGAGTACCCTCTCGATGAAGTTCGGGGAGATCAGTAAGGCACAAAAATGGTTGTGTGCCCGTGCCCCACCATCCATTGTTCATTGTTTAGATGACGCCGACCTTATGGATCTCTTTACAACCCTGAGCCTTGATGTGTCAATAGCTGAAATGATCAGAATTGTTGATTCGTTCGACAAATCAGTCTCTTACTATAGCACCCGGATTAAGGGTGTTAAGATAGTCTTCCATCTATCGGTTGAATTCTTTTTGAACCTGTTTGGTTTACCGGTGGATGGTGTAAATGTAGTTTTGGACAAGGCTCATAAAGAGCTCCATACGGTATGTGAATTAGAGGACTGGTTAGGCGTTACCAAGGGTGCTAAGGGATTCCCTATTCAGGGGAAGTCAAAGGTTGAGGAAGTTAATGAATTATATCCCCTGTTTAGGGCACGGGTATTCCCTAAATCCCTTTCCTAGGTGTGGAGTCTTGGTGTTGAAGCTGTGCGTATTATGCGAACCATTTTAGAAACCAGAATGCATTATAACTGGGCCCAATTTTTGTTGTCAGGTCTTCATAAGGAGATAGTGCAATTGCGCTCAAATGTCGAGGCGTAGTCCCACTTTACCTTTGCATTCTTTGCCGGTTATCTTTACCGCTTAACCACGTTTCTAGTGGTTCATGCGGACAATAAGTATGTTCTACAGGATCGAGGTCAATTATCCCGCCCATGGATCAACCATTTGTTTGAAACAGCTGAGTCCCAAGATGTGCCTGAGGGAATTGATGAATTCGTATCTATCACGACAGGGGGGTCATCTGGTACCTCAATCCATACACGTAACAGTGTAGGGTTGGAACTAGACAATGTGCCCTACATTACAAAGAGAGCAGAATGGGTCATTAAAGAGACAATTGGGAAAGCTGAGTCAAAGCTCTTGAAACGTGAATGCTCAATGGAGGTGGCCTTAGATGTAGAAGAGCCACGAGTGAAGCGCATATGGTTCAAGATGCCTGTCCGAGGTAAGTAAACTCAGTACACTTATTGCATTATCATTTTCATCTTATTCACAATTTTTATTTTGACCACTTACATGCCACTGATGCCTTCAGACCTGACTCGAGAAGTGAGAAGGCAGAAATTAGAGACTATCATTGAAGAGGAGGAGGCTACAACGGAGTTAATGATTGACGAGGAAGAGGCCAACAAGGATTAGGCAGAAGAAACAGAGGAGCTACGGGAAGACACCACGGAGACTGAACTGGTCGATGACCAGGGTGATGTCGATGAGATGTTTAGTAGCTTCCTCAAGGAAAGGTTGGACCTTGGTGACCCTTCAAACCCAGAAGGGGATGGGGAACATGGTATGTTTCTTTTCATTTTATTGTGTCGCTTTGTGAGCTGTTGTTTCCATGGTGTTTTACTTTTGTATTTTCATCCCTTCCTGATGAAGGTAGTGAAACCCGAATGATGTGGCTGGACGTGCCCATGAAAACGATCCCCTCTGAAAGGACTATGGAGGTTAGTCTGTCTCATACTCGTGGACCATTTACTTGGACAGAGATGCCAAGTAAAATGGATTTTATGGCTGGTATCACTGAGGAGGTTGTTGAATGCATTCAGGAAGCCCACCCTGAGATAGGTATAAATGTTTCGAGTTTTTTTTTACAGCTTTAGAGTTTCATACCCCTTTTTTGTCGTTTTAGCATTTGTTCCTTTCGTGTGCGTAGGTGCCAAACTGAGGTGGGATCCATATGAGACAGTTAGCATAGAGAGTTTGCCCACACTATCCCTAGAAGTCAAGTAGGTACCAAGGCCAGTTTATGATGAAGTGACGGAAGGTCTTGTACACAACGCCAAATTGGTTTGGACTTGTAGGCGTTCCATCGAACAGTTGTGGTTGTAAGTCCAAGCAAAGGAGAAGGAAGTTTTTGAGTTGTCAGTTGAGCGTGATGATCTCAAAGCTCGGTACGAGTTCACCTCTGCTAAACTAAGTGGTGATTGCTCTTGGCGGACTTCCGAGGTCACGTATACTAGATACTGGAACCTACTCAATCGCCACGCATCACTGACCCAAAAACTAGCAGATCGTAAGGCTCAGGTGGATCTATTAAACCTCAAGTGTCAAGGTTGGAAGGCTTTTGCTTCCAAGATACGCAAATCGGGTCAGGATGAAAAGAACCACAAGCATCATTATAAGAAATCGTTGAAGGAAGTATCTATTGAAAAGCATCAACTTGAAATGTTTGTGAAAGGTCTAGGTCTGCGTTTTGTGTTTGATACCTTTGCTCAAAATACAACTGTTGAGATGGAATCTCCTACAAGGGTAATCACGATGGCTTCTGGGGAGGTGTCAATGGGTGAATTCCCTTTAAAGCATCCTACCTGGTCAGCTATTGACAAGGGGAAGGCCTTGGCAGATGTCAACTTAGGCCTTGATGGGACTGATTGGACCAGTGTCTCAGAAGAGGAAATCCTTCGCCAGCTGGAATTCATCTTAGGGGGATCTCCTACGGTAAGCATTTTGTTATTATGAAATTCGTTCGTTGCATAATGCTTGAAAGTTTTTTCTTTTATCCTTATGTTGATTGTTCCCTTTGCATTTTATAGGATCAAGGCGATGATGATGTTCAGGAAGCTGGCCCCACTGGAGTGGGGGCTCATGATGCCAGCGGGTCTAGAGGGGATGATCCTCTTGCCCCTGATGTTTGATCTTTGCTTTGAAATTGTTCTGACTTAGATTTCTACGTGAATTGTAAATTAAGTGATTTGAGTTGTATTGAACGGATGAACAAAATTAGTTGACTCTTGTAATTATACATCATTACATGTATATATACATAATTTTTTTACTTATATATTTTTCTTGTTGTGAATTTTGGGTTTAAATGTAAACACGACACGAGAATATAAAATGTTTTGGTTTATTTTTGTGGTTTAAGTGTAATGCACAGATGTAATCATAAGTAGGACTGTAATTATGAGCAAGAGATAATTGTGAAAAGGGAAAAACATGGCAATGCAAGCGTAAATTCGAATAGTGAACTGGAATCTGAAAAAAAATAAAAAAAAAATGAAGTAGAAGTGGATGATCTAGTTTAAGGCCATTTCGGGCCACTCGTACTAGTTTAAGGCCATTTTGGGCCATACGCACTAGTTTAAGGCCATTTCGGGCCATGCGTAAACAGGAGAAGTTTCAAGTGACCTAGATTGATTTCTTGGGTGACCGACCATTTCTGATCGTGGCTAGTTTTATGTCATTGTGGACATAATAGTTTAACATCATTCTAGACTCAGGATGTAGTTTAATGTCGTTTTGGACGATTTGTAGTTTAATGTCATTTTGGACTTGGAATGTAGTTTAATGTCTTTTCGGACTTGTTGTAGTTTAACGTCATTTTGGACAGTTCGTTATTTATTGATTTAGTAATTTTTTGTCATTTTAACATTAGGTGATGTGTTAGCGGGTATGATTCTATATTTAGCGTCCCCTTCGCTGACCACGTTGAATGGTAATTCAGCCCAAGGGACATCTGATGGAATTGTTCTTGCGTTAGTGTTTTCTTACGCTTCTGCATGTATCACGGTTTCTGTGTCAGTTGTAGTTTCTATGGGAAATTGTGTATGTATGATTTCAAGCCTGGGTGTTTCTGTTTTGGGTGGATCTTCTCTTGTGTTTAAAGGATTATTGCCTACCAGTTCTTGTTCATTTATGTTATGTTATCTAGGGTCTTCGAGATTAACCTTTGAGCCTTGGTATGTATCTATGTACGATGAGATGATGGGTGTAGCAGCCTCCCCATGTATAACAATTTCACGACCTTCATAAGGTAGGTGAATTTCATGGTGTATAGGGGAAGAGACTGCTTTTAGTTGGGCTAACTAGGGCCTTCCCAAGATTAGGTTAAACCCTGGCATTTCATCAATTACCACAAAGTCGACGGATGTGGGGAATTGATCCCCTGCTATAAAGTCTAAAGTCACGGTGCCTTTGACTATCACACGTGACCCGCTGAATGATTTCAAGCATGTGGTGGCAGTTGGTCTGATTAGCTGTGTGAGCCCGAGTTGTTCGACGATGGGATATGGCACTACATTTGTGGCAGCTCCATCATCTACATGGACCCCATGTATCTTGAATTGGTTTACTCGTATTGTTATGAACATAGGGGCTGTTGTTACCTCTCATATTTTCTTATCCACCTTGATGTTATTGTTGTGGAAACTTAATGGCTTGGAAGTTGGCCCTTGAGGCGAGTACATTACCACATGAATTGAAGGTTCATTTGGAGGCAAGTCCTCACTTACTGGGATAGATGTTAACATGCGCACCAAAGCTTCGCGATGTGTTTGAGATGTTAAAACTAGGTCATATAAGCTTAGTAAAGTATTCTTTTGTTTGACTGCTTGTGTGACTTGTGTTAGGGCTATTTCTAGGTCTCTACTATTGGGCGCATGTTTATCGGCGGTGAATTGGTCCATTGGGCCCAATAGTTTTATTTCGTGCATCGTTGGTTTGTCGTTTTTGCTTGGAATCATTGATTTGGGCGTGTCATGTATTCTAGATGATTCACCCTCATGGCCTGTGTTTGGCGTATCATTATGTGGTGTCATGGGTACTGTGTTTAATGGTGTAGGTTTAGGAGGTCCTAAGGCTAGCCGTTGATGCTCCTTCTCCAAGCGTTCACATGTAAGCCTGTCCGCTAAGCGTTCTCATGTGTGGCGTGGGGGTGCAGTTGGTTTCAGAGCCTCAGGTTACCTTGGGATTTGTACTACGTATGGAGAAGGGCAGGATTGCGGTTGGAGGGCCGCATGCGGTTGAGTGCCAGACTGGCTAGGCATCTTGACGACGTAGGGGCTTGGTTTATTTTGTGTTTGGGAAGTGGAGGATTGGTGATCACTAGGACGTTCGGGTGTCCTAACGACGTATGGAGTTGGCCTAGCTGGAGGTTGTACCTCCACTATTGCGACTGTAGGTGGTACTTGGACTACATAAGGGGTAGGCTGAATAGGAGGGGTTGGTGAGTTTGTGATAGCAGTGACGGGAGGTATGCACACCATGTATGATTTTTTGCAGGTCAGGGTGTTATGAGTTGCCACGGTGGGGGGTACTCGGATGACATAAGACTTTTGTGGGGAGTGTGATGGTTGAGGCACGGGTGTTTGCACAGTGGGCGGAATACACACTACAAATGGTTTATAAGGGGTTTGCTGCTCATGGTCGGAATAGACGGTGTTAATGCTAGGTGTTTCAGGTTCGTTATCAAGGTAGATTGTGTTGATCACGTATAGTGCCTCTTTGGTATTTAGAGGATCTTTGTACACACCCATGGTCTAGTTTTGTGGTTGGACCGGGTTGGCCTCATCAAAAGTGATTTGACCCCCGTTGATCATTCGTTGGATGTCTTGTTTTAGGGTGAAACAGTAATTTGTGCCATGCCCGTTACGTTGGTGATAGTCACAGAAGCGGTCCATTCTAAAGCCTTTTGGTACTGGAGGCTCATCTGGCGTTGCTAGGCTTGGGTTCTGAACCAGTTAACAGAACTGATCATATCTCTGGATAGCAGCAGGGGATAACTATTTATGTTTCATTAATCCAGCCTTTAGGAGTTGGTCAAATAGTTGCGATGGCTTCATAGGCAGTGGCATGTATTAAGAGTGGTCCTTCCTCTCAAAGTTTCTCGTACGGTTTGGTGTTGAGTTCTGTGATGAGGATGACTTTGGTGCGGTCGCGGAAGTGGGTTTAGTGGCAACAGGTGGTTTGCTTTGTTGTCCCGCATTTGCTTATTGCGTTTCCACTACTGCTGCTATAGTTGTTTTAGCCTTTTCTTTATCTTTCTTACTGTGTTGATTCTTAAAGGCTAAATATGAAGGATCATGGCTATTTTGGGTTGCCTCCTCTATGTTTTTAATCTATACAAAGGCTTGATTGAGGTTACACACATTGACATAATATAACTTGGATTTGAAAAATTTTTTAATAGCCCCCTTTAGAATGGTAAGGAGATACGTCTTTGGGATCGGCTCATGGAGCTCATTGAGAGCAGCACTCCACCTTTGGATGAATTTTTGTACGGGTTATAGAGGTGCTTGTTTGACCTGTATAAGGCTATCAAGTGTTGCTTTAGGTTTCAAGTTATACTTGGACCTGGTAACTGTAACGACGAAAAATGTCGGTTGCTGGAAACTACCAAACAAAAATCTGTGTACACAGTCTTAACCATGGATCTGTGCGAGGGCCGTGCTAGAGAAAATGAATCCGCAGTGCCCTGAATGGTCTTGTCGATTAGGCAGGAACTTACTCAATCAGTAAATTAACGAATATTACGATAATATGTGTATTATATGGATATTCTGCGAAATAATTTGATTTGATAAATCGTAAAAGGAGTAGAAAATGATGTAAATGAATTAAAATAATGACAATGTCAACATGACAAGGAGGATCAGATTGAAGACGAATGCACAATTCCAAGATCTATGTTTTGACCCGAAGACTGAGTATATTGTATACAAAGTTCCAATGGTAGACTTTGTTTATCTTGTGCGAAGCATTCACAAAATCACAAGAAAACTATTCAACAAGGAGTACAGAATCAAGCTCGGTCTACCTTGTAAGCCAAAGATGGGATGCAAGGATGGTCAAGCCTGGATATCTATCGATCAACTATTTCTGATCAATAGATCTTGTCAACCACACCAGATAATCTCTGGATCTTTGATCTGCTCCCTCTGCCTTGGGTAGCCTCTACTCAAAACTGCCAATGATCGCCAATGGAGAGAACTGTATTTTCGCCAAAGGACTGATCACTCCTGTTGCCAATGCTCAAGCAAATGTCTTTCGTCTCTGCTCAAAAGGTGATAGTTGCCAGAAAAAGCCCAAGATGATCCTCCCCTCCGAATCCACCAACTGGAGTATTTATAGGTTCGATAGTACGTGGAGAAGGCATGGTCCTGATGACACGTGTCTCAACCTTCAAAATACTGTTGACTTGGCAAACTTTATGTTGAAACTGGTCATGTCGCATCATGTCTTTCGGAAAAGGGGGAAAAGTATGCTGTCAACCACTTCCGCTGAAGCCGCTTCATGATTACGCACAATACGCTCATCAGCGTATCGTGCGTGTGGATAGAAGGTGCGTATCTGGTATTGCTTTAGCCAGCTTTAGGCTGTATTATGCTCGTTTACACTGTGTAGCGTGGTAGAGCGTAATAGAGCATAGAAGTAGTTAACTCAAGCTGTTTTATGCTCATTTATGCCGCAAAGCATAATAGAGCATAAAAATGGTCACCTTTACAATTCATATCGCTTGTCTACGCTGCGTAGCGTAATGAGCGTAAAACGACCAATCTGCAAAAAAAGAAGAAATCAATCTGCCACACTTCCTTTGACTCTGACTTTTCTTTTCTTGAAGCTCGTTACGCTACTCTGCGTAACGAAGCGTAAACTCAGCCCTGAACAAAAGACTTAGCAGAATATGCGATAAGTCTAAAACTTTAAGCTTCATCAAAATTGCCGAAGTAAGCTACTTTCTGATATCGGGCTTTGTTAAGCAGAGTTACGCTTAGTAACACTACGCTATGTTGCGTAATGTAGCGTAAAGAGAGAAAACAAAGTAAGGTTGAAATTTGCAAGAAACTTGGAGACTTGATGCTGCACGCCTCTTTGCCTTGTTCTATTTTCTGGATTTTTGTCGCGAACTTTTCGCCCGAATCGTGAATCTTCACCTTAGGCCGATTCGTAATTTCCACGGTGTGTCAATGGCCCCTCTTTGTTGACGTTTAGAGGGCTTGCCCAAAAGACATCGACAAAGAACACAAAACACCGGATGGGTAAAAGTACCAACAGTGTTCATCAATGGTTGCTCAGGTGTCGCCTTGTCAACGAAGAAGTGTAGAAATGAGGGAAACAGAGGATAGAAAGGTATGGGAAGAAATTCTTATAGAGGTAAGAGGAAAAAGGTTCGGGGAAGATGCAAATGAGGTTCAGGGAAGATGCAAATGAGTGAGCACTTAGGCTTTCTCCTGCGATCACGTTTGCATGAAGTTATGCCGTCATTTTGTAGATGAAGGGGCTTGGCTAGATGAATTGTGTTACGTCTGCATGGCCTAGATGAGTTGTGTTTCATCCATTTTTCCGACCCACTTTTTTTTTTGCGTCCACTAGGCGAGTTGCATTACGACGGTTTATGGACTTGATTGTAATGCAGATGTGGAAAGCATACACTGCGTATGCACATTTTGCGTAAGGGAAATAGATGGTGGAGATGCAAGGAAGTAAGAGCTAGAGGTAGGATTATGAGGAGAACAGGGATGCACTCCTGAGTGGACAGGCTAACCTAAGCAGCCATCTCAGAACGTTATCTATATTTCATCACTCAGATGAACGCACCTTTGAGCGACATCCTCGTAGTAAGTAACCTGCAACCAAAGAAGAAAACAGAGAACACCATTGCTCTACCGAATCACTGGAGAGGTTGTTGAAACAAGTACCATTTGGGAAGAGACAGAATGAGTGGGTTGTGAAGGAGGAACCATAGTAAGAGGCCAGGTTCTTCAACATTGACGTTCAGTCCAGCATATCACTGCCAAAGACTATTAGACTCATCGCACCTGACTGGTTATGCAAAGAACCAACTAGGTGAATCTATGAAGTCAAAGCTTGATAGTGATGATGAGCGGAGATCCCCAAGGTTGTGGTCGATGAGAACTCCTTTGGGGCTCCAGACGATGAAACTAAACTCTTAGAGGTGTCACTGCTGCAGTGGGTGTAGTGACGGCATCTCTAAGGGGTCAGTAGTATGCCTTTCAGCACATCCGAGGAATCATCAGAATGCCTATGAGGTAGCGATGCTGAGGCTATCCCGACATCCCACCCCATTTGTTTTGCAGCTACATAGAGACGATTAAGCTTGCTTGGTTCGAATGTTGGCAGTCTGTAAGTCCCATTTTTAAGTCCTGGTAGACTGTCGTTGCTGGTTTTAAGTCTCAGTAGAACATGGTCCCAGTTTAAAGTCTGGGCAGACTGAAAAGTGCTAGTTTTACGTCGTAGCGGACGGTGGTAGAACTGATTTATGGTCTCAGTAGACCGTGCTATGGATGTCAGTTTCATGTCGTGACCTAGGGACAAATCTGTGCTGGTTTCACGTCTCAGCAAATAGATACTTACCTTTGATAGTTTTATGTCTTGGTGGACAGCCGATGCCAGTTTAGCGTCATGGCGGATGAGTGCAGGAAATACCAGTTTTACATCTTGGCAGACCTATACAACACTGCTAGTTTTACATCGTAGAGGACGATTGCAACTTGCTAGTTTTACGTCATGGTGGATGATTGTTGTTAGTTTAGTGTCATGGCAGATGCGTGCAAGCAGTGCCAGTTTTACGTCGTAGCAGACGATCAGTGCCATTTTTACGTCATAGCGGATGATCAGTGCCAGTTTAGCATCATGGTAGACATGTGAGGAGAGTGCCAGTTTTACGTCGTAGCGGACGATTGTTTCCAGTTTAGCATCGTAGAGGACGGTGGCGCCATGCCTGATGTTAACACTGTATATGCAGCTAAATGTAGTATTGCTTCAGATATATATGATTCACAGGATTTGGTGACTTGTTGCTGTTAATATCTGCTAGCTTGAATGCACCATTGCCATACACATCAGCTACCAAGAAAGGGCCTTCCTAGTTTGCAGAGAACTTGCCTACTGGTTCGCAAATGACTTTGAGAACCAAATCTCCCTTCTTGATAGGATGTTGTCGAAGATTATGATGGTGCTTCTGCCTCTACTTATCTTGATACTTTTCGATGGTGTCAAGCGTCTGTATGCCCATTGCACATAAAGGATCTTTTCATGCCATCATCTCTTGTTGCTATCGAGCATTTTCTTGAGTAAGTTGATAATGACCTTGTTTGTCGCTTCAGCTTGACCATTCGCTTGCGGGTAATAAGGTGAGGAAAAAGATTGTTTGATGCCAAGATTGTCACAAAAGGATTTGGTTTCCATACTGCTAAACTGTGGCCCATTGTTAGTCACGATAGTCATCGGGAGGCCAAATCTGGTTACAATGTTATCTAGAATGAAGTGACAGATCTGTTGCGACATGATCTTTTGCAAAGGGATGGCTTCCACCCACTTTATGAAGTACTCAGTGGTAGTGATTATGAAGCTATGACCTGTGGAAGATTTCGGTGTGATAGGCCCTATAATGTCTAATCCCCATCGTTGAAAGGGCCATGTTATCTGAGTCGTGTGTAGTTCTGTAGGCGACACATGTATAAGGTTCGCATAACGTTGACACATGTCACACTTTTTAACCTTCGTAAGACAATATTTTTCCATGTATGGCCAATAATACCCTAAGCGACGGATTTTAGAGGCCATGGCTTGTGGCGCTATGTGTCCTCCGCATAATCTCTTGTGGACTTCGCCGACTATACGTTGTGCATGGTCTTTGTTAACGCAAGTAAGCAGTACTCCATCAAAAGAGCATCTACAGAGGGTACTGTCTCCTATGATGACATACTTCCTAGCTCACTCACGGATTGCATCTTTCTACGCACATGTTAGTTCGTGCAGTGGTTCGCCATGCAAGAGGTAAGTTTTAATGTTGTCGTACCACTCTGGCATTCTATCCTCAAGTAGTAAAGATATTTGCGCTACCTGAATGATAGGATCTGTACAATTTGTTATTAATGCAGGACATGTGTCGAACAGGTGCGATGACACATTTAAAGCTAATGTAGCCAATGCATCGGCTAGTGTGTTATCGTTTCGGGGCACGTGTTGGGCATCGATCGTTGTGAACTGCTTCAGAAGATCTTTAGCCATATCGCAGTAGGGTTGTAAATGTATAGCCTTGCAGGCGTAGACTCCTATGATTTGATTTATAACAAGCATCGAATCACCCCTAATAGCCAGGTGTTGAACATCAAGCTCTTTGGCTATTTGTAATCCCCTAAGGAGTCCCTCATACTCTGCCACATTGTTCGTACAGGGAAAGGTCAAGAGGTAAGCATGAAGATGCACATCCTCAGGTGATAGTGTAATGACTGTGTGGCACTGCCGCCTCTAGTGGTTGAAGCTCCATCAAAATATAACATTGCTTCGGGGCCTGCTAAAACAAGGCTTAAACTATGTACATGCTCATCCCAAAATTTAGGCTTTATGGTTGCCTGACTGTCAATATGCAAGGTTATTAATTGGTTAGCTATCGCTTGGCCTTTCAGAGAAGATTGACCAATATAATGCAGATCGAATTCTACCGTGATAGCTTTCCAACGAGCTATTTTACTACTTTCATACAGATTATGCATAATAGCCCTAAGGATGTTATTTTTGCAGATTATGTTGACCTGGCTACAAAAGAGATAGTGTCTGCATTTTTTGAGCATAAACACTAACACTAAGCAATTACGCTCTACTTCATTGTACCTCGTTTCATATGCACATAGAGCATGACTTAAGTAATATATGGGTACTTCTGACCCATCATCTCTCTTTTGACAGAGTAATGCAGCTAAGGCTATATCTGATGTTGTGAGGTAAATGTAAAATGGTTGATCCCTTTGTGGCGGGAATACTGTTGGCAAGCGTTGAAGTTCTTGCTTCAAGCTATCAAACGCATGCTGATAATCATCTATCCATTCGAAATTAACCCCCTTTTTAAGCAAGTGCTGCATAGGGTGTAACTTATTTGTTAGTCTCGATATGAACCGCTTGATAAATTGTAACCTCCCTTGCAAACCGTGTAATTACTTGAGATTTGTAGGGGGTGTCAATTCAACAATGGCTTTGACTTTGTCAGGGTCTACTCGTATACTAATTTCCAATACCACAAACCCCAGTATGTATTCAGTTTTGACCCCGAATACGCACTTCTTTGGGTTGAGCCGGAGGTCGTATTTAGAGCATCTTTTAAGGACTAACTCCAGATCATTTGAATGATCTTCTGACCTTATAAACTTAACAACTATGTCATCAACATAATCATTTAGTCTCCCTAGGAGGTAATTGCTAAAGATATATGTCATAGCTCATTGATACATAGCTCTAGCATTTTTCAAACTGAAAGGCATCATGGTGTAACAAAAGGTCCCCCAGGGTGTCATAAAGGTAGTTGCTAATTGGTGTTCTAGGTTGATGCGTATTTGATTGTAGCCTGAGAAGCCATCCATGAAGGATAAAAGCGCATGCCCAGCGGTTGTATCCACTAGTTAGTCGATACTCAGTAATGGGAAATCATCCTTGATTGTAGCTTTGTTCAGGTCTCGGAAGTCTATGTAGATGCGTATCCCTCCGGTCTTTTTAGGAACAACTACAATGTTAGATACCCAGTCTGAGTAATCGACTGCGTGAATAAAACCAGCCTGGTACAGTTTGGTGATCTCATCATGCACTGCTAGTGTGACTTCTGGCTTTATTTTTCGTGCTTTCTATCTAACTTCTTTGATATGGGGGTCTAGAATTATGTTGTGCTGTATTAATCTTGGGTCTAGTCTCGGCATATCTTCGTATGACCATGCAAACACTGTGATGTTGTTTTCGAGGACCTGCTTTATGTTATCATGTACCTTTTTCTCTAGTAAAGAACTAACCTTAAGAGTTTTAGTTTCACCCTTATGTGTAATCATAGAGACCTCATTAAGGGGGTCCTCGGTTACATCTCCAGCTTCCAGATCTAGCGTGCGCGTCGATTGTTCTGGCCAGTCTCGAGATGTTTCCAATGTGGCTATGGTTGCGTTATTGAAGGCAAGGTTAGTTCCTACTAGTGTGGGATCAAGTTGTTTAATGATTTCCCCTTGGGGGCCTGTTAAAACTAGGAGTGCAGGTAAAGTTTCATCCATTTGGCAATTGTCCTACAAAATTGTCAAATATGAAAGTAATTAGAAAAATGCTAAGTTGGATGCGATAAACATTTAGCGTATAGTGCTTGGTTTAGTCTAGAAAGAAAAAGGATGCGATGTGACGTTGCTGAGCGTAGGAAGCTAACTGAATTTTGAACATTGTGAACAGCCTGTAATTAATGCGACCTGATTACGAGGAGATTAGATGCAATAGTTTAAGGTCATTTCAGACCGTAATGCATGCGATATCTGTCATAATTAATGCCTTGATTTTCGAGTTCCAGCTCATACTAACATCAGTATTTGGGCAAGTCTCGCTTAAATCGGGAGTCAATTCAGTTAATTTTGAAAATAAGTAGGCAGTTCTTATCGAAGATAGGCTGTTGGCTATCGCAAATTTGAATTCTCAGCTATCACAGAGAGAAGGAGAAAGAGCAAAAGACTTGCAGCACATTATTTGTGAAGGTATTCAGGACTACAACAATGGCGCCGAAAGTTAGAGGAAAGAACACCAAGTTGGCTAAAATCAACGAAGTACAAGGGAGCCTGTAGCGTGCTTCGCAAGCCTTGGTCGAAGTAAGAGATGTCACTCCCATAAATTGGTAGGCCATCCCTTACTTACTCGCATTACTTCCTGTGATACGCTCTTTTTTTTGTTTATTCTTTTTGCATCCTCTGCGTAAACTAGAATTTTATGCTGTAGACCTCGTATTGAAACGAGGGTTTAGGCAACAGTATTGCGTCTATCGTTGTTTTCTGAGACGGACCTTGTACTATTACAAGGGTTTCGGTGATTTCAGCTGTATGGCTAGAGTGTAATTTTGTCAATTTTTCTATAGTTTAAGCATGCAATTGGAATCTAGATGGTAATGTGTTTATTTTTTGTACAGTATCATGGTGAAACCTGTCCTAATCATTTTGGATATAGTCGGGGTTTTATGTTGTATAAACCCTATTGTACCCAATGTTCCTCCCCCTCAAACTCGGTTGCAGGGGAAAGCTACATGGTTTTAAAAGGGTGCGTTGGAGTTTTTGCAGTTTTTGCTGCGTAACTTTAGTATTATTGTGTGGTCGCATCTGTCGGGCGATGTGGCAAGTGCTATTTTGGAACATCTGTTAGTGGGTTCTACGCAGGGCATCCTGGCTTTCTTGAAAGATGGGGCTATTGATACTGGATGTCCCCAAGACCACAAACTTAGTGCCAGAGGGTTGAGGTGCTTAAGTTGGATCTGGGCGATTCCCAGATTTAGCTGCTATTATGTTTACAATACTTTGTTCGTGGCTCGTCATGTTTTGACCTACTTTGAAAATCCTCCAGGCACAGTGTATTATTCAAGCGGGTAAGTTGTTTTACTGGCGGTATTGTCAATATGTTTCTAATGTCTGAATCTACAAAGCGTAGAATAGTAATGTGTTATATGATACAAGTTTTTCATCAACGCAAATGGGTTAGTAGGTAATGGTGATACATTGTCTTGGATCGAAACGGTAATAAAGGAGTTCACGTCCACCAGCAACGTATGTGCTGGTGTAATGGGGAAAATGGCTTTCGACATTCATGAGTATCCCACCTATTATTCTGATTCCTTCAAAAATTATCAGAATCTTGGGTGGTTACATGAAGAATGGACTTTGAACCCACCCCTTACCCTCACAGACGTGCAGAAGAAGCTCTCTCCATTTCTTTTGCCATTTGGACCTGGCAAGGTCTCGCTGCTGCTATTAGTTACAGGGTATTATATTTTTTTTGTTTTTGAAATGTTGCATAACAGTGTTTTCGCTATGTTGATATGTGCCATGCATTACCAGTCAGGGAATCCCGAGAGATTACAATCACTATTTTCGGCCACGAGGCGAACACCCTCCTTTTTCGCTATGGTGACATAAAGGAGGCACAACGCTGGCTTGGCCACGCAGCGGCCCCAGTTGCGTTGGTCACCAAGCTATGAGAAGCAAGGTTGATGCATTTATTTCTGGTCATAACCCTTGATGTCCCTGCAAGCGAAATGTTGACCCTAGTTAACTCCTTCAGCGAGGGAGCTGAACATTTTTGCACGTGTGTGCGTCACATGCGTGTAAATTTTGATATCGATGCTCAGCTGTTCACTGACCTCTTCGGGGTCTCCTCTGATGGTCTTCCCATAGAGGAAAAATAAAGGAGAAGGGTCAAATGTTAGGAAGAGCTGGAGGAGTGGTTGGGGACGAAGAAGGAGGCCAAGGGGATCCCTTATGAAAAGATTTAATTAGAGGTCACCAAGACTATTTATCCCCTCTTTCGAGCCTGAGCCTTCCCCAAAACACTCTCACAGGGGAGGTTCTTTACTATAGAACAGGCCCGTATTATCCAACAGGTGATGGGGGAGGGGACCCAATTTGATTGGGCAAGCTATTTTGCTAAGGGGTTACACACTGAAATGATGAGGCTCTGCCAAAAGCTTGAGTCGCGCTTCAATGTGCACTTCGCCTTCTTCATAGCTTGCCTCCGGCGTTTTGCCGAATTTTTGGTTGTCCAGAGGAATGGGATCTGGGTCCTAAAATACTGAGACCAATTATCCAAACCTTGGATTTCTCATATCTTTGGCACTACCTGGGCATAGGATCCTCCGGAGGGAATTGAGGAGTCGCTGTCTGTAACGACTAGGGATTTGATGGCACCTCGAATGTAGGGCCTTGATAACGTAGCTGGGGTGCTTTCCACTTACACTGGTGATGCATCACAGGGATAGCACCTGGCTGCAGAGATAGTAGATGTCTCGGTTCAACTTAAAAGACCTCGCTTAACCGAGGCCCCTGTGGAACCAGCAGGTGGCATAGACAAAACTATGCAAGTCAGAGTTCAGCAGAGTAAACCTCCGCCTGGTAAGTGTAAAAACATAGTGAAAGTTATGGCAATTATTGTATTACGTAGCTTCATTCAAGGTATTCTGAATCATTTAAATGTGTTACATGGCATGGACAGGGAGACCTACGGAACGGTTGACCCCTGAAACAGGGGCAGTGGTATTACGGCGTGGGGAAGGGGCCCCAGTTTTGGAAGAGGAGGCCCCGGCTATTAGAATAAGTGACGCATAGACCCTTGTGCGTGAGGAGAGAGAGGAGGGGGAAAACGTTGACACACTCCCCACTGCAACAGGCAGAGGTTAGTGTATTAGAATTTTTTAGGAATTCTATTAACAATTAGAGATTTTGACTTAGTTTACGCTACAGATGAACAAGGCGCATCCCCGTCCACCATTATCAGCAGAGTGTGGGGGGAATTCCCTGATAAGTTTGCCTTCATGGAAGGCATTGTTAGTGACATGATCGAGCACCTCGAGCACGTGGATCCTGGTGCTGGTATGTTATTGCTATTGTATGCTTATTTTATTATAAGGTTATAATGTTTATTTACATTTGATAATATTTTGTTATTAGGAGCTTGCCTTCGATGGGACCCTACGAAGCCCATTGACCTAGACACAGTCGAGCCTTCATCGGATGGCGCAGTCGTGCCACACAACATTTTTGAAGAAATGCGTAAATGTGCATTACGCTTGACACGCTCCTTGTGGGAGAGTCAAAACGTCAATGAAGACCTCTGGAAGAAGCTGCAAAGGTCAGAGAAAGAAAGGATGTCTCTGACCAAAGAGGTCGGAGACTTAAAATCTCGATGTGAATTCCTGCAGGCATGAGGAACTGGTGAAGAGGACTGGCGGATGGCTGTTATCGACTACGCTCGCTACTGGACCGCAGTCAGAAATAGTGTTCAAACCAGTTGGGAATTGGTGGAGCAAAGGATGCAAATAGAACTCTTGGCCCAGAAGAACCAGGACTGGAAGGACTTTTGTGCAAGCGTCCAAGAGTGGGGGTAGAAAGAAAAAGATCATAAGCATTTTTTTAAGCGAGAAAGTCTCACTTATCGTCAGCACTATCGAGATTCTACCGTTGAAGCTCAATCTTTGCAGGTTTTCCTCGACGTCATTGGTGCATCTAAGGCCTTTGAGAAGTTCCAGGAGTAGGTGACGGTAAGCGCGTCCCCAGAAAGGGAAATTACTCTTCCCGGGGAAGAGACTACTGTACCTACTTTCTTCCCTGAACCACCCCGATGGACTAGCATGGAGAAGGGAAAAGTGAAGGCTGGAACTATTCTTGGGGATGGAGTATGGTCAGAGTTAACTAAAGACGAAATCATGCAATGCCTGTGGGTCGGTTTAGACCAACTCCCCTTTGCTGCGGATGCAGGACCATCGTGAGTAAGTTTGAATTTTATTGAATTTAAATTTTCTAATTTGTTTTATCATGGTTTTTTTGCTTATGTATATTGTATGTAGGTACAAGGGGTGGATGAAGGAGGTGAACAGGATGAGGAGCGTGTTCAGGAAGAAGAGTGTAATGAAGTAGACCGCCATCTTGGGGAGCCCTTGTTAGTGCAAGAACCCCATGAAGATGACATTCCTCACGAAGGAATACTCTCCAAAAAGGATGGCCCACTCGAGGATGATTTTTTAAGGTTAGAGGTAGACTTAAGGGATACTGGTGATACTGGTACTAGGGGGGATGCGTAATTGTGATTTACGCATAATTTTATTGATGAAATATGAACAATGGTAATATGAATGTTGGTGAGATTATTCATGAGATTTTCTTTATAGTTTCTTACTACGTTTTAATTTTATGTCTTTATTTATACAAAGTGTAAATAGATTTGTTAAAGACTTTGGATAGGTCGCGTTATTACAACTGTAGAATGGAGTAGCTAGTTTAAGGCCATGGCTGGCCATCATATAGCATTTGCGTAAGATATAAATGAATGAACTTGCTAGTTTTAGGCCATTGCGGGCCATCGCTAGTTTTAGGCCGTTGCGGGCAATCGCTAGTTTTAGGCCATTGCGGGCCATATGTGTACATCTGGGAGTGTAATTGATAAAAATGTACATATCTGTGTAATTGTGCTAGTATGACTAGTAGAATTCAAGAAGCGTAAATAGCATAAAATGAGGAATGTAAATAGCGTAATGGACAGAATATGTATGTATATTAAAGAAAACTGAAAATCAAATTTGATAAGCGTAAATGAAAAACTGGTAAAAATGCAACGATGTGCATAAATACCACTCAGATCAATCGCTAACCTGCAATTGTTTCTTAATGGCTTTTACGTTCAGTGGTGCGTAAGGGCGACGAGGTTTATGGCCTGACTCTCCCTGAAATGGTAAGTCTACCTAGGCTAGGCTATCATCATTTGTTTCGACTTGTTTGGGGGTCTGGACATGGGTTTGACTTTTGGGCATCTCGATCTCCGAACCCCATTCCTCCTCGACGTTATTGACAGTCCTAGGAGTTATTTCATCACTGTGTATTACTACCTCTCCCCCTACGTAAGGTAGGTGTATCTCTTGATGTATTGGTGATGAAACTGCCCTCAGTTGGGCTAGCCAGGACCTCCCTAGAATCAGATTAAAGCCGGGCATCTCCTCGACAACGAGAAATATGGCATCTATTGGGAATTGATCTCTTGCCACAAATTCGATATGCACTGTCCCCTTGACTTACACTAGTGCCCCGTTGAACGATTTTAGGCACGATGTCATTGTAGGACTGATCTGGTCGACTAGGCCCAACTTATCCACTATAGGATAAGGGATGACATTCGCAGTCGCGCCATCATCAACGTGCACCCTCCAGATCCGATATTGACCAACCCGGATGGTGATAAACATGGGCTCTGTCGTTACTCAACCTTTCTCTGGATCATCTTTGATGGATTTATCGTGAAAGGTCAAAGGGGTTGATTTAGGTTGTTTAGCGGCGGGAGGAAGCATGACAACATGTATCGCTTCCTCTTCTGCTAGTAAGCCTTCATCCACTGGTATGGATGTCAGCATATGGACCATAGCCTCACGGTGCTTTTGAGATGTCATAAGTAGATCATAGAGGCTCAGCATTGTATTCTTCTTTTTCAGAGCCTGCTTGACCTGCTTAAATGCGTCGAGGAGGTCCCATTCTTGGTTGGGTTACTTATCTCCTATGTCTTCTTCCATTCGCCCTAAGAGATGAATCTCCTGAGCCGGAATGGCGTCAGCCGGAGGATTTTTTTTCTTTCTGTCGAGGGGAGGTGGCTGTGTTTCTATACCCTTGTCTTGCCCATAAGTTGCAGGTGCAGGGACAGAGGCCAGGGGCCTGGGCTTAGCAAAGCCTAGTGTAAAGTGGTTTTTAGTAGCATTAACTGACGCATATCCTTCCTTTTTTTTATTTTGTGGTGGTTGGTGGTTTTGGTTAGAAGCTTGCCCCTGCGTAAAAGGGGTAGCCGGTGGTCTTGGTACCCTAAGGATAAAAGGCACCTTAGGAGTGGGTGCGGACGTGGCCGCGGCTTTATCGTTAACATGCGATTGGGTTATGGCTGGAGAGGGTGCCCGAATAACAAAGGGCGGCCTTGAGGCGCTGGTAACCGTCGGTGAAGAGCTTGCCCCCTAGGGTGAAGTGGTAGGTACGCGTAAAACAAAGGGTTGGTTAGGCGGTTCCTTTCCTTCACTGTCCGTACTTACCACGTTGATTGTGTACGGTGCATTATTTGCATTCAACGGGTCTTTGTACACATGCAACGCCTAGTTTTCGGGACGTGTTGGACTACTGCCATCTAGTTTTAGAGAATCATCGTCAATCATGCGTTGAATGTCATCCTTCAACGCCCAGTAGTAATCGATATCATGACCACACAACTGGTGGTAGTCACAAAAGAGGTCCAGTCTAAAAGATTTCGGAACTAGTGGTTCGTTGGGTAGGGCTAAAGAAGGATTCTTCAGCAATTCACAATGATGCTTGTGACGCTGGAGAGCTTCTTCAGATACCTTTTTATTCTGAATGTATCCTACCCCTAATAATTGTTTCAACAGTTCTGAATGTTTTATTGGTAGGGCTGTATATTTTGAGCGATCTTTATGCTCGAAGTTTGGCCTTGGCTGGGGGGGCTTTTCAGGGGTGGGTGTGTCCTGACTGGTGTTGCTTGCACTAGTCGCAGTCTTGATAGGCGCTATGGGTGCATTCTTATTATTCTTGTTTTCAGTGCCCTCAGCCAGCATAGCTACTATCGTTGTTGTTGCTTTACCCTTGTCTTTACCCTTATTATTGGCATTCTTATAGGCCATGTACATTGGGTCTTTGCTAGCCTCAGTAGCATCCTGGATGCTGTTAGTTTGGGCAAAATCTTGACTCAAGGAGTTAGAGGCAAGGTAATACAGTTTAGATTTGATGAAGTCATTAACCGCTCTGAAAATAGCCAGCAGATGGGCTTCCGCGATAGGCTCACGGATTTCATTCAAAGTAGCACTCCATCGCTGTATAAACCTCTGGACCGGTTCAAGTGGATCCTGCTTCACTCCCATAAGTTGATCTAGTGTGACTTCTAGCTTTAAATTGTACTTAAAGCGAGTCAAAAATTATGTTAGGAGTTCTTCCAGGGTTGAGATGGAAGAGCGAGGAAGCGCTCGATACCAGTCTAAAGCATTTCCTGCCAGAGACATCACAAAGACACAGATAATTGTATGAGGCCATTGCTACAATAACAAGGATTCAGACTTGAAGGTAACAAGGTGAGCGTTAGGATCTCATTCCCCATTATATTTAGTAAAATGGGGCAATGACATCCCTGGAGGAAATGACAGCATAGGAACCACTGGGTTGATAGGATCATCTTGGTAGAAATCCATGATTTGTATCATATCAGAGCCAACAGCTTTAAGGCACTTAACTTCCTTAGTGAGGGTTTGAATAAGAAAAAAGGCTCGATCCAGACCTGGTGATGAAGAAGTCTACACAAGAGGAGCAGGGGGTTGGACTGAAAGGGCAGTGCCAGGCAATGGGAATGAAGCGATGGCTTGGCTGACAGGTGGTGCAATAGGGACTGTCCCCGTGGATGGAGCTGCCTGTGGAAGCCACCATCCACCAGGTTAAGCAGAGAAATTGGCTGTCGCCGGGTGTGTAGGATGGAGATTGTAAGGGTATTACGGGTTTATTTGTGGGACATGCATGGTAGGTGCAGCTAAAGGATGTGCACCGTATAACGCAGATTGATTATGTAAGATGGACTGGATCCACTGACCAGCCGTGGGTTGTTGAATGGATTGCTGCGATTGAACAGTGGTCGCGATCTGTTGCCTTGCAACGGGTTGCACCGGATTTTGCACCGGGCGGATTATAGGTGTGGTATGAGATTGCACGTGGGGAATAAAATGAGGTGTGGTAGATGCAGGTACCACCAATGGAATACTGATTACACGTGGCGATGAGACTGCCCCCATGTTATTTTGAGATGGTATTTGCACTTGCAAGACTGATGATTGCATAGTGGCCTGCGGGATGACAGGAATGTGGGTTTGGGCGGTTGTGACTGAGTTGAGAGGGGCAGCTTCTCCGGTGAGAGGAAACAGGGGATTTATGTATGTGTGGGGGCTGAGGGTATGGTATGAATCCACATGTTCATATTGGGCTGCGAATTCATCTTCCTCTTCCTCCCCATTTTGAGGTTCTAGAATGGATCGTGTAGCTTGACTCCTAGCCATAACCAGTTGAGTCAGGAGTTCATGATAATGTTCGGTCAGAGGGATAATGTCATACGTGGTAGGAGTAAAATCTTGGCCCCCACTGTGGACCAGCTCAAAATTTCGTTTTGCCTCAATCTCAGCTCGACTAATAGCAAGCTTTGCCTGGATCTTGACGGAAATGAAATTATATTCTTCAGGAGTCACGACGGTGAATACATGATCTTTGCCCTGTAATCTCAATGAGCGGCATGATGGTCCCTGAGGTCCTATTACGCTAGAAGCTGGTCTGGTGGTGGTGATGGGATTTATGGATGTGGCACCCAAGTCAGTGATGATCATGGTGGCAGTGGTTGCATATGAGGAATCCATTTCTCAGATAGGTTAATGACAAGAAATGATAGGATCTAAAAGGCGACAGCCAAACAGAACTATGATTTGGGCTTTTTACCCTGTAGGATTCCAAAGGAATCATTGCTGTGACCAATCTACACTAGATGATTTTTTGTAAACTTCCCTAGAGGTATTATGTTTACGGTTTTATGAGCGTGGGTATAGATCGCTTACAGGGCTACTCGTAAAATACGGATCAAAGCTTTAATGCCCTCCTTCTAGCGCCAGAAAACTGTAACAACGGACAATGTCAATCGCTGGAAACTACCAAACAAAAATCCGTGTACACAGTCTTAACCACGGATCCATGCGAGGGACGTGCTGGAGAAAACGAATCCGTGGTGCCTTGAACGATCTTGTCAATCAGGCAGGGACTTACTCAATCAGTAAATTGATGAATATTGTGATAATATGTGTATTATATGGATATTCCACAAAACAATTTGATTCGATAAATCGTATAAGGAGTAGAAAACGATGTAAATGAATTAAAATAATGACAACATCAACATGACAAGGAGGATCAGATTTAAGACGAATGCGCAATTCCAAGATCTATGTTTTGACCCGAAGACTGAGTATATTGTATACAAAGTTCCAATGGCAGACTCCATTTATCTTGTGTGAAGCATACACAAAATCACAAGAAAACTATTCAACAAGGAGTACAGAATCAAGCCCGGTCTACCTCATAAGCCAAAGATGGGATGCAAGGATGGTCAAGTCTGGATATCTATTGATCAACTATTTTTGATCAATAGATCTTGTCAACTGCACCAGATAATCTCTCGATCTCTGATCTTCTCCCTCTGCCTTGGGTAGCCTCTGCTCAAAACTGCCAATGATCGCCAATGGAGAGAACTGTATTTTCGCTAAAGGATTGATCGCTCCTGCTGCCAATGCTCAAGCAAATGTCTTCCGTCTCTGCTCAAAAGGTGATAGTTGCCAAAAAAAAGCCCAAGATGATCCTCCCCTCCGAATCCGCCAACTGGAGTATTTATAGGTTCAGTAGTACGTGGAGAAGGCACGATCCTGATGACACATGTCTCAACCTTCAAAATACCGTTGACTTGGCAAACTTTATGTTGAAACTGGTCATGTTGCATCACATCTTTTAGAAAAGGGGGAAAAGTACAATGTCAACCACTTTCGCTGAAGCCGCTTCATGATTACGCATAATATGCTCATCAGCGTATCGTGCGTGTGGATAGCAGGTGCGTATCTGGTACTTCTTTAGCCAGCTTTAGGCTGTATTACACTTGTTTACGCTGTGTAGCATGGCAGAGCGTAATAGAGTGTAGAAGTAGTTAACTCAAGCTATTTTATGCTCATTTACGCCGCAAAGCGTAATGGAGCGTAAAAATGGTCACCTTTACAATAAATTACGCTTGTCTACACTGCGTAGCGTAATGAGCATAAAACAACCAATCTGCAAAAAAAGAAGAAATCAATCTGCCGTGCTTCCTTTGACTATGACTTTGCTTTTCTTGAAGCTCATTACGCTGCTCTGCGTAACGGAGCATAAACTCAGCCCTGAACAAAAGACTTAGCAGAATATGCGATAAGTCTTAAACTTTAAACTTCGTCAAAATTGCCGAAGTAAGTTACTTTCTGATATCAGGCTATGTTAAGCAGAGTTACGCTTAGTGACACTAAGCAATGTTGTGTAATGTAGCGTAAAGAGAGAAAACAAAGTAAGGTTGAAATTTGCAAGAAACTTGGAGACTTGATGTTGCGCGCCTCTTTGCGTTGTTCTATTTTCTGGATTTCTGTCGCGAAATTTTCGCCCGAATCGTGAATCTTCACCTTAGGCCGATTCGCAATTTCCACGGTGTTTGAATGGCCCCTCTTTGTTGATGTTTAGAGGGCTTGCCCGAAAGTCGTCGACAAAGAACATGAAACACCAGATGGGTAAAAGTACCAACAACGTTCGTCAATGGTTGCTTAGGTGTCGCCTTGTCAACGGAGAAGTGTAGAAATGAGGGAAACAGAGGATAGAAGGGTATGGGAAGAAATTCTTACAGAGGTAAAAGGAAAAAGGTTTGGGGAAGACTCAAGTGAGGTTCGGGGAAGATGCAAATGAGGTTTGGGGAAGACGCAAATGAGTGAGTACTTAGGCTTGCTCCTGTGATCGTGTTTGCATGGAGTTATGCCATAATTTTGTAGATGAAGGGGCTTGCCTAGATGAATTGTGTTACGTTTGCACGGCCTGGATGAGTTGTGTTTCATCCATTTTGCCGACCCACTTTTTTTTTTTGCGTCCACTAGGCGAGTTGCGTTACGCCAGTTTATGGACTTGATTGTAATGCAGATGCGGAAAGCGTACACTGCGTATGCACATTTTGCATAAGGGAAATAGATGGTGGAGATGCAAGGAAGTAAGAGCTATAGGTAGGATTATGAGGAAAATAGGGATGCACTCCTGAGTGGATAGGCTAACCTAAGCAGCCATCTCAGAACATTATCTGTATTTCACCGGTCAGATGAACGCACCTTTGAGCAACATCCTCGTAGTAAGTAACCTGCAACCAAAGAAGAAAATAGAGGACACCATTGCTCGACCGAATCACCGGAGAGGTTGTTGAAACAAGTACCATTTGGGGTGAGACAGAATGAGCGGGTCATGAAGGAGGAACCATAGCAAGAGGCCAGGTTCTTCAACGTTGACGTTCGGCCCAGCATATCATTGCTAAAGACTATCAGACTCATCGCACCTGATTGATTATGCAAAGAACTAGCTAGGTGAATCTGTGAAGCCAGAGCCTGATAGTGATGATGAGCAGAGATCCCCAAGGTTGTGGTCGAGGAGAACTCCTTTGGGGCTCTGGACAATGAAACTAAACTCTTAGAGGTATCACCGCTGCAGTGGGTGCAGTGAAGGCATCTTTGAGGGGTCAGTAGTATGCCTTTCAGCACATCCGAGGAATCAGCAGAATGCCTATGAGGTAGCGATGCTGAGGTTATCCCGACATCCCACCCCATTTGTTTTGCTGCTGCATAGAGACGATTACGCTCGCTTGGTTCAACTCCGGTGTAAGCGTAAACTTTCAACTCCGGCGTAGAGGCTCAGCATGAGCGTAGAGGTTCAAGCGTCGGCGTAGAGACTTAGACCCTGGCGTAGAGGCATAGCGTAGGTGTGAGCGGTTTCAATACTCAGCATAAACTTGTCGATCTCAGCGTAGAGGACGTCGAAATGGGCAAGGGCAAGGAGGTGGAAGGCCAGGGGAGGAAGGGGCCCAATCTGACTTTTGGAGAGGAGAGCGAGGCTATGCTTCAGTATCTGCCCATGCCAAGGGTTCCATCGTGGCCTGGATCGTCACACAGGTAGGCTTTAATCCTACCTCTATTAGTTATTTTCATCTGTACATGTTATTTTGGCATAGATAGTTTTCGTAGCGTAGAGAGCTTTGGCGTATACGCTGGCATAGACAATTAGCTTAGAGGGTTTCGACATATACACCAGCGTAGAGGGTCTTTATAGTGTACAGCGTAGTCATTTTGACTAGTGTGTAGCGTAGAGGACTTTAATAATATACAGCGTAGACGATTTCATTAGTATGTAGCGTAGACGATTTTCACAGCGTATACGCTGATTGTTGTTTTTACGGCGTATACGCTGACTGTTTACACAGTGTTCAGTGTAAACTATTTGCACAGCGTTTAGCGTAAACTGTTTGCACAGCATATACACTGATGATTTTCATAGCGTGTACACTGAGCGTAAATAGTTTGTTCGATAGCGTATATGCCATTTTAGGTAGTGTATACTCCGAGCGTAAACAGTTTTTGATAGCGTATATGCCAGGTTAGGCAGCATATACACCGAGCGTAAACAGTTAGTAATTTTTCTAAGTGTCGGCCTACAATGTGAAATTTTGTTTTTCGTCTCATTTTCATGTACAACTGATTTACCGTGGCATTTTGGTTGCTTGCAAGGACACTGAACCTTTTCTCCTGGTAGTTGAGGTAGTTGGAGTACTAGCATGGTTTGGCCCCATTGAGGCCGATGAACCTACTCCGGATCTGACCATTGACAACAATGGAGTATGGCTTAGGGAAGGGGCGTGTGAATTCCTTGCCTTCATCCTGGACAGATTTAAGGTGGTTGTCTAGTCACATCTGAGTGAACAACTGGCATGGAGCGTGCTTGAGGCCATGTTGCCGGGAGCTTTGAGGGCATGGCAGTTTTTATGGAGGATATCGATGAGGGGCCACTTGTGATGGAGGACGGTCCCTCTGGCGGGCCTAGGTCTACTCACCTGTTAGCACGTGTGTGGGCCCTATTCCCTCAAGGGTAGGATTATCTCAACAACACTATGTTTTTAGCTACGTATGCACACACGCTATTCCAGAACCCTCCTGGCACAATGTACCGAGTAGATAGGTAAGATCGTTTAAGCTTGTCATTTCTATTTTTTTTCTGTCGTTTGGGATTTGCTTCTATTTTGACAACCGTTCTTTTGCAGGCCCCAAGTTAACCAAGAAGGAACATGCGTTGATGATGATGGGCTTGCCTTAGCTCATACCACTCTAGAGACCTTTATGGCGGGTCCCACCCTTCGTGGAGTTGTGTTAGCTCAAACCAAGGGTGATATTATACATTTTCATAAACGGTTTTCTAGAGCGTTCGTACAATGCACAGCTCGTGGATGGTTGCATGGAGATTGGTCGCCTAAGGGACCAATTTTCCCTCGTGACTCTGACTTGGGTAGCACTTCTAAGTCCACCACTGAACGTAAGTGGCAATATTCTCTAGATGTGTTAACGTGTTTGTTCAACTATCGGGGTTATACTGATGTGATGGTTTCGAATTGTATCTACAGTTGATGCCCCTCCTGGCGGAGACCCTATCACAACAGGATGAACTGAGAGTACCCTCTCGATGAAGTTCAGGGAGATCAGTAAGGCTTAAAAATGGTTGCGCACCCATGCCTCACCATCCATCATCCATTGTTTAGATGATGCTAGTCTTATGGAGCTCTTTACAACTCCGAGCCCTAATGTGTCGATAGCCGAAATAATCGGAGTTGTTGATTCATTCAACAAATCCATCTCTTACTCTAGCACCCGGATTAAGGCTGTTAAGATAGTCTTCCATTTGTCGGCTAAATTCTTTTTGAACCTTTTTGGTGTACCGGAGGATGGTGTAAATGTAGTTTTGGATAGGGCTCATAAAGAGCTTCATGCGGTACGTGAGTTAGAGGACTGGTTGGGTGTTACCAAGGGTGCTAAGGGATTCCCTATGCAAGGGAAGTCAAAGGTTGAGGAAGTTAATGAATTATATCCTCTGTTGAGGGCACGAGTATTTCCTAAATTCCTTTCTCAGGTGTGGAGTCTTGGTGTTGAAGCTATGCGTATTATGCGAACTGTCCTAGAAACCAGAATGCATTATAACTGGGCCCAATTTTTGTTGTCGAGCCTTCATAAGGAGATAGTGCGATTGCGCTCAAATGTCGAGGCGCAGTCCCACTTTACCTTTGCATTCTTTGCCAGCTATCTTCATCGCTTAGCCAAATTTCTAGTGGTTCGTGTGGACAATAAGTATGTTCTACGAGATCGAGGTCAATTATCCCACCCGTGGATCAACCATTTATTTGAAACAACTGAGTCCCAAGATGCGCCCGAGGGAATTGATGAATCCGTATCTATCATGATAGGGGGGTCATCTGGTACCTCAATCCACACACGTGACAGTGTGGGGTTGGAACCAGATGACGTGCCTTATACCACCATGAGAGCAGAATGGGTCATCAAAGAGACCATTGATAAGGCCAAGTCGAAGATGACGAAGCGTGAACGTTCAACCGAGGAGGCCTCAAATGTGGATGAGTCATGAGTGAAGTGCATATGGTTCAAGATGCCTATTTGAGGTAAGTAAACTTAGTACACTTATTGTTTTATCATTTTTTTCCTATTCATAATTTTTATTTTGACCGCCTACATGCCACTGATGCCTTCATACTTGACTCGAGAAGTGAGGAGGCAGGAATTAGAGACTATCATTGAAGAGGAGGCTACAACGGAGTTAATGACTGAGGAGGAAGATGTGAGCAAAGATCAGGAGAGAGGGATGGAGGAGCTACGGGAAGATACCATGGAGACTGAATTGGTCGATGACCAGAGTGGTGTCAATGAAATGTTCAGTAGCTTCCTCAAGGGAAGGTTGGACCTTGGCGACCCTCCAAACCCAGAAGGGGATAGGGAACACAGTATGTTTTCTTTTATTTTATTGCATCTCTTTGTGAGTTGTTGTTTTATGGTGTTTTATTTTTATATTTTCATCGCTTCCAAACAAAGGTAGTGAAACAAGAACGATGCGGCTAGACGTGCCTATGAAAATGGTCCCCCCTGAAAGGACCGTGGAGGTTAGTCCGTCTCGTACTCGTGGACCATTTACTTGGATAGAGATGCCAAGTAAAATGGATTTTGTGGCTAGTATCACTAAGGAGGTTGTTGAACGCATTCAGGAGACCCACCCTGAGATAGGTATAAATGTTTCGAGTTTTTCTACAGCTTTAGAGTTTCACATCCCCTTTTTTTTGTTTTAGCATTTGTTCTTTCTATGTACGTAGGTGCCAAACTGAGGTGGGATCTATCTGAGACAGTTAACATTGAGAGTTTTCCCATGCTATCCCCAGAAGTNTTCTACAAGTCCAAAGCAATTTGGCGTTGTGTACAAGGCCTTCCACCACTTCGTCATAAACTGGCCTTGGTACTTGCTCGACTTCTGGGGATAGCATGGGAAAACTCTCAATGTTAACTGTCTCAGATAGATCCCACCTCNCTCTGCGCTCTGCATTCGATACCTTTGCTGAAAACACAACTGTTGAGATGGAATTACCTACTAGGGTAATCACGACAGCTTCTAGGGAGGTTTCTGTGGGTGAATTCCCTTTAAAGCATCCTACCTGGTTAGCCGTTGACAAGGGGAAGGCCTTGGCAGATGTCAACCTAGGCCTTGATGGGACCGATTGGACCAGTGTCTCAGAAGAGGAAATCCTTCGCCGGCTAGAATTTAGCTTAGGAGGATCTCCTACGGTAAGAATTTTGTTATTATGAAATTCATTCACTGCATAATGGTTGAAAGTCTTTTCTTTTATCCTTCTGTTGATTGTTCCCTTTGCATTTTATAGGATCAAGGCGATGATGATGTTCAGGAAGCTGGCCCCAGTGGAGTGGGGGCTCATGATGCCAACGGGTATAAAGGGGATGATCCTCTTGCCCCTGATGTTTGATCTTTGCTTTGAAATTTTTCTTACTCAGATTTATACGTGAATTGTAAATTGAGCAATTTGAGTTGTATTGAACAGGTGAATAAAATGAGTTAACTCTTGTAATTGTACATCACTACATGTATATGTAAAAAAATGTTTTTGTTGATTTTGAGTTTAATTGTAATCACGACACGACAATGTAAAATGTTTTGGTTTGTTTTTGTGGTTTAAGTGTAGCACATGAATGTAATTATAGGTAGGACTGTAATTACGAGTGAAAGATAATTGCGAAAAGGGAAAACATGGTAATGAAAGTGTAAATTCGAACAGTGAGCTAGAATTTGGGGGAAAAACAAAGTATAAGTGGATGATCTAGTTTAAGGCCATTTCAGGCCACATACGTACTAGTTTTAGGCCATTTCGGGCCATATGCATAGTTTAAGGCCATTTCGGTCCCCAGTGTAAGCAAGGGAGGTTTCGAATGACACGGGTGGATTTCTCAGTTGACCAACCATTTCTAATCGTGGCTAGTTTTATGTCATTGCGGACATGATAGTTTAAAGTCATTCCGGACTTAGGGTGTAGTTTAATGTCATTTCGGACTTGGAATGATAGTTTAAGGTCGTTTCGGACTTGTTGTAGTTTAACGTCATTTCGGACAGGTTGTTGTTTATTGATATAGTAATTTTTTGATTTTTTTCATTTTAACATTAGGCGATGCGTTAACGGGTATGATTCTATATTTGGTGTCCCCTTCGTTGACCACATTGAATGGTAATTCAGCCCAAGGGACGTCTGATGGAATTGTTCCTGCGTTAGTGTTTTCTTGTGCTTTTGCGTGTGTCTCGGTTTCTGTGTCAGTTGTAGTTTCTAAGGGAATCTTTGTATGCATGATGTTAGGCCTAGGTGTTTCTGTTTCGGGTGGATTTTCCTTTGTGTTTAAAGGATTATCGCCTACCAGTTGTTGTTCATTTATGTCGTGTGGTCTAGGCTCTTCGAGCTTAACCTCTGAGCCTTGGTCTAAGTCTATGTATGATGAGATGATGGGTGTTGCAGCCTCCCCGTGTATGATGATTTCGCCACCTTTGTAAGGCAGGTGAATTTCTTGGTGTATAGGGGAGGAGACTTCTTTTAGTTGGGCTAACCAGGGCCTTCCCAAGATTAGGTTGAACCCTAGCATTTCATCAATTACAACAAAGTCAGTAGATGTGGGGAATGGATCCCCTGCTATAAAGTCTAGGATCACGGTGCCTTTGACTATGACACGCGACTTGCTGAATGATTTCAAGCATGTGGTGGCAGTTGGTTTGATTAGCTCTGTGAGCCCTAGTTGTTCGACAATGGGATATGGCACTACATTTGTGGCAGCTCCATCATCTACATGGATCCTATGTATCTTGAATTGGTTTACTCGTATTGTTATGAACATAGGGGCTGTTGTTATCTCTCATGTTTTCTTATCCACCTTGATGTTATCGTTGTGGAAACTTAATGGCTTGGAAGTTGACCCTTGAGGCGAGTACATTATCGCATGAATTGAAGGTTCATTTGGAGGCAAGTCCTCGCTTACTGGGATATATGTTAACATGCACACCAGAGCTTCGTGATGTGTTTGAGATGTTAAAACTAGGTCATATAAGCTTAGTGAAGTATTCTTTTGTTTGAGTGCCTGCGTGACTTGTGTTAGGGCTGTTGCTAGGTCTCTACTATTGGGCGCATGTTTATCGGCGGTGAATCAGTCCATTGGGCCCAAAAGTTTTATTTCATGCATCGTTAGTTTGTCATTTTTTTCGGAATTGTTGATTCAGGCGTATCAGGTTTTCTGGATGATTCACCCTCATGGCCTATGTTTGGCGTATCGTTATGTTGTGTCATGGATACTGCATTTAACGGTGTAGGTTTAGGAGGTCCTAAGGCTAGCCGTTGACGCTCCTTCTCTAAGTGTTCATGTGTAAGTTTATCTGCTTAGCGCTCTCGTGTATGGCATGGGGGTGTAGTTGGTTTCAGAGCTTGAGGTTATTTTGGGATTCGTACTACGTATGGAGTCGGGCGGGGTTGCGGTTGGACGGTGGCATGCGGTTGAGTGCTAGGCTGGCTGGACACCTTGATGATATAAGGGCTAGGCTTATTGTCTATTTGCAAAATGGAGGATTGGTGATCACTAGGACGTTCGGGTGTCCTAACGACGTATGGAGTTGGCCTAGCTAGAGGTTGTACCTCCGCTGTTGCAACTGCAGGTGGTACTTGGACTGCGTAGGGAGTGGGCCGAATAGGAGGTGTTGATATGTTTATGATGGTAGCGGCGAGAGGTACGTGCACCACGTATGGTTTTTCGCGTGTCGGGGTGTTAGAATTTACTACGGCAGGGGGTACTCTGATGACATAAGGCTTTTGAGGGGAATATGATGACTGAGATGCTAATGTTTGTACAGTGGGAGGAATACGCACTGCAAATGGTTTATTAGGCATTTGCTGATCATGCTCAAAGTAGACGGTGTTAATGCTAGGTGTTTTAGCTTCGTTATCAAGGTAGATTGTGTTAATGACGTACGGTGCCTCTTTGGTATATAGAGGGTCTTTATACACACCCATGGCCTAGTTTTGCCATTGAATTGGGTTGGCTTCATCAAAGGTGATCTGACCTCCATCGATCATTCGTTGGATGTCTTGTTTTAGGGTGAAACAATAATCTATGCCATGCCCATTACGTTGGTGATAGTTGCAGAAATGATCCATTCTAAAACCTTTCGGTACTAGAGGCTCATCCGGCATTGCTAAGCTTGGGTTCTAAACCAGTTGACAGAACTGATCATGTCTCTGGATAGCAATAGGGGATAACTATTTATGTTTCATTAATCCAACCTTCAAGAGTTGGTCGAATAGTTGTGATGGATTCATAGGCAATGACGTGTATTGGGAGGGTTCTTTCCTCTCAAAGTTTCTCATACGATTGGGTGTTGGGTTCTGTGATGAGGATGATTTTGGTGCAGTCGCGGTAGTAGGTTTGGCGTAATTAGTAGGGGCAATAGACGGTTTTCTTTGTTGTCCCACATTTGCTTGTTGCGTTTCCGCTACTACCGCTATAGTTGTTTAGCCTTTTCTTTATCTTTCTTACTGTGTTGATTCTTAAAGGCTAAATACACAGGATCATGACTATTTTGGGCCGCCTCCTCTAGGTTTTTAATCTGTACAAAGGCTTGATTGAGGTTACGCACATTGAGATAATATAACTTGGATTTGAAAAATTCGTTAACAGCCCCCTTTAGAATGGTGAGGAGTTACGTCTCTAGGATCGGCTCATGGAGCTCATTGAGAGTAGCACTCCACCTTTGGATGAATTTTTGTACGGGTTCTAGAGGTGCTTGTTTGACCTGTATAAGGCTGTCAAGTGTTGCTTTAGGTTTCAAGTTATACTTGAACCTGGTAACGAATTGATGTAATAACTCTTGTAGAGAAAATATCGAGTTTCTTGGCAAGGCCCGATACCAATCAAGTACTCTCCCTGCGAGGGACATAGAAAATACTCACAAAATGGCATGTGGCCATGCTTGAAGTAATGTGCATTCTAGTCTAAATGTTATAAGGTGAGCATTGGGGTCTATCTCCCCATTGTATTTAGTTAGCGTAGGCAATGATACACCTTTGGGTAATGTTAGGGGTGGAACCGAAGAGTTGATAGGATCATTGTGATAAAAATCTACTACCTTTAGCTCTCTGTTGGCGGCTGTCTTGAGGCGTTTGACCTCATCGGTTAGTTCCTGCATTAGCTTTTTAGCATCGGCCCAGTCTTGAGCGCTAGGTGAGATGGCAGCTTGGGGATGTGGTACCGTATATAGGTTAGATTGTTGGACAGTGGGTTGGAAGGTGGAAGGTTGTGTAGTTGGAAGTTGTACTTGCAGGATATTTATAGCGGGTGGTACTAGGGGCAGCAGATTGTAGGCAAGGGGTTGTTGTTGTTGTGGTTGTCCTTGAGGGATGTTGGCCAGTGGAATTGTGTGAGGTGGTATGTTATAGTGAGGGGGTTGATGTGATTGAGCACCAATCACCGTGCATTTTCTGGTCATGTTTTGTGTAGGAATCCCCTGAATTTGTTAGGTTGCAGCGGTGAAAGGGGCTCCATGAGTTTGGATTCGGGGAATATAATGAGCAGACGTAGATGCTGGTATAACATGCAGCATCCTGATCACTTGGGGTGGGAAGGTTACTCCTACATTATTTTGAGGATGTTGTACTTGCGAGGACGAGGCTACGGTTGCAACGGGGAGAATAGCAAGCGGAAGTGTATTGAGTTGTGGGTCGGTTGCAAGAGGAATATGAACAAGTGCGGATCATTCTGGTTGGGGTATTTGTGCTTGGATGAATCTAAACGGTTGAAGGGACGTAATTTACCCTGTGGCTGGATTGAATAACAGGTTGACATAGGTTTGTGGGCTAAGAGTATGGTACAAATCTTCATGTTCGGATTGGGCTGTCAACTCATCCTCCTCTTTTGGTTGAGGATTTACTACAGGCTGATCTAGAGACTGGCTCTTTTGCAGGAGGAGTTGTGTGATGAGCTCAGAGTAAGGCTCTAGAAGAGGGATGATATCGTATGAGGAAGGAATGAACTCTTATCCTCCCCTATAGAAAAGTTCGTACTGCCTCTTAACTTCCATTTTGGCTTAGTCCACGGCTAGGCCAACTTGTATTTTCATGCATATGAAATTGTACTGGTCCTGAGTTATAATGTTAGATGATGGTTTCCTCGCTTGCAATCTAAGAGATCGGCGAGGCCCCATTGTGGGTTGTACCACGGGCTGTTGAATGGCCATGGTGCCTATATGGTCTGTGACCTGGGTGGTTGTAGTGGTGGAGTTTGCGGTGTTCATGATGAATGGTTGAGAATACAACATAGCGAAGGGATATGTGACTGGTATACCTAGTACAACATAAACCTACGTTCGTGACGTACAACGTATAGACTGGGTCTTGGCGTATAGGGTTCAACGACTAGCGTATAATGACAGCGTAGACAGCGTATAAGTATACAATGTATAGTGGCAGCGTATATGCTAAGCAATGTAGATGGAGTCTACAGCGTAGAGTGTGCAGTGTAAATTGAACAACAGCATAGATGGAGTCTACAGCGTAGAGTGTGCAGCGTAAACTAAACAACAGCGTAGAAGGAGTCTACGGCATAGAGCGTGCAGCGTAAACTGAATAGTATCGTAGACACTAGGAATGTTGCAGACAAAGTTAGCGTAAGCTCAGCAGCGTAGACGCTCAACAGCATAGATGCTGGGAGGGTTGCAGATAATGCTGGCATAAACTTGGCAGCATAGATGCAGTTTTAGGCAGTTCAGGCCCTCCTTCTAGCACCAATTTCTATACCATCTGAAATCGTCAGTCTTTGGCTAGAAGAAAATAGAAACTGGGGGATCACCGGACATGCACAGAAGACCCTACCTTCACTTGAGGGCAATTTGGAATTAATGAAGGTAGAGTACCTTGAGTGATCTACACGTGGATCAGGCAAGGATTTCCCCAAACGTACACCAAGGTGCTATACGCCGGGTTATATGTAAATAGCGTAACTGATGTAAAACGAGGCGTAAACGACGTAACTGATGTAAATGGAGTGTAAACATACGATAGTGTAAATAGAAAACATGCAACAATAAATGAAAAACTATAATAGATTTGAGGAAGAAAATGTAGCAATATTATTGCAAAGTAAGAGTTACAATGCATCGGTCTAACACAGTTGTGGCTTTCACACATGGCAGACGAATAGCCTCCGTGGATGCAGGGATGACTGTGTTCTGGTTCAAACTATAGGCATAGGGTAGAGGCTGTATGCTCAGTGTACAGGGTTGAGGTCCAGCGTACAAGGTTCTCTGTTCTGGTTCTTAGCATCTCTGTTTTCTCCCTGGTTTGCTCAAATTTTGCCCCCCCCTCGTTCTAATGAAAAATTGGGGTTTTTATAAAGGTTTAGACATTAGACTCAGGTTGGGTGACACGTGGTGCATTGATCGGGTGCAAAAGAATGAAATGTTACAAGTGTACAATGTGCTACCTCTACTGAGCATATATGCTACGCATATACGCTGTATCTGGTGGGCGTAGGCTCTGGGCATATACGCTGGACATGCAGGACATACATGCTGGGCATATACGCTAGATGTGCTAGGCGTATACGCTGAGAATGTATACTTTGTCTACTGGGCGTATACGCTGGGCACATATGCTGTGTCTGTTGGGCGTATACGCTGATGGTTGCTCTATTCATGTGAATTGCTACCTTGTACCAAATCTTGTTCTGTAGTGCTATTTCCATGTCGCCTTTGGGGATTGCATGCTGGGTGTATACATCAATCGTACAGGCTGAGCGTACTTGTGAGGCATGTACGCTGGGCATGTACGCTGGGCGTATACTCTGTGGATGTGTATGCTGTGTGTATACGCTAAGAGTGTCGGGCGTATACACTGAGAATGTCAGGCGTATACGCTGAGAATGCATCCTTTATGAGTAGCTCCACTTCTTCTTTGTCACAGTTATATTCTTTCGCACTTTCCCTTTTTCGTAGCTCCACTTCTTCTTTGGCTACTTGTTCCAACAAGTGATGAATTTCATGAGATCTAAGTTCTAATAATCTCCCTTGGGCATAAGTCCCAAGGGTTCTCCTAGTTTCATACCTTAGCCCATCCACGACATGGCGGAGTTGATCCCGCTGTGCATAACCATGGCTTGAGCAACAATGTAACAATGTGTAGTAGCGGCCCTTGGCAGCATCCAAGGGTTCATGAGTACCTTGCTTCCATCGTTGGATCTTCTTATGAAAATTAGACACTCTAGAGTACGTTTGATATTTATCATTGAAGACTTCTAACATCATACTCCACCTCCTAATGGTTTCTAGTTCTAAGGACCAGTACTAACTCTCTGCTTCCTTTATGAGTGTCTTGGGAAACAACTTCAATTTTTTCCACTCATTTTTTATGTTCTGCAAGGTGCAGGTATCGTGGAATGCCTATAAATGATTTTGTGGATCTGCGTTGTATCCCCTTCGAAGTGTGGGATATTGTTCATGTCTAAGTGCTTGATTCGACTATCTTTTAAATGCCTTGTTGGTATTCTCATTGCCTTCATTATATCTAGCTTGCTTCAGGTGGTAAGTAGGGGTTCATCATGATCATCTCTTTCATGACGTTTATGATGTCTTTGTTGTTCCCTACTTTCCCTTCGTTCATACCCTTGTCCTCTCTATCGACTCTCTCGTCGAGGTCTCTCATTTTGCCTACCTCTATCCTCACTATTATGCTCTCAATGGCTGCGTCCTAATGTGGAAGGAGAGGGTGAATGATGTGAAGAAGGGGAAGAAGAAGAAGAACCATTTCCATGATGGTGTTTCTTGCCTTCTCTTCTACTTCTATGGCCCCGATCATGATGATGATCAAAGTGCCTATCCTTGTCATGTGTTGTTGTTCCCATAGTGAATAGTTGGTGTTCATGGGGATCAGAACTAGGGTTATGTATCATGGAGCATAGGTTCTGATACCCCACCTCCTCACTATCGTTAGGAAGGGGAACATATTTCGATAGAGAACCCGTTATAAGTGGTTCACCATCTCCCATTTCACTTAGGACGTGCGGGACCTCTTTGCCCTTCAACAGTGTATGTTGGCTCTCCTACCTTAAGTCCCTCATACATTGTAAATTTGTGGGATGGTAATCCCTCATGTCAAAATCTTACACAACGTATTTAGCATAGAGCTGAGTCATGCCTATTTATGCCAAAGCACGAAGGAGCATGTTGGGGATGACACGATCCAGAGGTAACACTATGTTACCTACAAATCTCTCCAACACATCTATTCATCTTGATGGAGGATAAAAGTAAAGTTGGGAACATACTCATCGGGATGAGTATCTTCCACCCTATATTGTTGAGTAACTGGTGGATTTGGATTATGTGTTTTTGATTGCCGACTGTTCTTTGTATGATCCCTAGGTGGTGAGTTGCTCTTGTGAGTAGAAGAAGAAGACATTGTGTCTTATTCAGTGTGCTATTTAACCATTAGATAATTTTTTGTTTAACTAACCCTAAGGTTCATTTAAGCTCCCAACGATGTGAGTGATCTCCTATGTTCTACTTAGTGCACAAACACTTAGTCCCTAGCAACGACGCCAATGATGAATGGCAAGGTACCCCTACACTCAACCATATGAATACGGGCATAACACGGGTGATCCAGTCAAACTTCACAGACTAAGTGCCTACATGCCTCATGGAACACTTAAGGTTAATTATTCATTGTCTTCCCATACTTACTTGTATTTGTCACAGTGTATGGTTAAGTAAGTCTGAGGTATATGATTTTTATAGCTTTTCTGTATTATCTCCTATGCTAGTGAGGTGAAGGATTGAAGAGACTAATTACTAACTCTAACTAACTAACTAAGTCTTAATTACCTAGCGTCAGCATCCGTTCCCACTTACCATTCACACCCTAAATCAATGCAACCATGGTTACCAAACGCGAATCGTTGCTGGGATCACCACATGTAACACATGTGCTTGAAGCGGTTGTACTGAGACACTTAACTAGGAGAGAAGGGTTGAGAAATATTAATTCCTAATAAAGCATTTAAATTAAAAATAGTAAATAACAATAAATAAAAGTCCTAATTAGCATATTCCATGCACTAAAAGTTTTATCTAGGAAGTTTTTCTTTATTGCCGTACACAAACATGTGTTCAGGTACAATGTCTACTCGAATAAAGATCCGTTCACTTTGGAGTCCCTACTACGAGCACATGGAAAATATCCTATCTCTGGAGAGATCAAACTACCAGAGTTTCACTATGGTCTAAGCCTAGGATGGAAAACAAGGGAGAGCCACCTCTTATTTATAGATATTATGACGCACCGCGATATCGCGTACGCGATATTGCAGGGGACGACGCGATATCGCGAGGGATGTGATATCGCAGCCTATGTGATATCACGTCCCATCAAAAGTGAACTTTTCCCTAATAGTCATTTGTTGTCTTCCCAATTACACTTGTGATGCACAAAGGTATGGTTAAGTGTAATCAAGGAATTTGATTTTTATTATTTTATGTTTTATGCTTTTGGTGCTTAAAATAGAGAAATAAAGTAATTTAATAACTAATTAACTAATCTCTAAATAGTCCTAACATAAGCATCCAATCCCACTTTCTGTACACATCTTAAACCCATGTATTGACTACTAGGATTACCAAGTGCTATGCTACAAAATTGGGAAGATATGGGATTATTGACAAACTATTGACATAAAAATTAATTGTTGGCACATTGGGCCATTTTATGGAATAGTAAGGAATTATATTATTTACTTGAAAATATTTAGTGAAGAATGTGCTTAAAATTATGAGTAATGTAAGAAAAATCACTAAAAAGGTCTTAAATTAAGAATCCCTGTTAACCATTGTTAAGCTTAGTTTTATATTTGGCCCTGCCTTGCAAAAATTCAGAAAATAAAAATAAAAATCAGCAGCACCTCTGTCGTCTTGAAGATTATGCAGCAATGAGAGCGAGAGGAGGAGGAGGCAATAGTTGGTCCATCAATTCCTAACACCGTACGCTTGCTAAACATGGCAATGGCGGTGGAGCAAACACACATACAGGCAAAGATGATAACCAGTGGAGGTTGTAGGTGAAGGCAAAAGGGATGTAAACAATGCAGATGATCAGTAGGTTTCACTGGAGAGCTTCGTTACTATCGATTTAATTTCTAATATTGTCAGATTCATGGAAGACCCTGAAGATGTCATTCGTCTCGTTGCTGTTTCAATTTTTCTTTGGCATCATGCTTGAAAAGGACCTCCAATAAATCAAAATTGCATTTCAGAAACCATTTATGCTTTCAGTCTATTCCAAATTGTGGCATTATAGAAAAATCGTATTTTCACCAGAGCAATGGGAGTGCAAAACCGTCAACCGCGTACTGCTTATCATGGCATAGATGGGCACCATGAAAACTACCATCGCCATGGGCATGGCCAAGTCCCTAAGGGACAAAACCCCTTTACTATGGATGTGGTAGCAGAAAAAAAATCGAAACCCTTATCCACACGCAGAAACAGAATCACATTTCGTTCAAACCCCAGTCTCATTATCAGATTTACGTGATAATATTAGGGCATATTCATATTCAAACCACCCTCTTCTCCAACACTGCTACTACATCAGTAAGCTCTTGTTCTGCGTGGTAGTCTGCGTTGGCTGCTGAGGAGTGATTGCATCATCAAACCCTACTGGCCACTACACTGTCTTACAAATTTCAGTGACAACACGCAGGAATACATTTTGGTTGCTGCGTTAACTTCTTCCAGAGAAAACTTTGTAATGGTGAACCTGCAATATGAAATTTCTCAAAACAACTGCAGTGCCCGATGCCGACGCATTTGTTATCGCCATACCAACCTGCTGGACGCGGAAATGGAGACATGAAGGCACACTAAGACAGGTGTATAACCGAATACACAGAGCAGGAGATATTTTAATTGATGCTGGAGCTGCAGTTTAATCTATCGCTAAAACATACCATTAATTTAATTATTCCAAGTGCTCGGCTGAAGATTTATCTTTAATTTAATTATTCCAAGTCTTAAAACATTATTTTTTAAACATTATTATATAAGTTACTACTCATAAAATATTTGCAATACTAATGTTAAAATATTTGTAATATTATATAAAATTTATAATATTTACAAATATTAATGTTAGTATAAATTCCTCCTAACTTTATGTATAACTTCCTAACTACATAACTTCCTCCTAACTAGTTGGGTAGGTTGTAACCTCCTTACTTGGAAGAAAAGTTAGCTAAGATATTTTGTAGTGTAACTACCTTATGAACCTTATAAAAAGGCTTCAGGGGTAAGAAGATCATATCATCACAAGGGAGATAACACACTTTGGAAGACTTGGGATACACTTGGGCTCTCACTTGGAGACACACTTTGAGTCTTGGGAGAAGAGCATTGTAAAGAAGAAATTGTGAAAGATTGCTTGTAAGATGACTGGCTAAAGAAAATATTTTAGCTTCTTTGTCATAGTCCAGTGAGTTATGTTTTATTTTTATTTTGTTTAAATTATTTAGCTAGTGATTTAGATAGTATCATCCTTGGCAAGTAATTTTGGGATTTTTAGATTGCTCTTACTGTTCTTGTTGCCCAATAGAAAATGTTTGTTAAAATTTTGCCATAGAAGCGCTTGTGTTTGAAAGCCTTAAGAGAATTTTAGTAGTAAATTTGGTTATTGTGCAACGTATAAGAATTGCTATTGAGATCGTTGTAAGAGAGCCTCTGCTTGTGGTCATGTCGTTGAACGATTCAATAGTCAAGAGGGTTTAGAAAATCTTTAGTATTTTCATGGGACCAGAATAGCTTCTTTTTATCCATAAAGTGAATCTCCGTGGTATTTCAATCAGAAATTTTCAAGTATTTTGAAGGTTCTATTGAATGAAATTGTTGACATCTATTATCTAGCCAAAATGGAGCCTCGTACATGGTAGTTTACATAGCAATTTTTTGGTAGCATAGTAGGATTGTCTTGAAGAAATTGCTTATTTGAGCCTTGGAAGTTTGAACAATTCGTAGTTATTGAATTTGGGAT
Source organism: Gnetum montanum (assembly GCA_015680685.1). Lineage (NCBI taxonomy): Eukaryota > Viridiplantae > Streptophyta > Gnetopsida > Gnetales > Gnetaceae > Gnetum > Gnetum montanum. The sequence continues at coordinate 347,720 of MNCI01005810.1, forward strand.
AGCTTTATTACGAAGTGTTTACTCATATCATTTTACCTTGTTTAAACATTTGAGGTCTACACAAATCTGCTTTCTTTTTTGTCTATTTCCATTGAATCTTACTCTATTTCTAGTTTTCTTGTGAAACTATCTCTTTCTCTAGGGCAATTTAGAAGTAGATTCATGGAGTTGTGCTCAAATGTTTTTGCAAAATTTTATTTGTTACAAGTAGGTATTATAAGGACTGTGTAGACTAGGCAATTGAACAAAATAGGAACTCTCAACAACTCACAGTACTTGGCAAAGTTGTCTAAATCTCTTTAAGATAAGTCATCTGTAGTTTACAGACAACGCAATCGTTTTATTTTTCACAACTGCACGCCGCTACAGCACACACACATACTCACATTAACTACTGAGTCTATTTGGAGGTATCTTAGCCTTGGTGTTTCCAGAGACTAGCAAGCACCTAAATCCTATTGGAGGACACTCATTGGCAGTCGTGTCCCAAACGGTCGCCAACACTAAGTTGACAAAACCGAGTGCCCAAGTGTACAAATTAACAACATTACAAAAATTGTGGTGTTCATGACAAAAAATTAAACACCATGACATGACTAAAACACCACTAATTTCAGCTTAACACTTTGAAACGAGAACAACTTAGACCCTTTCGAGCTTTCGGGAGGCAAACATTTGACTAAGGCATGTAACTCATGCTCATCTTATCAAGGTGGCTTGCACTCAGCATGAGAAACTTCATTGATTCCAAAATCAAGTCAAAGATGGTCCAAATTTGAAGGTGAAAGCCATCCTCAAGGGTCACTATTCCCTACTTCAAGTTCCAGCATTCAAGAGTTCAGATTTTGGGTCAAATTATACAAGTTTTCTCACTCACACTGATGGTCACGCTAAGGTCATGCTAGCAGCATGAGTACATCGTGAGCATCCATGAGGGCCCTAAAACTGAGTCAAAATGATTTGATTTCAAGGGTGAAAGTCATCCTCAAGGTTCATTTTTGACAACTTCAAGTTCTAGCCTCTAGAATTCCATATTTTAGGTCCAAAATTGTAAGGTTTTTTAGCTCATGCTGTGGTCACGCTGAGCTCACGCTAGCAGCGTGAGTCTAGCATGAGCTACCAAAAGTGGTCTAAAAAAAGGCATATCCAAGCTCAATTTTTGACTTACAGATCACTCTCAAGGTCAACCACAGTTAGGAAATTTCTATACTCAAGAAATAGGCTTCAAAAATAAAAATTTGGTGTGAAATATGTCATTTTTAGCTTACTCACATTGAGGTCATGTTGACAACGTGAGTACTAGTCACGCCCAGTTGAAAGCATGCTAAAAACTTGCTGAGTACATGCCAAGAAAAAATCAACTTATGCTAGGAGCTCTGGTGGAACAGAGATGCTTCAAACAGTCACAAAACCACTCAAATCGACATCCTATAGTGGTCAAATCAAGATCAAGAAGTTTCAAGCAAGCTGGAGTCAATATCTCTTGTTGGACATTATCATTTTCATTATAAATTTTCATCATCTATGAGTTTGTCAAGCTCTTACGCTCCAAATTGTATCTACTTCCATGGGCATAGGCTAGCATGCATTGTAAGATACAGTGCATCCAATCAAGAACATAGCCCGTGTACGCACGTCCAATTGACACGTAGCTGTCCATCGAACACCTATCACATGATCCGTTTTCCTCTTATTTCCTAGCCATTAATCTCACCCATGGAATCCACACCCGAGTCTAGCCTAACCTTATAAATACCCCATCCATTCACATAAATGGGGTTGGTAATTATGAAGGTTGATAGCTTAGGAAACACTGACTAGCAACTTTTGGACGCTCGGGTGCACGTGACTCCTAGCATTGAAGCACCTGCAAGCACATCACCCCAGGGCTTAGCGCTTGACTTGCCATCCACATGCATAGCTATGCTTTGATTGGTGCACATTCACTCTAAGAAATACAATACAGTTTATTTTTTCCTTCCATTATATTGTTTACTTTATTTTACATTCAGTTTACGTTCTATTTGCAATACTCTTTTGTATACGATCTGTTTGCATTTTGAGCATCATTGTTTACATTTTGAACATCCATCATGATAACCCTAGCACAAGCCATAGCTTACGTTTAGGGAAGTTCTTGGTTGATTTGCGTGCAAACCATCCAAGGCACTCTGCCTTCCTTTTTCTTTTCCAGCTTGTCCTCACGTGAAGGCAGGGTCAATTGTGCCCATTCGACGTTCTTTCAGTGTTTGTTTTTTCCTTTCCAGCCTTACACCAATGATTTTGGTCAGTACAATAAATTGGCACTAGAAGGAGGGGCACCTACAAAACTCTTACATTAATCAAGACCATAAACCTGCAAAATTCTTACAAGACTACAAATCTAAACAACTCTTAAGTTGTAGCGAGCACTTTAAACTTTGTAACTCCACCATCAGAACCCAAACAATGTACACACACTGGTTAAATGAGATGCTTCATGGACAGTATACCAAGTAATGTTCTCTCATCGCTTGCAACTTGCATCTCCCCAGCTTGACAGTCAGCTTTCTCATGCTGTCAGCTTGCTCATGCTATCAGTTACTCATGCTGTCAACTTTCTCATGCTATCTGCTTACTCACACTGTTAGCTTGCTCATGCTATCTTCTTACTCATGCCAACTTGACCACCTAGCTTACACACACTCAACTCACCCAGTTTACTCATGCTCACTATGGAATCTTCCCAGATCAACATAGTGACACTGCCGATCTCTAACTTTGGGGTTGAAACCTCGAACCTTGTGACTACTACAAAACCCATAACTATTATTGAATAGATAAACCACAAAGGCCCTATGTGTTAGTCACTTAGGCTATAGGGAAAAGATCCTACTTATGCAACTCTCACACCAGAACAGTATAACTTCATCTGTGTCAAGATCCAAGCCAACATGCCTATCGATCATGTAGAAAGGGAAGCAAAGCAAAACTATGAACTTATTTACAAAAGAGGTTGTGAGTTCACTCCCTCGGAATTTGATATAGTCCCATTGTGTGAACACCATAATCAACTTATATCTTAGCTTCTTATGGAAAGAAGTCAAGCCTTACAGCCATCTTTGATAGAGCCTCATAGTGGAGATGAGGAAAATGACTTTACGGCCCAGTCTGAGCATGGGGATTCATACCATACTATTAGTCCCTATACCCATAAAAATCCATTATTCCAACCTTTCCTGGAAGAAAATGTGCTTCCTCCATCATCTATAGACACTCGAGCACTGGTTTCTTGACAAGAAGTACCCGCTTCCATTCCCATCTTCTCCATGTCCAACATTCAATTTGATACATCCACTTCCATCATACCTCTGTAAGTGCAGTTCCAAAACACCCCTCCTCAAATAAATGCAAGTTCAATATTCCAACCTTAGGTAATTGGGATGCCATCTACCATACCATCTTCCACATCTACCCATTACATACTGTTGGTGACCGTTTGGGACGCGACAGCCAACGAGTGTCCTCGAATAGGATTTAGGTGCTTGCTGGTCTCTAGCAACACCAAGGCCCAAATACCTCCAAATAAACTCATTAGTTAATGTGAGTATTTGTGTGTGTTGCTGGGGTGTGCGGTTGTGAAAAATGAAATGATTGCGTTATCTATAAACTACAAATGACTTATCTTAAAGAGATTCAGCTAGCTTTGCCAAGTACTGTGAGTTGTTGAGAGTTCCTATTTTGTTCAATTGCCTAGTCTACATGGTCCTTATAATACCTACTTGTAAAAAATAAAATTTTGTAAAAACATTTGAGCACAACTCTGCAAATCTACTTCTAATTTTCCCCAGAGAAAGAGATAGTTCCACAAGAAAACTAGAAATAGAGCAAGATTCGATGGAAATAGATAGAAAAGAAAGCAAATTTGTGTGGACCTCAAATATTTAAACAAGGTAAAATGACACGAGTAAACACTTCACAATAAAGCTATTCCAAATTTAATAACTACAAATTTTTCAAATTTCCAAGGCTCAAATAAGCAATTTCTTCAAGACAATCCTACTATGCTACCAAAAACTTGTTGTGTAAACTACCACGTACGAGACTCCATTTTGGCTAGATAATGGACGTCAACAATTGCATTCAATAGAAACTTTAAAAGACTTGACAATTTCTAAAAGAAATGCCATGGAGATTCACTTTAAAGATAAAAAGAAGCTATTCTGGTCCCATCAAAATACCAAAGATTTTCTGAACCCTCTCGACTACTGAATTGTTCAACGGCGTGACTACAAACAGAGGCTCTCTTACAACAATCCCAATAGCAGTTCCTATACGTTGCACAATAACAAAATTTACTACTAAAATGCTCTTAAGGATTTTAAACACAAGCGCTTCTATGGCAAAATTTTAATAGAAATTTTCTATCGGGCAACAAGAACAATAAGAGCAATCTAAAAATCCCAAAATTACTTGCCAAGGATGATACTATCTAAACCACTAGCTAAACAATTTAAACAAAATAAAAATAAAACATAACTCACAGGACTATGACAAAGAGGCTGAAATATTTTCTTTAGCAAGTCATCTTACAAGCAATCTTTCACAATGTCTTCCAAGAGTGTGTCTCCAAGTGAGAGCTCCCCAAAGTGTTCAAGTGTGAGCTCTTCCTAAGTGTGATGTGAGACCTCCTTGGTCTTGATATGATCTTCTTACCCCTGAAGCATTTTTATAAGGTTCATAAGGTAGTTACATTCCAAAATATCCTAGCTAACTTTTCTCCCAAGTAAGGAGGTTACAACTTACCCATCTAGTTAGGAGGAAGTTATGTAGTTAGGAAGTTATACACAAAGTTAGGAGGAATTTATGCTAACATTAATATTTGCAAATATTACAAATATTTTACTATTAGTATTATAAATATTTTTACATTAATATTACAAATATTTTAATATCAATATTACAAATATTTTAAGGGTAGTAACTTATATAATAATGTTTAAAATAATGTTTTAAGACTTGGAATAATTAACTTATAGCCAGGAACTTGGAATAATTAAATTAATGGTAAGTTTCAGTGATAGATTAAACTGCAACTCCAGCATCAGTTAAAATATCTCATGCTCTATGGATTTAGTTATACACCTGTTTTGGTATGCCCTTGTGTCTCTATTGCCGCGTTCAGTGCACTGGTATGCGATATCGAATGCATCAGCATCGGGCATGGCTGCTGCTTCGAATTGCAGGTTCTAGGAGTAAATGAAATTTGTGATTACCACTTGAAAAAATTTGAAATTCGTTCCTTGGGAAAGCCCAAGCCTGTTTGGTGACGTTGCAACTGGAAAATCCATGCAACAAAGTATTGGAAGTCACGGTGGTGGGCTGAAACAAAGATCTGTCTTAAAACCCTGCACAACTTCATGCACTAGTCTCTAGAACGAAAACAGTCTTAGGCCTGCAACTTTACTTCTCCCATCACTAGCGTTGCTTTCCTTGTGGCCTTCCTTCCCATGGATTTTCTTGCTATCTGCGCTAACCATTGTAGAAACCCCAAGGCCGCGTTCATACTTTCCGGCGAGGATTTGGGTCATCGTGCTGTGTCAGAATCTGCGCTATCATGAAATCGTGGACCTACGTGCTGTGCTGGAACCCTAGGCCTACATGCTGTTTCATAATCTATGCTGCTTCTTCAGAAAATTGAAGAGGCATGGCACCGTGGGCCGTGATTTCGATGAGATTTTTGGAATTTTTCCTGTTGCAAAAAATGCTTTCTTAACTTTTCCGGAACCCTATCTTCATCTGTCTCCATGAAATGTCCAGTGTCTGCATGCACGAATAGTCTTTAACGCCTAAATTTTTATCATGGAAAGACTTTGTTGTGGTGCAAGAGCTTCTATCCATTTCGAACTGCACAACTTCGAAGATTGTTGCTGCCGCAGTTCTGTTTTCCCGCCAGATTCTTCTTCCATTCCTTTTTTTTTGTGTTTAAAATTTTAAACGTGGATTATGGATAATTCCTACCTATTCTAGACCTTCAAAATTTGTGAGCAAATTTTGAAACATCATTTTAGCAAACATCCACTGATATTCTCCCGTTTTGTTATTCATACAATCTTTTATTTTTAATTTTTAAATTTTCATTTCCAATTTTCTCCTCTCATTCTTTACCAATATCCAAACGATCAATTCCTGGACATATTTCTGACAATGAAGAATTCCTTGCTTGTCAATTCATTCATGATGCACATTATCTCTTGCAATATTTTATTCACTGTCTTTCATATGTGCATCATTGTTTTCACCAATAATATTATGGTCTCCCCTAGATCCCATACCAATGGTATGAAATAGCACACTTACACTCTCCCATTCTGACAATAATATTTAAAATGAATCTTGCTATTCCATGAAATGGCCAAATGTGCCAACACATACCATAAGTGCAAACTCATGGAGCACCATTGGTTAGCTCAACCCAACATGTTCAGGATGTTACCTCACAACATGTGGCTAGGCAGTGGGTTCCACCAGCTATCCAGCAACACCAGTCTACTCACTACAGCATACCACACCCTGTAGTCTCATCTCTAAATGTTTCTCCACTACAACAACCGACAATCCAATAATATCCCTTTCCAAAAATGATGCAACAGCTGAATTATTATCAATCACAGTCCACTGAACCCACCGGTTTGCCTACCGCCCAAGAGTGGGTAGACACAAAAAAATGATGCACTCATTAACTAAGGAGTTAAAGCACCTTAAAATTGTAGACACTGAGAAAGTCAATGTGTTGGAATTTTATCAAGATGACCCAATCCACCCTTCAGTCCCACTGTTAACCTTGCCGAAGGGAATCTCATTACCTCAACTAACCAAGTACAATGGAGAGAGAGATCCACTTTCCCATCTGGTAACATTTCATCTAGAGTGTCTATTGCTTCAAGCCTAGCCTCATGAAATTCTACGTGTATGTGCTATGTCCCTAACGGGAAAGGCCTTAGACTGGTACCAAGCTTTACCATGTAACTTCATATCCTCCCTAGAAGATTTGTTATATCAGTTCATTACTCGCTTTAAATATAATCCAAAGCCTGAAGCCACACTGGATAGCTTGATTTATCCAAAGGTGGAGTGCAACCCTCAACGAACTTCATGAGCCCATCCTTGAAACATATATGCTTACCATCCTTAAAGTGATCATGAATGAATTTATTAAATCAAAAATTTATTATTTGATTGCCCATACTTTGAGTCAAGCATTTGCACAAATTAAGAACATAGAAGAGGTGGCACAATCAAGCAATGACCCAGCTTATGTGGCCTACAGAAACCAACATGCTTGCAAGCAAAACAAAACAGTAGCAACTATGGCTACAAGCAAAAAAGCAACCAACTAGGGTCCACTAGTTAAATAACCCAAAGCCCCAGTTGACAAAACTACCAACTTTGGTGCCAACTGACCTATATTAGCAGGGCCACCCCAAGGCCCAACTTTTAGTGCAAGGACCCCTCAAAGTATACACCATTACCGATGTAACCCTCTGAACTATTGGAGAAACTCTTGAAATCTAGGAAAATCCAACATAAACACGTATCGGTGATTACCCTTCAAAACCATGATAGGTACTATGAACTACTAAGGAACCCCACATTAGTAGTACCAAATGAGCCCTCAGTCCCACAACATTTTAAATTGGACCAATACTATCATTACCATCAATTGGCTGGTCACAGTATAGACAACTATTGTGCTTTGCAACATGACTTGCAGAGGATGATAGAACAAGGCCAATTGGTGATCAACATGGCGAGTCAATCCAACATAGATGATGCCTCCTATGTCATAAATTCAATTAGCATAGGTGGCCAGCCAAAACTTGTGCAACAACCTTTTGTGATCCGTGTGCCTCCTAACAAGGCAAAGGTTCCCGTAGCCTCCACAAGCAAGAGGCTTTCCTTTTTTTTCAAAATGCCATCTTAGGAACCCGCAACACCCTTTGTGGTCAAGGTTCCATAGCAATCATCTGCTAAGATGTTAAACTAGCATGACACAACAACAAAAATCGCTAAGCAACCTTTTTTCATCAAGGTGCCACAACGAGTTAGTCATACAAAAACTCCTAAAACAACTTCTAAGCCACCCTTTATCATAAGGGTGCTACAATGTGATGGCCCCTCACCTACCTAAAGCCCAAAAGTAGGCAACATCTTGATCCCTCCTCCCTTGAGGGTTGACCCCAATAGCAACCTGGGTAGGTCCACCAAATGGCAACACAAGAGGGAAAACGAGCATCTCGCAACCCCCATGGTTGAAGCAAAGGCCACAACCAGTGAACAACAACTAGACACTGGGGCCCCTACCCCCAAGCAGGCCAAGAAAACTAAGCCTAAGTCCCCTTCCCAAGAGATCTATCGTTCAAGCCATGTGGAGGAAATCAAGGCCAACACAATAGCTAATGACAAGGACTTTGTAGCTGCAGTAACCCAGGTGAAGAAAACACTCAAGCAAAAGAACATGACATTGAGCTTATATGACCTTGTCATGACCTCATCTGCTCACTACCAAGCATTGGCATAGGTCTTGGCCTCCATTCCTGTTACGGAGGACATCCCTACAAATGAGGCATCCATCCATTCAACAATGCTACCTCCTACACCACAAGAATTGGATTCAACAACCTTAGCCTTTTGCAATGATGTAGTCAAAGTCAACCCCGCACAAGGGGAGGTCACTATAGCTCCACTATCTATTAGCATTCATGTTGGACAATGTACCATGTACAAAGTACATGTTGACGATGTTGTAGCAACAAACGTAGTTTTGTACCCTGTCATCAAAAGCTAGGCCTAGCAGATGAAATCAGGACAACCAAAACCACATGTCTAAAATCCTTCAATGGATCACATATCACAGCCAGGGGTACAATCAACTTAGCCTTTGTGGTAGGAGAGCAATTCCCCACTAGTGTAGATTTCACTGTCATAGAGGAGATGCTAGGTTTCAACATGATTCTAGGTAGGCCTTGGATAGCCCAATTAAGGGCCATCTCCTCTCCCATCCACCAAGAAATCCACCTTCCATACAAAGGTGCTCAAGTTATCATTCATCATGATAATGTTTCCTCTTCGACTATCCATGACATAGACATGGCACAAGTTTTGGAAGAAGAGTTTCTTGGTGGTACACCTACGGTAACCAACGCAATGCCTAAGGCTAACACACTCGAAAGAGTGGTTGAAGTCAATAGTCCCCCTAGAGGATCCTAAGCCTTGCATGCTCCCTAATCCATGGCTGGTTAGTAAGCAACTGCATGACCAAGAATTTTCCTTGGAAAAAAATATGCGGGTGCCTGCCTAGCCTTTGCCTCGACTTTCCATGCATTGTTGACTTTCATTTGCATCGCACTAGCCTATGCGTTTACATTTTTTCTGCTCGCTTAGATCATGCATTTTTCTTTGTTTACACATTCGTCAACTTAGTTTACACATTGTTTAAAATACATAAAACTAAAAAAACACATGGCCTGAAAAGGCCTTAAACTAGCTTACAACCCGGAACAGCCTAAAACTAACACTTTTTGCATTGCCTTTCTTTTTACGATAGGTGTTGCTTGATGTTGCTTTCTTTCTAGTTGATTTTTTTTGCAGGATCTTGCAGATACACAACATGACCATGCATGTAACATCACACCTTACACAAGTAAGGTAAGCACCAATTTGCTATGACTATAAACTGGCACAGCTTGTCCTTAAGTCATGACACTAAACTAGCACAATAGGCGGTGTTGGCATCATGACCTAAAACTAATACCATAGAATGGTCCTGGGGCTATGACTTGAAACTGGCACCACAGAATGTCTTGGAGTCATGAAAATAAGTCGACACCATAGAGCTTTATTCAGTATGACACTAAACTACCACATTTGTCTACCATGACGTGAAACTAGCATCCAGAGTCCACTAAGACTATAAACTAGTTTGCCTCTTCATAGTCCGCTATGACTATAAACTAGCACTACACCATCTGCTATAATGCTAAACTAGCACCATCCAAAAGGTTATGACCTGAAACTAATCCACAATAGTCCACTAAGACTATAAAATGGTGACATCATCAATGACCAGGAAATACTTGAAAAGATATGTTGTTACAATGGGCTGTACCTATTTCACAAAAAAAAATTGCTACATAATTTGTCTCATGGACCCAGATGAAGTTGATGTTGTTCTATCTACTTTGAAATTGCACATGGTGGCTCCATCTCCTTGGTTGTTTTCAAGTTTAAAGTACTTAGTTAACTTAATCATTTGTGGCTTTCTTGTCTTCTTGGAGTTGTGTTTGCAGGATGACATGCCTGAGGTGTTCACGCACAGATGCAATTCATCATGACGATGAGGTGTTACATTCTTCCTAAGGCCCACAACTAGGTTAATCAATCCATTCATAAGTACATTTCCAATACATTCACTATTCCCCATCATGTTCCCCTTACCTTATTCAATTACACCCCCTTGATACACATCCCAAAACTCTTGATACACTATTGCACACTGTGATTCTCTAAGCAGTTGCAACGAAAAACACAGTACACGGTACATGATACAAATGCAAATGAATGAGCACGAGGATAGCATTGAAAGAAAGCTCTTCCAAAAAGAAAAAAAGAAAAAAAAAGAAAAAATAGAAAAAAAGGAAAAGAACAAAAATATCAAAGAGAAAAATGCATGGAAAAGGTCTTCATAACCCCATTAACATCATAGACCAAAGACCATTAGCACTTCTCATACAAGCCCCAAGCGGGAAGGCAATTATCTTAGAAAAATAGTTACACTCGTGTCTTAAAAGATCATGTTGCTCATCATCGCATGGCTTTGGCTATTTACAATGGGCTCTTGTAAACACTCTACAAGAGTCTCGTTTCTCCAAAGAATGCACTTCCTATGTCTTGGTTCCGAGTCTACTGAAAATCGGCTATTGACAAGAACTAAAGATATGGTTTGTTCATGTGAGAGCATTCCTCTCCCATAATTCCAATAACAATTATAACTCTTGATCAACTCCTGATTTCCCTAGTGACAACCAATCCCCTTTCATCTTGAACTGCATTTCCCCCAACCCCATGTACTTCTGAACATGGTGCGATGACATCCAGCCAGGGCCGATGGATAATGCTTGGTACTTGATTGGTCTTGGTGTTTTGTACTTCTTTGTCGATGCCTCTTCGGTGGATTCCTCTGGACTTAAAAAAAGAGGGGCTAATGAAACACCACTAATTTTGGCCTAACACTTTGAAAAGATAACAACTTAGACCCTTTCGAGCTTTTAGGAGGCAAACATTTGACTAAGGCATGTAACTCACGCTTAGCTTGTCAAGGTGGCTTGCCGTCAGTGTGAGCAACTCCAACGATTCCAAAATCAAGTTGAAGATGGTCCAAATCTAAAGGTGCAAGCCATCCTCAAGTGTCACTATTCCTTACTTCAAGTTCTAGCATTTTGGAGTTTAGATTTTAGGTCAAATTATAAAAGTTTTCTCACTCATGCTAATGGTCATGCTAAGGTCACACTGGCAGCGTGAGTACAATGTGAGCAATTGTGAGGGCCTCGAAACTCAGTCGAAATGATTTGATTTTAAGGGTGCAAGTCATCCTTAGGGTTCATCATTGACAACTTCAAGTTCCAACCTCCAGAAGTCTAGATTTCAAGTCTGAAATTGCAAGTTTTTGTACCTTATGTTGTGGTAATGCTGAGCTCACGCTGGCAGCATGAGCTGCCAAAACTGGTCTAAAACAAGACATATCCAAGCTTAATTTTTGACTTGAAAATTAGTCTCAAGGTCAACCATAGTCAGGAAATTTCTATACTCAAGAAACAGGCTTTAGAAATCAAAATTTGGTGTGAAATATGTCATTTTTAGCTCACTCACGTTGAGGTCATACTAACAGCATGAGTGCAGCAGGAGTACTGGTCACGCCCAGTCGAAAGCACGTCAAACACACACTAAGGAAACACCAAGATAAAATCAACTCATGTTGGGAGCTATGGTGGAACAAAGATGCTTCAAATAGTCACAAAACCACTCAAATAAACATCTTGGATCAGTCAAATCAAGATCGAGAAGTTTCAAGCAAGTCAAAGTCAATCTCTCTTATTGTACATTATCATTTTCATTGTAAATTTTCATCATCTGTGAGCTTGTCAAGATCTTATGCTCCAAATTGTATTTACTTCCATGGGCATAAGCTAGCTTGCATTGTAAGATACAGTGCATCTGATCAAGAACGTAGCCTGCGTACGCACGTCCGATTGACACGTTGCTATTCATCAAACACCTATCACACGATCTGTTTTCCTCTCATTTCCCAGCCATTAATCTCACCCATGGAATCCACACTTAAGCCTAGCCTAACCTTATAAATACCCCATCCATTGACATAAATTGGGTTGGCAATTTTGAAGGTTGACAGCTTAGGAAACACTGACTAGAAACTTTTGGACACTTGGGCACACCTGACTCCTAGCATTGAAGCACCTGCAAGCACATCACCCTAGGGTTTAGTACTTGACTTTCCATCCACATGTGTAGCTACACTTTGACTGATGCACATTCACTCTAAGCAATACAATACAGTTTAATTTTCCTTACATTATATTGTTTAATGTATACTTTTTTTTACATTTAGTTTATGTTTTGTTTGCAATACTGTTCTGTATACGATCTGTTTGCATTTTGAGCATCATTATTTACATTTCAAACATCCGTCACAATAACCCCAACGTAAGCCATAGCTTACGTTTGGGGAAGTCCTTGCTTGATTTGTGTGCAAACCATCCAAGGCACTCTGCCTTCATTTTTCTTTTCTAGCTTGCCCTCATGCGAAGGTAGGGTCAACTATGCCGGTCCGATGATCTTTTGGTGTTTGTTTTTTCGCTTTCAGCCTTACATTGACGATTTTGGTCAGTACAATTACTACTCAAAATTGGATAGCACATATTATGATGGCATGAAGGTGGTTGAGAAGATCAGATAATCCTAGGTGATGGAGGCACTTTAGGTTTTGAAGAACCTTCACTAGCTTCGAGCACATGCAATGGCTAAGGCGACTATGGTTGTCCTACTATGGCTACAACCTCTGGTAGAAGGTGAAAGGCATCTAGTAATGCCTTCATCTTCTCCTCCTTGCTTCAAGGATCACTCATAGTCCACGCAACATCACTAATGTGGGTTGGAATGGGGATATCCCATCGATAGGGCATTATTGGGAACAACTCCTTAATGTTGATAAACCAAGTAGTGCATTGTTTGTTTTCAACATTGAATGCCTTAACTACATTTTATAGCTCTTGATAGTTGCTCATTCTTTTGGCTAGGTTCTCCATAGTAGATCTCTAATCAATGTATTTACCCTTGAGAACCTCAAGTTTCATGTTTGCCATTACAAATGTTTGCTCGGTGTCCTTCTGGTGCTTGAACTTGACCTCATACAACAAGTACAAGCTAGCCACTTGCTTCTCTAGTTATGACCATGGTTTTTTGGTAGTCAACATAGCCAGATTGGCATATTAGAGATTGGAAACCTCCATGTACTTTGTCATCTCCTCAATATGCAACTCCTTCATGTAGATTTCCACCTTATTGTAAGCATATATGCCATCAATGATAGGTTGCCAAATTTTCCTTCCTTGCTAGAGTTGCTAAAGGGTTTCATTTACTTTTAGCTTCATAAAATAGATGTTCTTTTCATTAACTTCTTTTTATAGATTAACTTGATCTCTGTAATGATCCTTAACTCTCTCAAATTTGAGAGCCTTTGATTTNCTGACAAGTGGGAACTAGGAAACCACTTCTGGATGTCTTCAATCTTCGTAATAGTATTATTGCAATCTAGTCCAAGCTACTAGAGGCAAGGGGTAAACACATCATCTTGGATGGGTAACTTGAAATAACCAAGCAGTTGAATAAAGGCTTGGCTACTGAAGTTGCTGAATTAAGAGCCCAAATTGTCAAACCTACATTTTCCAATCCAACATTGATAAGAGATGAAGCTCTTGAAAAGCTTCATACTAGACTAAAAGGTGTTAATGGTGTGATAGAGAAACTAGTGTTCTAATGATCCTTGGTAGAGGCTACTTAGCACAAAATTTAGAAGGCCTTGGATTTCACCTCCTAGGAGAATGTGCAACTAACCATAAAGAACCATCACCTACTAAATGTTGATGAGAATAAATAATAGTTAACTAATTTTATCCATCAACAACAAGAGCAAATAGCCAAAGTGAACACAAAGCTAAGGAGATGAGCAGATGAAAAANACATTCCTAGAAATTTCTAGAAGTGGTTACTATTCTATGAGAGATATTGTAACCTCTCTAGTGCTAGGATTAAACCTCATGAACAACTAGATTCATTGGGCTGAGAAAATTGATCCACCTCATCTCATCAAGCTGATTGTTTAGGCCACCTAATTTAGGTGACTCATCGTTCGCCAGTACATAGATGGACCCCTACCACTCATGCCTGCTCGTTGCTCTTGTTCACTCAAGAGCCATTCTTGGTATTTATGCAACCATTGGGTTGTTCAAACAACTTTTGGCATAGTTTTTTAAGTGGTGAATGGAGGTGGTGGCTATTATTCCTCTTCTTGAATGATTGTTGTAGGCATTTTATCTTTCATCATCTTTGCCCAATTAGCAGTCGGAGCATGCTTGACAGCATCATTTGTATAATGGACTATCCCTCCCCTTCGACAAAGTATTTTGATGAGGCATGGGAAGGGTAATGACTTCCTTCCACATTAATTTTCTTTAAACCACTTTTCTATCTCCAAATAGGTCAACTATGGAAGGTTGATAGGGAATCTCCCACTCAGAGTAGCGTAGGCATGAGTAGAAAAGGTAGTGATCTTGTTGGGCCTCGTCATGGGGTTTATGTAAAAGATCACAATCTTGTAGTGAATTATTTCTACCAATGTAAGCATTTTGTACTCCTTATGGTTGACACCATAGCATCATCAAACACATTTATTTTTAATGCTGGGGTTTGCTTGCATTGGAATCTCAATGAGATTCACCCCAATTTTTGGTAACCCAAGAACTTCAATAATGGCCTACACTGAATAGGATACTAAGATGTCCTTGATTTTTACAATTGAACCAACCTAACTATTCTTCTAGAATAAAAATGTCTCTCTCATGTACCAATCCCCAATGGAAGTGATAATTGGCTGCATAGGATAGGTCTTTAGTTGGTCCTATACTTCTTTAGGTGCTTGCACTAGGAAAGAGCTAAAGTTTAACTCTTGGAGCACTATTTTTTTGACCTCCCTTAATTTGATTTGATTCAAGTAGGTTTCTATCAAGGTTACCTCAAGGTTTACTTGCTAAGCTAGTGCCTCATCCTAGTGGAAATGTTTTGTTGTTATTGCTGGTTTTGGAATCTAACAAATAGATTCCACCTGAGCCTCTTCCCTAAAAGGATCCATGGCATGGATTGCAAGTGGTTCTTCTTGGGCTTGTTCTTGGCCCCTTTCCATTCTTAGTATTGTCTCTATTTGTTTAGATGGTTCTTCTTCCTTCGTGTGTTTGCCTTTCAATGCCATCTGTAGTCACAACACATCTATGAATTAGTAGATATAATGTGTAACTTTGAATATTTAAGTATCTTATCTCGTTAGTTAGTTACACTTGGCTAAGGTTGGACCATGGTAGATTGATTATTTTATTCTTATTTTATTAATTAATTTTCATTATAAGTTTCATCAAAAATCACTGGAAAAGTTTAACTTCTATAATTTTGTGTTCAAATGTTGATTTTTTAGTTAAACCTTTGTGGGAGTTAGAAAAATGGTGAAAACACTTTTGTCAAAAATGGCACATTTGTGGCCCCCACAACTAAGAGCTTATCTCCAGTAGCTATATGGTTGAAGAATGGAGTGATTTAGATAAATGATTAGGAAGTTATGGGCTCTGGAAGGTTCTAGGCTCTAAAAATTTGAAAAACTTCCTTGCCGTTTCTAAGAAAATGTGAAAATTTTAAAAGGGGGGGGTGTTGTGCATATTTATACTATTTTTGTGCTATGTTGACAGGGTCACATATATATGGCCTCATATATGCATGGGCTCTATTGATGGTGCCTTGTTTATCGGGTCCACAAACAACATTTTCAAATGTGAATATCTTGAAAAATACAAGAAATTTTTGAATGAATTTGGAGTCCATGGAGTTCTAAAGAAGCCAAAAATATGATGAAATCATTAAAGAGGATCTTTGAAAGCTCAAAAATTCAAAAATTTTATGGAGAATGTATGCATTGAACAAAATATATAAAGGAGCACATGTTTGGATGCATAATGATGAGTCGTCGTTGGTTGGTTGCGTTGACAAGGCCTTATCAATGTAGTATCTATTTGTTGCCTATAAATACATACCTACCAGTTGCATTTATGGCAATATAGATTTTAATAGTAGTGAAGCTATTACATTTTTTCCATTCAAAAGTTAGATTTTTTTTCCCTAAGTGCCTACAATAGGAGTCATTGAATGTATGGATCTTTATTTGAGCATTTTTGTACCTAAGCATGACAGTGTGTGCGACAATAAGGATGAGCTTTCTGATAAACCTTGCAGCACTTTGGATAGATTAGTTGTTTCATTATGAATTTAATGTTTTTATTTATTTGTTAATTATTTTCAATTATTTTGCAAATATGTTCCAGCAAATGAGTTAATGAAGTAATTAAGCTAGATGGGTTAAATACATAAGTATGATTGCCTTGAGTGTAACACGTATTCACTTGGTAATACTAGTAGGGTTATTGCTTGGTATGCCTAGTAGCATAGTGCTTGGTCACCTAGCAATGGATACATGGGTTTAAGATGTGTACAGAAAGGTGAAATAGATATGTATGTTATGATTAGTTAAATGCTAGTACATAAGTTAATTTAGACTAGTTAATTAAATTACTTTTATCCATATTTGAGCACCAATCTATAAAATATCAAAATGATAAAAATCAAATGCCTCAGTTACACTTAATCATATCGACAAGCATCACAAGTATAATTGGGAAGACAATGATTGACCTTAAGGCTAAATTCACTTCCTAAAGGGCTAGTGCACTAGAAACAATAAAATTTGTAAAATTCGACGGAATCATGCATGAACACTTTGTGATTCATATGGTTGGATGTAGGGGTACCTTGCTACTCATCATTGGCACCATTGTTGGGGACTTTGCTTGTGGAACATGTGCTATTTAGGTCTAAGTAAATATCACTAATATCATTGTATGAACCTAAAGGTCAATGCCATTTCCACTATACATAAAAATTATAAAATCACACTGACAATTTCATTTGTTTTTGCAAAATATCTTCTTCTTCTAGTAAGCCTAAAGATACTAAACCACCAGTCCCACAAGAATGTAAGATGGCATACACTCATCTAGATGATTTTGTGCTAAATTTCACCTTCATCCTACATTAGGATGAGCAGATGCGATGGCGTGATATGGAGGGTAACATTGTCTTGCCCCCCAATAGATCTATGCCTAGAATGCTATTTAAAACCCTTAAGAAGTTGGACATAGTAAATATTCAAGAGGAGTACATTGTTAATGGATACAATAGTTAGAACCACTATCCCACTAAAATACAACATAAAAGAGATAAACATCAGGAGAAACTTCATGAAGCTACAAAGGGAAAATATTATACTAACCCCTTGTTCCTACTAGATCAAGAGGATAATGAGGATCCTCCCTTGGAAGGTTCTCAACATAAAGATTCTCCACCCCTTGCTACTAATGGTGAGGGTGTGAACCTAACCCTATGATTGACTATTCATAAACTAGGATTAGGAAAGAGTGATATCCAAGGTAGGAACTTAGGTAAACATCATGAAAATAAGGGCTCTAAGGATGGTAATCATAAAAAGTGTAAGAGTGGTGGCAGACACCACAATGGAAGTGCCAGTCCACCTTGTAGAGACCAAAAATGTCAGTGGCTGGAAAACACTGAGAGATCATTAGTTGGCCATGGTCTTGACCCTGTCTTTGTGGGAGGGTCGTATTGGATGGGATGGAAACGGGGCACCCTAAATGGTCTGGTCGATCAGACAAAGACTTAGTTGGTGTCTATATAACCTTTTACAACGTGTAACTTAAAGAAAAATGAGATTGATAGTAAAAAGTAATACTTATATGCCAAAGAGATAGAAAACCATGTAAAATGCAATAGTATAGGAGATAATGTAAAATGCAGTTAGAAAATATGCACCACTTTGAAGCTATGACCTCAGTTTGTCAAGATGGATACAATCGCTTGCACAACTTCTAGAAGTGCAGAGATCCCGAGAGTAACTAAGACGTGTAGAGCAAGGGCTATGAGCTTGAACATGAACTCCAGTGTTAACAATGTAAAGTACTACCTGAAACACCGTGAAAATTTTGAGGCCTCAACGGTTCAGCAAAATCTTGCGACTCAGGCAAGGATTTGCAACAAGTCATGGCTTAGCAAGTTTCTTTTTCATCTAAGGGACTGTTACGCCACACCATGTAGTGCAACGTAATAGACTTTAGAGGACAGAACAAGACAAGGGATGTGCAATGGCAAGCTTTCAACTTTGCGAGTTGGCTATGTTTCAAAAATCTTAACTTTTAGCATATTACGCCATGTTACGCAATGAAGCATAATGTAGTGTAATGCAGCATAATGCAAGAAGACAGTCATCTAGTCGCAATAATGGAGACAATAAAATTCGAGACCTCGATGGTCTAGCAAAATCTCAAGGCTTAGGCAAGGATTTATGACAAGTCACGGCTCAACAAGTTTTTATTTTTTGGCTAAGGGCCTATTACGCTACATTACACAGTATAGCATAATAAACCCAGAAAGATTGAACAAAAATAAAGGATGCACAGCAACAACACTTCAATTTTTTACAGGTTCGCTATCTTATGTTGAATTACGCTATGTAGCATAATGTAGCATGATGCAATGTAATACAAGCGACAACAGAGATAACGCAATTCAGGCATCAGCAGCTCTTACGCCACAATATGCTCTCCAGTGTATTATAGTGTAACCGTAGAACAGTTTGTTGTCAAAGCTCCAGCAAAGGAAGATTACGACACATTACGCTTTAGAGCGTAATGCAGCATAGCGCCGCAAGCTTCAAACACAAACACATCAAGTCAACAACATTTTGTAAGTGCAGGACATGCATCATTGAAATCACATTTTTCTCCTGACCCTAACCTTATAAACAGTCTAGTTGACATGGATCAAAGGGTTGGCAAAAAATTTTCTTGATTGGAAAAATTTTCTCCGTAAGCAATTTTACTTCATTGGTAATTGTTGACAACTTTTGGCAAAGATTAACAAGAGAAAAAAAAAGGGGATTGGCAATCATAAGAACATCAAAGCTGATTGACAAGAAATTTTGATCAGAAACAGCTAGTTAGTAGACATTCTACTTCGGGTCTGACTCCTTTGCATCCATATTGGCTAGAACAAGGTAGATCAGCCTCTACTTGTTTTATCTTTAAATAGCTTTCCTATTCTTGGCATGTGCTTTATCCAAACCAAAGTCCATCTGTAATCATTGTATTTGACATATTTTGTTTATAAGCTAAATCCCAGATCTTGGGATTGCACACTCTCTAAATCTGATTTATTGCATCCTATCTACATAGATTTTGCAATCGCTTTGGATATCATATCTCCTCATTAAAATTTCCATCTCACCATTTGGTTATTACAAATTTTTATTGATTAAGTAAGTCCCTGTCTAATCGACAAGACCATTTAGGGAACCTTGGATTCATCTTCTCCAGCACAGCCCTCGCACGGATCCGAGGTTGGAACTGTGTACACAGAACTTCGCTTGGTATTTCTAGTGACCGATGTTTTCTATCGTTACACTACTAAGGTGGTAGAAGAGAATAGAACAAGAATGCCAACTGAGAATGCTAACTGTTTACAATGTTAAATAGAAAGTTTACAATGCTCAATAGTCTAAGAGTTAGAATGCCCAGATGTTAGGGAGAGCCCAAGAGCAGAAAAAATGAAGCCCTTTAAATGTTGCTCATTGTGGTATTTATAGGACCAAGGGAATGCAAAAGATGTGGTTTGAATGTCACATGCCCTAGGCTTATGCTGACCTTTTTGTGCTACACGTACCTTCATGAAAGTTGGGCAAGCCTGCCATGCAGTAATTACGAACCTGCCATGCCGTAATTATGCTATCAGAGCAATGGTGTGATTAGGTGAAGTGCATTGATGTCGCGCAACTACTTGCCACGTCTTGCTATGCCTTGTAGCATAGCATGTTTGGCATGGAATAACATCTCGTAACATTGTGCTATGCTATGCAGTGTAGTGTAGTGTAGTGTAGCCACTGATTTGAACCAAGAAATTACATTGTGTTCTGCTACATGTGTTGAAGATATCTGGAGTGCACTAATAGTTTGTCATATTTTTGCTATGCTATGCTAGCGTAGCATAGCATAGCAACTGTCCTTAGTCAGAAAAAAGACATCGCCCATCTGCAAACTTCATCTTCTGCACTACGAAACTTGCGAACTTGCTAATCCCACCCTTCGAATCACCTTTTGTCACTTCCATAGAATTACTACGCCTTGCTGCACCTTGTAGCTTAGCATAGCATAGCAGCAAACATGACTTGATTTAGCCAAGTTCACCACTTTTTGATGGAAGTAGACATTGTTGAAGGACTTGAAGTCGGGCAAGGGGACTAGTCATCCAGCTTTTGATACGTTGTGCTATGATGCATAGCATTGTGTAGCACTGTGCTCTTGCAAACGTCTTCTGAAGTTTGCTACGCTACATGGCGTAACGTAGCATAGCAAAACCCTTTGACTTAGAAAACTTGCTGAAGCGGACAGTTTAAAAATCAGAGCATCCATCTCCTGAAGAACTGCCGTAACGCTGCGTGAATTGCAAAGGCTTGGTGAAGTAAGAATGTCTTCAAATTTTGGGGTGTTTCATTGTACCCTCTTTGTTGACATCTGGAGGATGGCTTGAGAGACATTGACAAAGAAAACGAAACAGCTCAGAAGATAGCATGCTAACGTTGCCGCTAGGTGATTTTCATGATGTCACTTGGCTATGTTTGAGAGTGTTGCATTAGTGTTGTAGAGGTTAAGGAAGAGAGAAAAGATGATATTTAGCAGAGCCCCTCATCAAAGTGCTCATTAGGGACTCTTTTGCATTTTCATCTTTGAGTGGTGCTGTTCTTCAACCTCTTATAGGATAGTTGTTTCCTTCGCAGGATGAGTTGTGTTACATCTGCGAAGGATTTTAACCTGCCTACAGATGCATCTCATGTGGTGAGCTGTGTTAAGCATGTCATGGGATTTGCACTCTGAAGTAGTCAAGCTAGTCGAGGCACTCACTTCGTAATGCTGTAGTGTTTATTGTTGTGGCTGGACTCGCTTTTAGCTGCACCCTATGAGCATGATGGGGAGTGAAACAACCATGATGCGAAGTGAGGGTGGAAGGTCTTACTTTCTGCAAACATTTTTGAAGCTCTTGGACACCCGTGCTAATGCAAGGTGTCCAAAGCAGGAAGGCCATGAGTGGCCTTGGCAGCATCGGCGTGGAGGAATTGGCCTCGAAGGCACCGAGGGTTGCTGTGAGTGTGGATGGTCTATAATCATTGCTAAGGGCATGCATTCTCAGTTCAGCTATGGGATCAACTACCACATAGCTAAACATCATGTGGGCCTAGGTGTTGGAAGGGGGCTGGAGGATAACAATATTGTGGCTAGGCCACAATACTGCTGGAACTCCAGTTGGGGGAGCTAGAAAAGGAACTACCATCAGGGCAGTGGGCTGTGGCAATGGTAGGTCTAGAGGGCTAGTGTAATGCCATACAAAATCTCTGGAGGGTTAGCATGATGCCAAGGATGGCAACGTCACACATGTTCCAGACTGTGCTGCCATTCCGTCATGAACTGCGCTCTGGAGCTGCGACGTCCTACCCACATGTTGGCATTGTGCATGCTCGTTCGATATGTACTTGGTTTAGATGCATGCTAGGGATGTGACGCAAATCTAGTTTAAGGTCTTGGTAGACCGTGTGTTGGTTTAGAGTTCCAGCAAACTGCTACGCTAATTTAGGATCCTAGCAGATCATACATTCCATTTTAATGTAGTAGCAGATGTTCCATGTGAGTTTATAGTCATAGCGGACTAGCTATGCTAGTTTAACGTCTTAGCGGATGGTTGCTGCTAGTTTAACATTGTAGCAGATGCTGCTTGTTGCTATCTCCAGTTTAATGTCATAGTGGATGCTACTTGATGTTGCTATTTTAATGTCATTATGGACGCTGCTTGATGTTGTTGCCAGTTTATCATCGTAGCAGATGGTGCTCGATGTTGGCGTCGCCAGTTTAACATCATAGCAGACGTTGCTTGATGCTACCATGCTTCAGATGTAGTATGGCTTGAGGTACGAGTGATTCACTGGGTTAGCAAGCTCGTTGTCATCCATGTCCACCAGTTTGAAGGCTCCATTCCCAAAGGCTTTGGTGACCATGTAAGGGCCTTCCTAGTTGGATGAGAATTTTCTCACATGCTCACGGATGGCCTTGAGGATGAGGTCTCCCTTCTACACTGGCTGTCAATGTAGTTCTACATGGTGCTTTTGCTATTTATTGCTCTGGTATCGCTCTATGCGGCTTAGCGTCTACGCACATTCCTCCTCCACTGAGTCGAGGTCTATGGTTCGCGACTCATTGTTTTGGGCTTCACTCATGACATCTGCAAGGATCATATGGAGTGATGGTACCTACAACTTAAGAGGCAACACAGCTTTAGATCTGTAAACAAGGCTCTAAGGAGTCTTACTTGTCATGGTTTTGCATGTCGTTCTGTAGGCCCAGAGAATGTAGAGGATCTACTCGTGCCACCGTCTCTTTCTATTTCCAAGCATCCTCTTTAGCAAGTTGATGATGGAATTATTTGTAGCCTCTGCCTACCCATTCACCTATGGATAGTACGACGAGGAGAATGATTGCTTAATGCCTAGATTACTACAGAAGATTCAGGTTTCTGTACTACTAAACTGTGGTCCATTGTCGATTACAATATTCATTGGAATCCCAAATCTTGTTATGATGTTATCAAGGATGAAATGGTAGATTTTCTGAGATGTCGTTTTCCTCAGGGGAATAGCTTCCACCCACTTAGTAAAATACTCAGTGGCGGTGATAATGAAGCTATGCCCTGTGGAGGACTTAGGTGTGATAGGTCCTATGAGGTCTAGTCCCCATCATTGGAAAGGCCATGTGATTTGTGTTGGGTGCAGGTTCGTAGGTGAGACGTGTATGAGATTTGTGTATCTCTGGCACGTGTCACATGTATTGACCTTCGACAAATAGTCACACTCCATGTAGGGCCAATAGTACCCTAGGCATCTGATTTTTGCAGCCATAGCCCTAGGTGCTATGTGTCCACTGCATAGCCCTTCATGCACTTCATTAACTACCTCTTGCACCTGCTCCCCAACCACCCATGCCAACAATATCCCATCGTAAGAGCGTCGGCACAAGGAGTCATTTCCCATGAGCATATATTGCCGAGCATGCTTTCGGATCAAATCTCTCTGAGCGGATGTCAGTCCACTTGGGGGTTCACCATGTTGTAGGTAGGCTTTAATGTTGGCATACCACTCATGGGTATCTGCAGCACTGACAAAGGCCACATGTCCCACCTAAGTGATAGGCTTGGTACATTCATCAATCGAAGTCGGTAGACTTGCAAATGAGTGTGGTGGAATGTTTAATGCAAGGGTTGCCAAGGCATCTACCGCGATTTTTTCATTGCGTGGCACGTGTTGCACATCAGTGATTCAAAATTGATTAAGCAAGCTTTTTGCTAGGTCATAGTAGGGTTGCAGATGCGTAGCTTTATAGGCGTAGACCCTGGTGATTTGATTCACAACCAGTTGTGAATCACTGCGAATTGCCAAGTGTTGAATGCATAATGTTTGGGTAGCTGAGAGGCCTCTAAGTAGCCCCTCATATTCTTCCACATTGTTGGTGCAAGAGTCTATTCATCAAAAATAGGAGTAGCTTGCCAAAGTCAAAACTAAACTAAGAAAATTGGCTATTGAGAACCAAAATCTATCAATGGAGGAGGTATGCACCTTGTTAAAAATGTTTTCCATCGAGATCACTACTTGGAAGAATGAAACTCTCAAATTTGAAAGAGTGAAAAATCACTATAGGGACCACGTTGGCTTGCAAAAGGAAATTAATGAAAAAAAATCTAGATGGCAAAGATGAAAGTGAATGAATCCCTCTAGTAACTCTAGCAAGGAAGAGAGATGTGGCAGCCCATCCTTGATGGGATTGATGCCTACAACAAAGTGGATATCTACTTGAAAGAGTTGTAGATTGAAGAAATGATAGAGTATATGGAGTTGGCCAATCTCCATTATGCAAACCTGGCAATGCTGATAGCTAAATCGTGACAGTAAAAATTAGAGAAACAAGTGGCTAGCTCGTATCTGCTATACAAGGTTGAGTTTAAACATCACAAGTACACCAAGGAAAAGCTTGAGACTACTAATGGTGAACTTAAATTTTTGAGAGGGTGATTTAGAGATCAACAATCTATTGCTAAGAATCAAGCCAAATGGATGAATGACTATCAGGAGCTAAAAAACATAGTGAGAGCATTCGACATTGAATGCAAATAGTTCACTGCCTAGTTTGTCAATGCAAAGGAGTTGTTTCTAGTGATTCCATGTCCTTGGGATGTTCCTATTCCAACCCACATTCTAGAAGCTATGTGGATGGTGCATGATCCTAGGAGTAAGGAGGTGAAAATGAAAGCATTGTTGGATGCTCTTCATCTCCTACCTAAAGTTGTAGTAGCAGCAAGACAATTGTAGCCACCTCAACTACCACTAGTGTGTGAAGCCAATGAAGGTCCCTTGAAGCCTTAGGAACCACCACTACCTGGGAATTTTTGATCTTCTCCAACAAGCTTCACATCATTAAGGAATGTGTTGTTCAATTTTTGAAGAGTTGTCTCATGGTGTTCAATTTTGTGTCCTAAACACCACCATTTTTCTAATATGTGCCTACCAACTGCATTTATGGAAATCTAGATTTTAGTAGTAATAAATCTCTTGTATTTTTTCCATTCAAAAGTTAGAATATTTTTCTTTGAGTGCTCATAGAAAGATTCATTGAGTGTACAAATCTTTATTCAAGTATTATTGTACCTAATCACAATAGCATGTGTAGTAATAAAGACAACCTTTCTAATAAACCTTGCAATACTTTGGATAGCTTAGCTATTTCATTTATGAATTCAATGTTTTCAATTATTTGTTAATTGTTTTCAATTATTTTGCAAATATTTTCCAACAAATGAGTTAATGAAGTAATTAAGGTAGATAGGTTACATACATAAGTACAACTACTTTGAGTGTAACATGTATTTGCTTGGTAATCCTAGTAGCATTATTACTTGGTATGCCTAGTAGCATAGCACTTGGTTGCCCAGTAGCAGATACGTAGGTTTAGGATGTGTACAGAAAGTGGGAACAGATACTTATGTTATGATTAGTTAAATGCTAATAAATAAGTTAATTTAGATTAGTTAATCAAATTACTTTCATCCATATTTAAGCACCATTCTATAAAACATCAAAATGACAAAAATCGAATGCCTCAATTACAATTAACCATACCAACAAATGTAACAAGTGTAATTGGGAGGACACTGATTAGCCTTAAGGCTAGATTCACTTCCTAAAGGACTAGTGCACTGAAAACAATAAAGTCCATGGAATTCGACCAGATCATGAATGAATCTTTGTGATTCATATGGTTGGGCGTAGGGGTAACTTGTTGCTCATCACAGAAGATGGATGTATGAAAGATTCTTATTGTAAGAATGCCTAAGGATAAGATGCTTAATGAACCTTGTCAAAAGATATGAAAGTGGGTCCTCACGATAGCAAGCACATGGCTTGTTTGCCATTGCATAACCTCAACCTATGGAGTTCGTGGGCCCCATAGGTAATTAATGGTTGATAGAAGTTAAGGACCAAAACCTAGAATATTCTACCAAAGAATTCAAGCATGTTAGACAAAGACACTAAATCAAGACCATGGACATCGGCAGTGAGGTGAGTTATAGGAAACATAGATAGATGATGGAGAAGTCAAAATGGAATTCTGAATTGAGGTTATAAGAAGTCCCTTGTGTATTTGTATTTAAATGACCTGAGAAGATCCATCCTTAGTCTAGACCAAAAGCAACAGCTTTTAGTGACTTTGCATCATCACTCCAATACTTATCAATCCCCTCAAGACACAAGAGTGCTCCCACAAAACAATCATGATTCCATAAAGAGAAGAAAAGAGAAGCAAGAAGTGATAGAGGGCCTTAGTTAGAGGAGACCTTCAGGCATGGGTAACATGTCTTTTTAGTTTCATAATTAGTGCTTGTAGCTTATTTATTTGTCTAAGGGATGTGTTTTGTATTCCCATCAAGTTTTTTTATATTCCTTTTGTTTTGTTTTGTTTTTTTCTCTTTCTTTTTTTTTCCTGCTTCCTGTTATTCAACTTCCTATTATTAGTTAACATGGAATATTAAGAAGTTTATGAAAACACTCATGCACCCAAAAAAATAGAAGAGTACAAAGAGTATTAAGTTTCCTTGAAGTCACATCCTATGCAAACCTTTTAATCCTTCCCAATTCTGGAAACTACGGAGGTCATAAATTTATTAAAAGTTTATTTAATGAAAGGAATATTAAACTTCTAAAATAAGGAAAACCATAGAGTTTGTGGATGGGTGGTGAAACACCGTGAAAATTGTGAGTCGGCCTCAGGAGAAGATTCACGATTGAGACAAAAGTACATGACAGAATTCCAGAAAGAAGAGCAAGGCAAGGCAAAGAGGCGCACGGCATCAAGACTTTGGTTTCCTTTTGCAGATTTCCTATCTTACTATGTTTTCCATCTTTATGCTATAATACGCAACATAGCGTAATGACGCTTAGTGTAACATAGTCTGACAGTAGAAGGAGGTTTACTTTAGCAGATTTGGCGAAGCCTAAGGCCTAAGCAGCGTAATATGCGATCTCTCGTGTATTCTGCTAAGTCTTTTGTTCAAGAGAAGATTTATGCTCTGTTACACAAGGCAGCATAATGAGCTTCGAAAGTGTCATAGAGAATCCAAAGGAAGCACAACAGGTCAACTATTTTCTCTTTCTTGTAGATTGATCATCTTACACTCTTTACGCAATGCAGCATACGTTAGCGTAATTCATCGTCAAGTTAATCATTGTTTACGCTTCACTATGCTTGGCAGCGTGAATGCGCATAAAGCAACTTGAGTCCATTACTTTTGTGCCTTATTATGCTCTTGCACGCAACACAATGCATACGAGCGTAATGTAGCCCAAAATCAACTGAGACCTGCCCTATCCACATTTGTTATTCATATGCACAATACGCAAATGCGCGTATTGTGCATAGTCACGAATTTCAACACAAGGATGGTTAGGTCAATGATCTTCTGAAAAGTTTGAAACATGTGTCATCACAGTTGCGCCTACTCCACGTATTGTCAAACTTATAAATATTCCAATTGGTGAAGAAACAGAGAAAAAGAGAGGACGGAGACACACAGAGAGACAGAGAAAGAGAGCAGCATTTTTGGCAATCTTTTGGTAGCACTATCTTGTAACAAAGACAGGAAACATTTTTCTTGAGCATTGGTAGTAGGAGCGATTGCCCCTTTGGTGAAGACACAACTTTCTCCATTGGTGATCATTGGCAGTTCCGAGTAGAGACTACCCAAGGCAAAAGGAACAGATCAGAGATCGTGAGATCATTTGGCACGGTTTGCGAGCTCTATTGGTCAGAAGCAGTTGATCGATAGACGTCAGAACTTGACCTTCCTTGCATCCCATCTCTGGCCTACGAGGTAGATCGGACTCCATTCTGTACTTCTGCTTAGACAATTTTCTTGTTATTTCATGTCTGCTTCACACCAAGCAATCGGGGTCTCCCCAGTGTAACGTGGTATACAAAATATTCATTTTTCAAGTCAAAGCATAGATCTTGAAATCATGTGTTTCTCTCACGTCTGCTTCCTCTTACCGTGTTAGCGTTATCATTGTTATAATTCATCTACATTTTTTTTCTCTCATTTCGCGACTCGTCGAATCAAATCATGCCATGAAAATATTCATAATCTCCATCGGTTTACTGATTTAGTAAGTCCCTGTCTGATCGACAAGACCATTCAGGGCACTGCGGATTCGTTTTCTCCAGCACAGCCCTCGCACGGATCTATGGTTAATATTGTATACACAGATTTTGTTTGGTATCCCAGCTGCTGACATTTTCCATCGTTATAGGTGGATGTTGTGGACTCACTACCTGTTCCATGAAAAAGAAAACATGACTTAGCCATCAATACAAAAATTGAAAAATAGAAACCATAAATTAGCAAACAAAATGTCAAGCACAAACCACCAATAGTAATAGCTACAACACCACTATGTCCTATTCGCACAAAGCACACTTATTAAAAAATTAGAAAAGCACACTAAAATAAAGTAAAATACATAATAAAGTGTAAAATATGCAAGAAAAATTTAAATGTACTAACGATGGTGTAAAATAGGAAGAAATTTTAAAATCAAAAAGGTGTAAAATTAAAAAAGAAAAAGATGTATAAGAAAATAAGAAAAAGAAAAAACTAAGGAGCCACATATATGATTAGCATGGATAGCCATCTCCCCCATGACTAAGTTGGAAAGAAAAGATTTGAAACATTGAGTGTTGTTGTCCATTTATTGAGGTATTTGTTGCAATAGCTTGCTTAGGCTTGTGGAAAGGCTTTATCTGTTGGATGTTAACCAACTACTTTTTGTTTGGGATTTTAGGTTTGTATAGGACCATGTCCCTATAAGGAAAGGTTTCATCGATTATATAAGGCTCTCCCACAATGTTTGGAATTTGGTTTCTTGAGGAACATGTGTGGGGTTCCAATAGAGAAACTTATCTCTTGGTTGAAATTTCACTTTCTGTATTCTAACATCATGACCTTGTTTTTTGAATGCCTTATGCACTTTATTCAAAGATAATTCTATTAATCAAATTGTTTTTAGCACATTGAGGTTGATTAGTCTTTCCTTTTGTACTAGAATTAGGTCAAGATCTAGATCATAGGTTGTTGAGAGTGTACGGAGCTTGAATTGAATTAGAAGCATTAGAAATTTTTTATACACCAAATTGTAGGGAGAGTAGCCAATATGAAGTTTCCATGTTGAGTTGTAGGCCCAAAGGGTGTCATTGAGTTTTGTGCTCCAGTCTCTTCTATATTTGCTAATAGTTCTTGTTAGAATCTTCATGATCAACTAGTTAGTTACCTCTGCTTGAACATTGCCTTGGGGGTGGTAGGGTATTATTAATTTATGTTCAACCTCCAATAATTGCATGAGTTTTCAAAAAGTGGCACATGTAAAATGGGTCCTATTATCAAAAATGAGTACACAAGGTACCCCAAACCTATTCACAACATTTTGCTATATAAATTAAGCAATAGTGGATGATGTATAGTTCGTGACGACTACTACTTCTACACATTTGGTATAGTAGTTAATGGTGATGATTATATATGCCTTCTTGTTACACCTAGTTGTGATAGGACCTATGAAATCTATGGCTCATATATCAAAGGGTTCCAGTGGTTGAATTCACTATTGAGGATCTTTCATTTGTGCAATCATCCCACCATCTCATTGGCAGTGCTTACAAGACTGGACAAATTGGTGGGCATCCTTGAAGATTATGGGCCAATAGTATCCTACCATTAGGATTTTTATGATCATGCATCTCCTAGCATAGTGGCCTCCACAAGGACCCTCCTGAGCATCCTGGAGGACACATAATTGATCTACATTAGGTACACACCAATGAACTAGGCCATCAGCATGCCTTGGAAATGTGTCCATTGATTTCCATGATGTGATTAGCCTAATGAAGAAACTATTGTTTCTTCCTATGGTCCAAATCTTATGGCACCTCTTCAACAAGAAGATAACAGTGGATGCCATCATACCATTTTGGTTTTTCAGCCATTTGTTCATTTATTGCAATCACAAAGAGGAGTTCATTAGAAAATAGATTAGATAATGGGATTTTCTCCTTCTTATTATCCCATTATAACTGAGACAAGTGATCGGTGATCACATTCTCAGCCCCCTTTTCATCTACCATTATAAGGTTGAATTCTTGGAAGATCACTAGCCACAGTATGACATGGGGGTTCAACATTGGCTTATTTATGAGGAAGTAGATGACACTATAATCAGTGTGCACAAACACTTTATATCTAAGAACATAGTGCCTAAAATGTTTCAGAGCATACATCATCACCATAAACTCTTTTCTCTAGTGGTATAATTCAATTGTGCAACCACAATGCTTCAACTTATGCAATGGATGTAATATGAACATTTCTTATCATCCAACTATGTAAGCACAGCTCCCAAGGTGTAGTTAGATGCATTTGTCATTATATGGAATGGTCTAAACTAGTCAGGTGCTTATAGAATTAGAGTCTCTATGAGCTTCTGCTTGAGGATTTAGAATGCATTTTTACATTTCTTAGTTCAAATGAAGGAATCATCTTTCTTTATTAACTTGGCCATTGGTTTCATGATCTTAGAGAAATTCTCTATGAATCGTTGGTAGTAGTTAGTGTGTCCAAGAAATAACCAATCATCTTTGATGGTTTCTGATTAGCAAGTAATTCCTTGGATGACCCTTATCTTTTTGAGGTCTACCTCGATCCTTTCCTACAAAATTTGATTTCCAAATACAATGCCTTCTTGGATCATGAGATGTCTCTTTTGCTAATTAAGTCACAAATTTGTTTTCATGCATTTTTTTGTACTTGCTCAAGGCAATTCAAGGCTTACTCGAATGTAGCACCATAAGTGAGGAAGTCATTCATAAAGACTTCCACTTTGCTACCTATTTGCTACTGAAAGATACTTAATACAAGATGTTGGAAAGTTGTAGGAGCATTGCATAGACCAAAAGTTATCTTGTGATATGCAAAGGTTCCCCAAGGACTTGTGAATGTTGTTTTTGCCTAATCTTCTGGTGTAATCTAGATTTGGTTATAGCCACTATAACCATATGAATCATGAAGCATTCATGTGTGATCCGATCAAATTCTACAAACTTTATGTCTTCTAGTACAATAGTCTTCTAGGAAGTGAACTTTGCCCTAATAGTCATTTATTATCTTTCCAATTACACTTGTGATGCACAAAGGTATGGTTAAGTGTGCTTGAAATAGAGAAATGAAGTAATTTAATAGCTAATTTAATTTAACTAATTAACTAATATCTAACTAGTCCTAACATAAGCATCTGGTCTCACATTCTACACATGTCCTAAACCCATGTATCCACTACTAGGATTACCAAGCGCTATGCTATTAGGGGAACCAAGCAATAATGTTGCTAGGATTACCAAGCAAATACATGTTTACACTTGAAGTGATCGTACTTATGTGTTTAATCTATTTAGATTAATTAATTAACTAATCACTTAAAGTCTAATTTAGCTTAACTAATTACATAATTAATGAAAAAAATAAATGCATAAATCAATCATTAATCTATTTCAAGTGCTACAAAGTTTGATCATAAGGCTCATCTTTATTGTCATTCACACTAATGTGTTCAGGTATAACAGTGCTCAAATAAAGATCCATACACATTCTAACTCTTGTTGTAGGCACTTAGAAAAAATTTTTGACACTCAAATGACAAAATTGCAAGAGCTCTGCTACAACTATCACTTCACATACTCATAAACATGGCTGGTGAGCACATATTTATTGATTTTATTGCAGTGCTATGTCAATAGGGCCCCATGAATGTAGAGAACACTACATTGACATGACCCATCAATAGGGCAACACCATGTAGATAGGGCTAAGTTGATGAGGCCACATCAATGAGGGCCCATCAACATGACATAATGATGATTCATCATACCCTCATCACTAAATGAAAGCTATTTGGGTCTATGCTCAAGGGAGACTATCAAAACTTATAGCTAATCAAATTCAAAGGCTAATTGAGTAGGTAGAAAAAGAAGAAAAAGTGTTAAGGAAACATGAAAGTATAGAGAAATACAGTAGGGATCATTCCATTCGAAAAAGGGAGCTTCAATTTTATGACAGTGAGGAGGAATCACCAGTTGATGAGGTAATAAATAGAAAGATCTTGCTAATCCAAAAATATATGTCCAAAAGTTTGGCTAAGGTGGATGAAAAGTTCCAAATTTCTTTAAAAATTTCCAAAGAATTAAGAGAGCATAGTAGTGATCATAATTGTAGGAGGAGAAAAAAAGTTAAACATGACTACCAAAGGGGTAAGGGCAAGTTTTCTATAGTAGATGAAATTTTAGAAATGGAATCAGATGATGGTGGTGGATGTGACATCTACTAATATGAACATCTTAAGGGATGTTGCCCCATCATGTTACACTTACAGGAGTCCAAGGATGTATGCTTTGAATTCACAACTAGTAAAAAGGAAAGCACCCATATGGTTGCCTTATCCTTAAGGCAATCCCAAGAAGTTCATTAGAAACACTCTCTGATGATGAAAACAATGATACCAATTGGAAAGAGTTGAAGATCCTAGAGAATTTTAAACATGAGCCCTTAGAGTTTAAAACTCTACTTGATAGCCTCAAATTTGTATTCTTAAAAGATGGAAAGTTGGTCATAATCAATGCCAAAATCACTTCTAAATAGAAATTGATCAAATGGATAGCCTCAACAAATGACCAATAGCCTTTGCTTGGTCATATCCTAAACACACTGAAATTGATCCATGGATATGCTAGCATCAAATTTACACTGATTCATCCATGACGCCAAGGAGGCAACCACAATGATGGTTGAATCCAAAATTAAAGCAAATTATCAAGGAGGATATTGAGAAACTCCTTAAGGCAAGGTTCATCATCCCCATTGCAGATATTGAGTGGGTCAACCCACTCATGATAGTACCAAAGAGAGATAACAAATGGTGAGTTTGTATTTACTTAAGGCCATTAAACATGACAACACCTAAAAAACATTTCCTGTTGCCATTCATTATTTAGGTGTTGGATACCATATCTGGGCATTGCTACTATAGTTTTCTAGATGGTTATAGTAGCTATAATCAAATCCAAATTGCACTAGAAGATCAAGCCAAAACAAAATTCACAAGTCCCTTCAGAACCTTTGCATAAAACAAGATGCCTTCTAGTCTATGCAATGATCCTATTACTTTTCAGAATCTAGTCTTTAGTATCTTTCAGCAATAAATAGGTAGCAGAGTGAAAGTCTTCATGGATGACTTCTCCACTTATGTTGTTACATTCGAGCAAGCCTTGGACCACCTTGAGCAAGTACTAAAAATATGTATGGAAATGAATTTGTGGCTTAATTGTTAAAATATCCATCTCATGATGCAAGAAGACATTGTATTAGGACACTAAATTTTGTAGGAAGGGATCAAGGTAGACCCCAAAAATATAAGGGTCATCCAAGCAATCACTCACCAACCAGAAATTGTCAAAGATGTTCGATCATTCCTTGGACACACTAGTTATTACTAATGATTCATGGAGAATTTCTCTAAGATCATGAAATTATTGGTAGAGCTTACAAAGAAAGATGCTTCCTTTATCTAGACTAAGGAATGTAAAAATGCATTCCAAAGCCTCAAGAATAAGCTCATAGAGACTCCAATTCTACGAGCACTTAACTAATCTAGACCATTTCATATAATGATAGATGCATCTAACTATTCCTTGGGAGTTATGCTTATGCAATTGGATGATAGGAAATGTACATATTACATCCACTAATTACACCATCACAGAAACAAAACTAATGGAGGTTGTGTATTCTCTAGAAATGTTTAGGCACTATGTGCTTGAATATAAATTGTTTATGCACATTGATCACAGTGCCATTTTCTTTTTCATGAACAAGTTAATGGTGAGCCCCCATGTCATATGGTGGTTGTTGATCTAACAAGAATTTTATTTTACAATGGTAGATTAAAAGAAAACTAAGAATGTAGTCATTGATCACTTGTCTCAATTACGATGGAATAACAAAGAGGAGGAAAGCCGATTATCTAATCTATTTCTTAATAAACTCCTCTTTGTCACTGCAATAAATGAACAAATGCCTATAGAACCAAAATGATATGATGACATCTACATTTATCTTCTTACTAAAGAGATGCCACAAGATCTAGACCATAAGAAGAAACAACAAGTTCTTCATTAGGCTAAGCACTTCATGGAAATAACTGGACACCTTTACAAGGTATGTGCTGATGGCCTAGTTCATTGGTGTGTACCTTATGCAAATTAGTTGTGTATTTTCTAGAACACTCATGAGGCTCCTTGTGGATGCCACTATGCTGGGAGATGCATGACCATAAAAATCCTAATGGCAAGATATTATTGGCCCACAATCTTCAGAGATATCCACCAATTTATATGATCGTGTGAATGTTGCCAACGAGATGGTGGGATGACCACATGAATAGAGGATTCTTAACAGTGGATTCAACCATTGGATCCCTTTAATATATGGGGCATAGATTTCATGGGTTCTATCACATCCATGTCCAACAAAAAGGCATATATAATTATTGTCATTAACTATTGTACCAAATGGATAGATCTTGGAGTGGTGATGCAAAGTCACTGAAAACGGTTGTTTTGGTTTGGACTAAGGATGGATCTTCTGAGGTCATTTAAACAAAATTCCATAAGGGACTTATTATGACCTCAATTTGGAATTCCATTCCAACTTCTCCATTGTCATTATATGCTATCCATAACTCACCTCACTACTGATGTCCATGTTATTGATTTGGTGTCTCTATCTAATGCACTTGAATTCTTTGGTATAATCTTTCAAGTTTTGATCCTTAACTTCCATCAACCATTAATTGCCTATGGGGCCCATGAACTCCTTACGTTGAGGTTATGCAAGGGCAAACAAGGCATGTGCCTACCATGGGGAGGACCCACTTGCATATCTCTTGGTTGGATTCATTAAGCACCTTACCCTTAGGTATTCTTGCAATTAGAATTTTTCATATACCCATCTTCTGCATTCAACCATGTGCTCCTTTACATATTTTGTTCAATGCATTCATTCTCCATTAAATTTTTGAATTTTTGAGCTTTCAAAGATCCTTTTTAATGATTGCATCATATTCTTGGCTTCTCTAGGACTCCATGAACTCTAGATTCATCCAAACTTCCTTGTATTTTCTAAGATATTCACATTTGAAAATTTTGTTTATGAACCCCGTAAATGAGGCCCCATCAATGTAGTGTTGCAATAAAATCTATAAATACACACTCACTAGCCATGTTTATGAGGAGGTGAAATGATAGTTATACCAAAGCTCTTATAGTTTTATCATTTGAGAGTTATAATATTTCTATGAGTGCTTGC
This sequence comes from Gnetum montanum, assembly GCA_015680685.1. Taxonomy (NCBI): domain Eukaryota; kingdom Viridiplantae; phylum Streptophyta; class Gnetopsida; order Gnetales; family Gnetaceae; genus Gnetum; species Gnetum montanum. Next base: position 383,270 of record MNCI01005810.1, read on the forward strand.
AGTAGGAGTCAAAAAGTATACGAATCTTTATTCAAGCACTATTGTACTTGAACACACTACTGTGAACAACAATAAAGATGAACCTTTTGATCAAACCTTATAGTACTTGGAATAGATTAATGATTCATTTATGCGTTTATTGTTTCATTAATTATGTGGTTAATAAGTTGAATTAGACTTTAGGTAATTAGTTAATTAATTAAGTTCAATAGATTAAACACATAAGTATGACTGCTTCAAGTGTAAACATGTATTTGCTTGGTAATCTCAGTAGCATTATTGCTTGGTTTGCCTAGTAGCATAGTGCCTACTAATCCTAATAGTGGATATGTGGGTTCAAGATGTGCATGGAAAGTGGTACTAGATGCTTGTGTTAGGACTAGTTAGAGATTAGTTAATTAGTTAAATTAAATTATTTATTAAATTAATTCATTTCTTTATTTCAAGAACCAGGAGCATAAAACATAAAATAATAAAAATTAGATGCCTTGATTATACTTAACCATATATTTGTGCATCACAAGTGTAATTGGAAAGACAATAAATGATTATTAGGACAACGTTCACTTCCTAAAAGAATAGTGTACCAGAAGACATAGAGTCTGCAAAATTTGATCGGATCACATGTGAACACTTCATGATTCGTATGGTTGAGCACAAGGGGAACTTTTATTCCTTCCTTGATGCATTTCCCCTACTTCCAATTTTTCATATAATAGAAACCCAAATCTCTAAAAAATTCTACTATTTGCATATTGGTAGCTCCAAAAATGGAAGCTATAAGAAGTATTTTTTGTAGCCCAAATCATCATTTGGTTTTATCTACATTCACTAGAAGACTAGATGAGTCACAATGATTTTCTAAAATTTGCAACATATTTTGCATTTCTTTTACAATATAGGAGATCAAGGTTGTATCATCTATATACAAAATAAGATTCACAACATCAAATTCAATTTTAATAGCATGACTATTTTTCCCATTGCATAACCATTCCAGCATTTCATCAATAAAGACATAAAAAGGAGTTAGAGAAAGTGAATAACTTTGCTTAACTTCACTTTTTCTCTAGAACTGAATTTTTTTCTTTGAATTATTATTTATAATTTCAATAATTTCTTCCTCATAAAATCTTTGAGTATCTATAACCAATTTTAAAGGGAGGCTATTTTTTTTACATGCACAATCATAAACTTATTCAAATTACTTAATCCTATGCTTTGGAAAAATATAAAAAAATAAAGAAAAACATTTTTGTTAGATTTTTCTAATTTTTTAAAGAAAAACTCCATGTAGTATCTAATAGTAACTAAGTGATCAATAATGGAGTTATTTTATCTAAAACCTTCTTAACATCATACCTTGACCTAGTTAACTTCAACTTAAAAACTGAATCTCTTTACAAACAAACTACTTAACAACGTAGCAAAAATATTACTCACAATAATCATTCAATAATTATTCAAGTTATTTATTCACCATTTATATATATATATAATAACATGTTAGCCTAGTGGTAAGACTCTTGATTTGGATACACTAAAGTTATAAAGTTCTATGTGGACTATATATCTTGGGGTGTGCCTATGTTTCAATCATTTTAGATTTTAACTACCCTTTTTATAAACAAGATAGTCTTGCTAATTTTCCAATGTTAATAAAATTCTTAATCTATAGTTAAATTGAATTTGTACAAAATTTCTCTATGAATAGTAGGTTATGCCTACTATATTAATTTTTCATATAAACCATATGAATCTATAGCTTTGTCAAATGCTAGATTTGTAATATCCTATGTGACTTGCACAAGAGTAAATTGGAGAGGTTCTAATGTACAATAGACATAGAAATATCACTTTCTTTTGTAAATATTTAATTGTAAAATGAGCATATATCTTAAAAAGACAAAGTACATTATGAAAAACTTTATGTAAAATGAGCATATATCTTAAAACTATATATGCTCAGTTTTAATGGTCTAGGGAAAACATTCTTGCTACTCCCTAATAAATTTCTTCATCTTAGTTTGATGAGTAGCGAGAACCTCCTATGCTCAACCATAAAAATTAGAAGCATGTATGCACAATTCAGTCAAATTCTGTGGAACTTTAGGCTAGTAGGATCCTAGATAAGTAAGAGATAACTTATTGGTTTCTGTCTTCCCAATCATCACTTATGCTAGCTTAATTCGTATGATTAAGTGTGATTGAGGCATAAGATGTTTTCATTATTATTATTATTATTTATTATTATTAAAATATTGAAATAATAATATTATTAAAATATTAAGTTTAACTAACTATGATAATAAGACAATCTAAGCTATCTTACACATGATGCATCTGTTGCTACTTTCCATTCACATCCTAAACTTATACTAATGTTGCTAGATTAAGAAATGGTTATTACTAGGTGTATCCATTACAAAGATTACCAAACATTAATGTTTTATATTCATAGAGGTCATAGTCATGCGATTATGGAATAAAATATTAATTTCCTATGTACTGGAAAGCAAAGTGCATTAGAAGTAAATTGTTAAAAATAAACTAAGAACTATTCCAAGTACTACAATGAAGGGAATTAATTTTGATTTTATTGCTAAAATGAAAATGTCTATGTAGAATATGCACTACAATAAAACTTTATTAATTCAACTCTATCCACATTATGGGTACTCATAGAGAAAATTTTATAAGTCTTACAAAATCAAATTACAAGAGATTCACTGCTATTGTGACCCAAGGTTCCATAAATGTGGATGGTGTGTGCATTGATATAGGAAAAAGATCAGACTATGTCAACACATCATAGGATGTATTGATGCATAAGTGTTGATGGGGCTGCATCAATGCATTTCTTTTGATGCAGCTAACATATTTGCATTTCATCATACTTCCGCAACTAATTGAAAACTTATCCTTGAGTGAAGAAAAGTGGGACTGAGTTGTTTACAAAATTAGATGGTTCTAAATTAAACTATTTACTAACAAACAACTTAATAGACTATGACTCTCACATTACAAAATATTCAAGTACTTACAATGATTTACATAAAAATTTGATAAATGACATAAAAGTACACTAGCCATTATTGTATAATATTGGTTATGATAAAGTCTTTAAATGATGCTAGGAGGTGGAGGCTCTTGAGGTCTCTCTTCTTATCCTAAACTTGACAATGGCCTTGGCTACCCTGTTGTTTTAGAAAACTTAAAGGCATCCAATAATGCCTTCATTTTCTCCTCCATGCTTCATGAGTCATTAATAGTCTATGCAACATTCTCTAGATTTTTTAGTGTAAGCACATCCCAGTAGCAAGGCATGGTTGGAAACATCTAATTTCTGTTGAAAAACTACGCTATGAATTTATTTTTTTGAAAGTTAACATTCACATAAGGCTTTATAGCTCTTGGTGATCATTCATCCTTTTATCCATGTCCTCAACAATAGATCTCTAATATTAAAATTTTCTCTACAAAACTTCAAGCTCTATATGAGCCACTTCTAGCATCTAGTTTGTTTCTTTATAGAGCTTGAACTCTACATGATAGAGAAGGTAGGAGCTAAGAACTTGCTTCTCCAACTTTGATCATGATCATCCTATAATCAACATTGCTAGATTTGCATAGTGAAGGTTGGCTAACTGCATGTGCTCTATTATCTCTTTTCTTTACAACTTCTATAGGTGGATCTCCACTTGATTGTATCCATTTCACCCATCAAATATGGGTTGTCATGCATTGCCTCTTTGTTGGAGTTACTATAGGACATTGTTCATCTTAGCCTTTTTTTTAATTTAATTTCTTCTTCATTTTCCTTTTGAGCATTCCAACCTAGTTCCTATAATGATTTCTTCTCTTCTCATACTTCAAGCCCTCATTCTTCCTAGCAGTAATCTCAATGGTAGTCTTCTGATGAATGGCATGCACCTTCTCCATTGATAGGTTTCTATTTTCAATAATCAACCTCCTTACATCTTGGTTCACCTTTCCAAGATGTGTGTGTTGTTATCTAATGTATTTTTGTAATTTCTTCTTCTTAGTTTTAGCTTTTTGTATGTGTTGATTTTCTTTCTTCAGAAGTTTGTTCTCCTTGCGTGTGTTAATGAGATCATTATTTATGACAATAAGCATTATGTCTAACAATGACATATCTAGTATTGTAATCTCCTTAGCATTCTCAACCTCCTTTAGTTTTTGTTAAATTTTTTGAAAAGCTTCATCTATTATAAGTTCTATCCATATGATGATAGAATCAAATAAGTAGATTCTAAGTAATGCAACCTCTACTTCCAACCCTTGATTAATGTTGGTAACTTTCTTGAGTTGTGCCTGTGTAACTAGTACCTTACATCTTATCTCTAGGAGCTTTGATTAGGTCGCAGTAATATCTTCTAGAATGTCAAAGATTTCTAGACTGTATTTTCTAGGCCTAACTAGTCATTCAAGCAATTCCTCATGCTAGACTACATTCATTCCCATACTCTTAGCTCTTGAAGACACTTAAATATCTACCATGGTAATAGTATTTGAAATAGATGTTGCAAAAGGACTTAGAGCTTCTTCAACTCTATCCATAAATATATTGATGGTTGTATCTTAGTTCTTGTATTGTATTACTAGGACTGTTGTGCCTCCAAATTCTTTCAACATAGCTTAGAAAGTTGCAACATTTCTAGAAATTTTAGGGAATTGCTTCATAGGGATGGAATCCATGACTTCTCATGCATCAAGATTAGCATAAGAAAAAGCTTTGTTCCTCTATGTGTAGAATACCCAAGTCATTTGTAGGCTAGTTGATAGTCCTTGTGACTTCATTGAAATGACTTATGACTAGACAATAGATTTATGTCTCAACACCACAACTTCCTTTAGCTTGATGTTGTAGCTATTTTGTAAGTTTTCTTAGGTGTTCATTTGATCCTATCATATCTAGTGCTACTAGTGGTGGTAGAGGTGGTGCTTCTTATTGAAGCTTGGTGGGGGTCTTATCTTTTATCATTTTTCTAGTAAGACATAGTAGGGATCCTATGAAGTGCATCATTTTATAATGAGACAAGGAATGGGAAGTTTCTTCTTATCTTCTCATTTTTTTATTCTCTTTTCAATCTCTAGAAAAATGAGCTAGGATAGGTTGATAAGAAATTTCCCACTCAGAGTCATACCTGCCACTATAAAGAAAGTGATGATCCTACTTAACTGTATTATTAGGTTTTGATAATAGGTCACAATCATAAAATACACGCTTTATACCTTAGTAAGGGCATCCTACTCCTTATAGTCCACTCCATAGTATTATTGAGTCAACTCTATCTTCACCTTCGCATCTACCTGCATCAATATCTCAATAATCATTTTTCCAGTGGTAATCTAATGGCATTCGCTATGACCTCCACCGAGTAGGAAATGGCAATGTCCTTAATCTTCACTATTGCATCTCCCTAGAAGTTATTATAAAAAAAACAAATTTCTTCCAAATACCATCCACCATTTGTGAAAATGATGGATCATAGTGATGATGCCTCTAATTTCACATGGATCTCTTTGTTGCAAACTTTCTTGAGGAAAGTTTCAATCAAGGTAACCTTCAAGTTTGACCTAGGTCTTAGTACCTTATCTAAATTTTCATGTCTCTACAATAGAAATATGATGAATAGAGTCCACCTCATGCTCTTACTATAAAATAGGTTGCCTCATTAGCTTGCTCTTGTTTCTGTTGTTATTATTGTTACTATCCTTGTTCTTACCTTGGGTGCTTTTCACTTGGCTATGATGGCCTACCCACTTGCAAACCTCTTTTGGGAGTGATCTATAATCACATGGATGATAATGGATTATTCTTAGCTTTTTTTTCTTAGTTATATGTGCCTTTTAATCATCCATTGTTAGTGTTAACCTAAAAAATTAGGCATTAAATCTCTTAAGTAGTTATAGATGCTTAAGTCTTGAGATCCTAAAGCAGTTAAATATGTTGGTTTCCTTAATTTTTATCATTATTATAATGTCTTTGATTATTTAACTACCTATGTGATGTTAGAAATTTTATTACAAAACCACTTACTGGTACCCCCATGATATAGAACTTATCTTTAGAAGTTCATAGGTTCAAAAATGGGTTGAATCGGATATTCTAGGAAGAAGTTATAGCTCTAAGAAGCTTTCTGGCTTTGAAAACTACAAATATTCCTCTTTCATTTGAAAGAAAATGTGAACAATTAGCTAAGTATCATGTTTATATATATTATTTTTATAAGGTATTACTGAAGATGCATTGATGTATCTAACTACATCAGTGGGGATGCATTGATGCATCTATTGACAAAAATGCGCACTTTGAAAACTAAAAGATTTTGTGAATTTTGAAATAAATTGAGGATTAAATGAAAGCCTAAAAGGAGTTCTAAAGATGTAGATAACAAACATGGTATTTTAATTGAGGTTTCAGATATATATAAGCTTAATTAGATTCAAGAAAATCATGTTTTAAAGCCAAAAATCATTTGAAAAAACAAGCAAAGTTAGATGATTTATATCATTAGGATTATAGTCAAGTGCGACTAGGCACATGGTAATGAATTGTAAGCTTAATGTTCAAGAGTTATGCAAGTGGATCCTCCCCAAAGTAGTTCCATGTCTTAAATGCCCCCACATAATAATTTCACAATGTGTCCTTAGACACTTAGAAATCTTGCCCATATAATAATTACCATTGGGAACTAGCACTATACTTAAATAAAATTCCTCAAGTGGACCATGGAACATAGTAGTGAGATGAATAATGGAACTTTAGAAGGGACTAGAGGGATTGGGATATGAGATATCTTACCATTTTGATAATACATTTTTGTGTATTGGTTTGGTTAAGGTGATCCATATATCTTTTAGTTAAGGTTCTAAACCAAGTTCATGCTAGTGCTAGTGACCTTGGATTTTCTTACTTCATAATTAAAAACCATGAGATCATCATAGATATGAGTGAATACCATTACTCAATAAAAATTGGATAAGAAAGTAGTTATAATTTTACAATTTATGAGAAGAAATGTTAGGTTTAGTTAGAGGGGTGCCTTTAGGCATGGTAGCTTCTCTTTCCAATCCCATAACAAGTGTTTATTCCCAAGAGATCTTCAAAAATGTGTTTTTTTGTCCTCATTCTCTCTTCTTTTTTCTAAGGGACACACTTAGTAGAGAACATACTTTCATTAAAATTATAGTATAAGTAATGATACACCCATGTAGCATCATTAAGCTCATTGAAGAAGCTAAAAGGCTTAACAAATCCCGTTAAGACCATACCCTTTTCCATTTTCCCTTAGTCCTTTCTCCTTTCTTTGGGTAGCTAAATATTGAGTTCTTTTTAGTTTTTTGTGAAAAAACCCTATTATCTGCATGATGTGCACATATTATTAATAGAAATGGAAGGGGTGGATGTCATAGACTTACTACCTAATATCATCATATGCTTGATAAACTGTTAGTATAAAATATAGGCCCAATAACAAGGTTGACCTGTACATGAAAATGAAAATCTTGATATTCTACATTTAGCAATAATAAAAAAAAATAAGAAAAGGCTTAAAAATTTAAGAACTATAAAAAATTTTAAAACACCTGTGACTCAAAAATAAAGAAAAAATATAAAAGAAACAAAGTAAAAATTTTAAGAAAATAGAAAACATAAGAAGAATGAAAAAAGTAATTAAAGGTGGTTTAAAATAAAAAAGTGAAAAAATTTATCCTCACATGATGTCACGTTAGATGGTTGTCCCCTCCATGAAAGGGACAACACAACAAGAAGTTATAGAAAACATGACAAGTAATAGTAGCAGTGGTAGATAGGGGACTAAAGGTGAGTCTAGTAGTAGTAAAGGATTACCTCAATCCTACTTATTCCTTTCTAGAGCTTAGATGTTAGTTAACCAAATCCTAGTAAGGAAGTTATATTTAATTTTATTGTTACTATAATTTTCTTATGATGGAGCTCTTACAATGTGCTACAATTCTGAAAGATTTAGCTAGGTATTAGATCATAGAGCTTGAATTTGATGTTGGCTAGTACTTTAGAGTAGATTTAAACTAAAGATTTGACATTTCAATTTGATTTTGTTATGGAGATTGAGAACCAAGATGCATTACTTATGTTTTGAACATTTTATAGCATTTTTTTCAAATCTACAATTATAAATTAAATGCATGTGTCAATTTCATAGTTCATGTTGCCAAGAAACTAGGGATGCACTAAAATCTATAGTCTTTATACATATTTTAGAATGAAATTTGATAATATTTTGAGATTTAGCGTTGGTGCTAAAATGTTTCATATAAAGACATAGTTAGCACATCAAATCTTAGAATTTCATGCTATTTTTAGTCATATCTAGCAAATGTATTGGATAGAACAAGTGAAATTGTAGCAATATCAATGTTTTCATAAGTGAATTTGCAATCATTTTCACATAATCATGAGAAATTTTAATTTTTAATATTTTGAACTATAAAGAACTCTATGTGAGGTTTCAATGTGATAGAAGTGAAGTATTTTTGCTAAATGTTAAGCATTATAAATGTTCATGCATAAAAAGTGACTCTTGATGTAAAACATCAAAAGTTGACATTAAATGCTATGTTGAAGACGTACGATGCCATGTGTCAAAAAGAGTGACATAGGATATCAAAGTTAAATATTATTTTTACTAAGAATTTAAGTTTTGGCACCTTGTGTAGATTCTTTTAATGTAAAATGTCAAAACTAAGTTTTGCCACTTAGGAGTTTTTGCCTTTGTTTTATAGGGATGCCATAGTATCTAGATAAGTGGTAATTGAATTGATGTACTTCTTTCATATGGATGAACACACCATCTTGGAAAATAGAAAAGAAAGCCTCATCCAATCATGAGTAATCCATTATTTAAGGATAATACACTAATTTCCCCAAAGCTATGGACATTGGAAGGAGTCATAGAATTACTGAAATTCTGCATCATACATTTTCATGTAGTAATATTGACATAACTTGGACAACTGGTCTTGTAGGCTTTGGAGATAATCCTTCCCATATTTTTTGTAGAGCTCACAAAAATCATATTCAAGCTATAGTCAAATATCAAAGAGTTCTCCAAGGATGTCCTAAAACACCACCAAATTTGGGCTACGATGTCTCCACTGCAAATTTGCCTAAATGTCTGAATGAGGCCACTTTCTGTAAATTTTTCTAACTACTAGGACTACGCTCTCCACTACAATAGAGCATAGTCAGCCTAGTGGAGAGCATAGTCAGCCTAGAAACTAATTTTCTACAAGATTTGTCTAAGTGTTTGGACGAGAGCACTTTCTATAAATTTTTCTAAATGTTGGGACTATGCTCTCCAATACCCCAGAGCATAGTTAGCTTAGTAGAGAGTGTAGTTAACACAAAATGCTAGGTTTGCAATGTTTTTCTATGTGTCAAGATAGTAGCTATAAATTTTTCTAAGTGTTGGGACTACACTCTCCACTACCTAGAAGTGTTGTCAAGCATAGTTAGAATGAAGATAGTAGTTTTGCAAAATTATTCTAACTATCAGGACTGCGCTCTCCACTACCTAGGAGCATATTCAAGTGTAGATAGCATCAAGGCCTAGTTTTTTGTAAATTTTTTCTACATATTGAGACCATGTTCTCAACTACCCTAGAGTGTAGTTGAGCATAGTGAACTAGAAAATAGATTTTGTAGAATTTTGTCTAAGTTTGGAACTACACTCTCCCCCAATGCAAAGTGTAGTCAAGCATAAACATGTAGAAAAACCTTGAAAGGCCTCCACAATGTAGAAATAGGACTCGAGCTCACCTCTAGCAAGCATAAGAAACAACATGCATCTTTTTTACACCCCCCTTTGTCCCCAAATTATAGCTATGCTAGACACCACTTGAGACAATGGACAACATAGTCCTAAAGTGTAGTCTTCAAAAGTAGCATTTTTTTTTTGCATTTTTGCAAGTACATTGCTATCCTCGGCACACACACACATAGTTGGATATTGTAGTCACAGTCTCATAGCCTTGTAGAGCCCAATAGTGGACAACATAGCACCACACCGCTTGCCTCAGTGGGGAGTGTAGTTGAGGTACAACATAGTCCCAACCGCTCCATTGCCACATGGTAGTCTCCCTACATTTTGGACTAGACCTAGCCCTATAAATACCTTGCACCCCCAATGTTTCAAGGGTTGGAAAATATAAAATGAGATTGACAAGTTGGCATTTCAATTGGTGATTTTTTGAATGCATTGGCATTTTGGCATTCTTGGTATTTGTCTTCTTAGGTGAACGAGACCCAAAGGCACACTAGAAACCCAGAGAGAGGTAGAGTTGCATACCACAACCCACCAAAACCTCATCATAGTTCACCATAGCTGATGAGTGGCGAGGTACCCCTACACTCAACCATATNAACTAAGGATCGCTAATCGTTATTGGGATTACCACACGTAACGCACGTGCTCGAAGTAGTCATACTGAGTCACCTAACTAGCCTAAGTGTGATAAGCAGCTAATTCCTTGACTAGCCATACACACCTGTAGGTGCTCGTAGCCAAGTCGTACTTACCCCATGTTCTAGGAGATAAGGGTGAGAGAATCTAATCACGATGAGTAGTCAATTCCTTGGTTATCCGTACACATTCGTCAATGCTCGTAACCAAGTCGTACTCATGCTACATTACTAGGAAAGCAATAAATAATATTAATTAAACCTATCCATGTACTGTAAGGTTTATCTACAAAGTTCATCTTTATTGCTGTACACAACTTACGTTCAGGTACAAAGCTGCTCGAATAAAGAGCCGTTCACTTGGGGGACTCCTATTGTGGGCACATGAAAAATATTCTATCTCTGGGGTGATTAATCTGCTAGATCTTTACTACTTCTAACTCTATTCCTCAAATGAGGGGAGTGCCGCCTGTTATTTATAGATATGGTGGCGGACCACGATATCATGTACCCAATATCGCAGGGGAAGACACGATATTGCATACACAATATCATGGCTTGTGCTTATCGTGTCTCATCATACCCCCATGACTGAATGAAAACTTGTCCTTGAGTTCCTTACAATAATATCAGGAAGGTATGGAATTATTGAGGGGAATGGAACTAATGGGATGAAATGTGAATAGATCATTATTACAAGACTTAACAAAACTGGTGTTCATGACAACAAGGGTGAACACCTTATTACAATGATGTCAGGCCTTTATTGGCAGCTTGAGAGAAAGAGAGAGATAGAAAGAAGTGTTGCTGCTGCCAATGCCAAGATTGCGCTTTTCATTGTCCATCCAGAAGTGCGCCATCGATCTTGCTTCTTGCATAGCTGCTGCAGCACTGCTCCATTCCAAGTGTTTTGCTCCATCTGTTATTTGCATGATCACCATCTGAACACAAAACACCATCATATATTAGCAAGTGTAAATGAATCATCATGTAATTAATACCTTGCTTCGGTGTAAGTCCATTGGCTAGGTTGTGGTATGGATGATATGGACCTGGAAAGATGTTACTGATGACTACCGAAGGTATAGGGGTTAGGAAGAAAATTAGAAATTTTGGGGCTAGGAGAAAATCAAAAAAAGCGGGCCCCATACCCCCATGACTAATCGCGAACCTGCGGTAGCATTAGAATGGAGAAAGAAAAGGAGGAAGAAAGAAAGGTAAAAATGGACAACTATGGCATCAATGAAGTGGATGTCAGGATGGAAATGAACAATAATAAATTAATTGCAAAATGTTAAGGGAAAGAAGTTAATTAATGCTCCAAATAGGAATGTCAGTGGGTCCTCCCCAAAGTAGGATCATGCCTTTAATGCCTTGACAAACCCACATTCAAAGAGTCCATAGGCTCTGGGAATGTCCTTTGGAACAAGAGTTAAAGTCTTAACTGTAAGAATTTACCAAAAAGAGAACAATGTATCAACCAAAATATATATACTAATGATACAACCAGCAATGAGGTGAATAACGGAGAGAAGGATAGAGAGAGTAGAATGGAATGGAGTCCTATGAACAAAGTGGTGTACAGCCCCTTGTGTGTTTGATGATTAATGTGACTTGGCAAGACTCATTCCAACTTCGGCCTCAAACCAACCACTTCTAGTGACTTCGCATCAATGCATTCGGTTAAACCATCCACATGGATAACAAGGATGCATCCTCAAATAGCCACCACCATTCCAATGAAACAAAGGAAAGAATGGGAAGTGAGAAGGGCCTTAGTTAGAGGAAACACTTTTGGTTCCATAACTAGTGCTTGTAGCCCAAATTTTTATTTCGTCTAAGGGCTGTGCTTTGAATTCTCACTTTTTGCTTCTTTTTCTCTTTTTTTTTGTTTTGTGTTTTTATGCGTGAGAACCACACCATGAAAAGACTTCTTATTTTTATTGTCTCAGCTTCCGATAATTGGGTAACATCGGAACGGTAAGAAAAATCAAGAAGAAACATCTAAGCACCCAAGAGAATGACCAACACAAAAACATCAAGTTCCCTTGAAGTCACACCCTTTGCAATCCCTGAGTCCTTCCCTAGTTTGAGAAATACCCAGTCGCTAATTCATTAAAGTTCTTATTAGAAGGGAACTGTACATTTCCAAGCCAAGAGAAACCATAGAAATTAGTGGATGGATGGATGAAGTGATCTCATTGCCTGCCATATCAAAAGAAACATACCTTAGTATCAACATTGTGACTTAAAGGTAAAAACCAAACATTAGCAATCAATATGAAAACAGTTCATACCATCAGTCTGAACACTTATTATGGGACAAACTTACATGGTGGATATACACACACACTCACACAAAAAATAGAAAAGTATAATGATGTTGTAAAACAAAAATTAGAAAAGTTAAAGAAAGTTGTAAAACAAAAATTAGAAAAGGTAAAGAACGTTGTAAAATAAAAATTAGAAAAGTTAAAGAAATTTGTAAAACAAAAATGTGTAAAACAAAAACGTTGTAAAATAGAAAAATGTAAAAAAAAAACTTAAAAGAACTGAGGGTCCCATATGGTTAGCATAGGTGGCCATCTCCCCCATGACGGAGTTGTAAGGGAGAGATCTAAAATAACGAGCACCTGTTTGAATTTCGTAACAGTGCCCAACTTCTCCCAATTGATGATCTTAGATTCAGGGGTGGAGGTTGGTAACGCTCATGTTCCAATGTATATATGATTTCATGGTTAGCATGAGTTTCCTCAATTCGTTCCATGCATATTTGTATGCTCCTTTGAGTGGCTGTCAACCACGAGGTGTCTACTACTTCTTGTGTGGTTGCTACATACAAGCATCTTTGTTTCTCACTTTCATGGGCACACCTCTCACATGGAGACATATCCTCCATGTCATCACCCGATGAATCATTATATGCAATTCATGGAACTTTCTTCTTCTCGATATTTCTGTAAATATTCATCTTAGAAATTTGTAAGGAAAGATCATGGATTCCTAGGTACGCATCTACAATACTTAGCCACAGCCTTTCCATTATAATGGGGAAACTCCCTTCATTGTTAACCTCAATCACCAGGAAATCGGCTGGGTATGACCACCCACACACAGTGGTGATAATGTCCTCCACCAATCCTAAGGGAATGGTGATGGACTGGTTAGCTAGCTCTAGTTGTATGTTTCTCTTCTTAAGTTGGGGCAAGTTCCAGGCATGATACATCTTTTGTGAAATTAAGTTGACTCTAGAACCTAAGTCAACAAGAGCTCGATGTGGTGCATTTTCGGCGATCTATAAATGAATTAAGGGGTTCCCAAGGTCAGATAGTTTCCTAGGAAGGTGGACCACCTTTATCTAGTCAGTTACGATATGTGTCAACATAACCGTTTGGGTACTTAGTTGTTGGATTGAAGGGTTCTTCAAAGCATTAGTTGTTAGAGGCCTATACATGTGCCCAACCACTTGTTGTTACGAGATTTTGTTTGGGCTTTTGGTTCTGAAGTAAGGTCTTCTCTTTTTACAGTTGTCAGAACCAGCAACAGGTTGGATATTTACAGCTCTCGCAGCATGACGTTGCTGCGGTTGAGGAGGAAGTTCCCCTTGTATTATTGGAGCAGGAGGTGTTACGGGAACTACATGAGGTGGAAGAGGTGTGGATGGATTAGGAGGATGGTGTGGGTATGGAGTATCTCCTGGAGGAGAAGGATTCCTTCTAAAGTACTCCCGAGCTTGGTAGTGAAAGTTGGAGGTTCTATGACCCATAGAGTCACTTGGAGAAATCGGCTGCTGCACATAATATCCATAAGGGTCAGGATACCGGTAAGGGTACTGCTGTTTCGGCGATGGCATCCCCCATGATTATGGGTATTGCCATTGTTGATGCTGTCTGATGGGCTAAGGAGGCATTCCACTTGGTTAATATGTTAAGGGTTGGTGGAACTACCTTGGGTTACCTTGTGGATAAGGTAACCTTTGGGGTGTTTGTCGTTGATTAAGTCTTGGATTTAGTGCATACACCCCAGACTCCTGTAGATGTGAGATAATAGGACAAAATCCCTTAGGATGGTCATAGTAGTAGACCTCACATCCACCATCATCGTCTGTGTCAAAATTTATAGCCACATCGGAGTTAGTGATTTTTTCCTTACCCTTGTTATGTGTAGGGCTTAAATTTCTCCTCCTATTCTTTCCTTTATCACTACTTTGCTCTTCCTTAGACTCTTCTACAATTTTCAAGACTGTTTCAATTCTTGAGTCTAAGGAATCCCACATTTGGTCTAGTTTGGCTGATACTTCAGTTGTTAATTTTTGGATCAGAAAAGTTTTCCGATTCACCAACTCTTCGATTGGTGACTCATCCTCTTCATCACAAAATTTCACTCCCTTCTTTCGAAGGGAGGGATCACGGTTGTATTCTTCCGCACTTTCCCTCTTACATAGATCACCCTATTCTTGCACTACTTGTTCCAACAAACTTTCAACTTCATGGGCTCTAAGTTGGAAATGTCTCCCTTGGGCATAAGTCCCAAGAGTTCTTCTCATTTCATTCCTTAGCCCATCCACAATGTGGCGAAGTTGATCCTGCTTAGCGTACCCATGGCACAGGCAACGATGTAGCAATGTATAGTAGTGGGCCATGGAAGCATCCAAGGATTCATAAGCATCTTGTTTCCAGCCTTGGATCTTCTTACGTAGATTGGACACTCTGGAGTACGTCTGATATTTGTTGTTGAATAGTTCAAGCATCGTACTCCACCTCCTGATGGTTTTTGGTTCTAAGGACTGGTACCAGCTCTCTGCTTCTTTGGTGAGTGTCCTTGGGAATAACTTAAGCTTCTACCACTCATTATCTATATTTTGCAAGGCACAGGCATCGTGGAATGCCTGTAAATGATGTTGAGGATCAGTGTTGTATCCCCCTTCAAAATGTGGGATATTATTTATGTCCAAACGCTTGATCCTGCTATCTTTTAAGTGTCTTGTGGGGATCCTAACTACCTCTGTGATGTCTACCATACTTCGGGTTGTGAGTAGAGATTTTTCATGATCATCCCTGTCATGACGTCTTTGATGTCTTCGTGGTGGTTCCCTACTCTCCCTACGTCCTTGCCCTTGTCCTAACTCCTCTCGACCTTCCTGTCGAGGTCTTTCATCTCTTTTACTTTTATCCTCACCTTTATGCTCATGGTGGCTGCGCCCAGATGTGGAAGGAGAGTGTGAATGGTGAGATGAAGGAGAAGAGGAAGGGGATCCATCACCATGGCGATGTTTCTTACCTTCTCTTAGAAAGAGGAGAGTATATGTCATCTTATATTGTTGAGGCACTGGCTGATCTTGGTTATGTATATGTTGTCAACTATCTTCTATGTTATTCCTAGGTGAGTTAGCTTTATGAGAAGAAGCCATTTTATTGGTGTGCTATTCACTGTTATATATGTTCTTTGATTAACCCGAAGGTTCGTTAAGGCTCACAACGATGTGAGTGATATCCCTTATGTTCCATTAGCCGCATAAATACTTAGTCCCCGGCAATGACGCCAATGATGAGTGGCAAGGTACCCCTACACTCAACCATACAAAACGAGCGTAGCACATGCGATCTAGTAGAACTCTACAGACTAAATGCCTAAACGCCCCATGGAACACTTGGGGTTAATCATTCGTTGTCTTCCCAAAATTACTTGTTGTTATCATGGTGTATGGTTAAGTAAGTCCGAGGTATATGATTTTTATGGTCTTTTATGGTTTATCTCCTATGCTAAAGGGTGAAGGGTTGAAGAAACTAAATATCTCTAACTAAGGATCTAAGTCTAAATTAAATATTGTCAGCATCCGTTCCCACTTACCGTACACACCCTAAACTGTGCAACTGTGGCTACCAAACACTAATCATTACTGGGATT
This sequence comes from Gnetum montanum, assembly GCA_015680685.1. Lineage (NCBI taxonomy): Eukaryota > Viridiplantae > Streptophyta > Gnetopsida > Gnetales > Gnetaceae > Gnetum > Gnetum montanum. Next base: position 399,648 of record MNCI01005810.1, read on the forward strand.
ACCACATGTAACGCACGTGCTCGAAGCAGTCATAATGAGGCACCTAACTAGCCTAAGTGTGATAAGCAGCCGATTCCTTGACTAGCCGTACACACCCATAGGTGCTCGTAGCCAAGTCGTACTTATCCCATGTTCTAGGAGATAAGGGTGAGAGAATCTAATCACGATGAGTAGCCGATTCCTTAGTTAGGCGTACACATTCGTCAATGCTCGTAACCAAGTTGTACTCATGCCGTGTTACTAGGAAAGCAATAAATAACATTAATTAAANACTCTATTCGTCAAATGAGGGGAGTGCCACCTCTTATTTATAGATATGGCGGCAGACCGCAATATCGCGTACGCGATATCGTAGGGGAAGACACGACGCGATGGCATAGCCCATGGTACACTATGGCAACCAACTTGGCAAGCATGGACACCATGGTGAATGCCAGACTTCATGGCCAGACACCTTTGAGACTATGACTACACTCTCCATTGTGCTTGTTGTACATCACATACCTTTTAATCCCTTTTGGATTTAACTATGATCAACCCCATTTGGGGTGATGTTTTTTTCTCTCTCCTACATTTTTCATGTTTTCTTCACATTTTAACATGCATTCATGTTGTAACTATGCTTAGGAGGTAGTCTCCATGTGCTGACATCCTTGTTTTTGCTGAAACCCTTAACTACACTCATCACCTCCCATGACTACTCTCTATACCACCACAAAAAATGCTTAAACATTTAGCACCATTTTCATTTGCATCACAAGTAACCATGCCACACCCCAATTGCTTCCACCACCCTGGTTGCAATCAATAAAGTCATTGTTCAATCGACAAGACTGTTCAAGGCACCCTGTCTCCACTACCAACAAGACGTCATGCAGATTCAGGATAAGGTTGTGCATTTTTTGATCCCTTGGTGATTCCAACCACCAATTTTTTTAGTCATTATAGTTTTTGGAATTTGAAGGAGGGTCAAACTACCTTTTCTGGACATTTTTGTGATTGTCTTGCATGCTCTCTGCATCCCCATTAGTGTAGATTGAACCCCATTGTTGGTCCCCTCAGGACCTTGTATAGAAATCCAAATCATGCTACTCTCCATTATTTTTTCTAAGTCTCTATTCTCTAAGTGTAGATAGCATAGTTGGCTTTCAACATAGAAAGCATAGTCTCCATAGTTAACCATTTTTCTATTGTTTCCAAACTTAGCCATTTTCTACTACCAGCAAACTTAGTCATTTTTCTATAGTTTTTAGAGCTAATTATTTTTGCAAACAGAAACTTGTAGCCTTCCCTTTCACAACCTAATCTACAAACATGCATCTAGATCAGCCTTCCATGTTGATTTCTAACACACTTGACACCTTCACCATTCACATGGAGTGTGTTGCACTCACCAACAAAAAATACATCTTTCTATGTGTAAAGATCCAAGTAGGATTGCCCATAGATCACCTTGATATGGAGGAAAAATAGGACTTCAAATGAATCCACTAGGATGGATGAGAGTATATCCCCTCCTAATTTGACATCATCTCACTCATAGAGTCCCACTACCAATTGCTATCCCAACTCATCTGTGCAAATGAGCATGATGTAGGGACAAGCTACAAGGAAGCCCTATAGGAAGAAAAATATGAGTTTGAAGTATGCTCCAAACATGAGAGCACCTTTCACATCATCCAACAAACACCCCCTAGTCTAGTTCTTCCTTAGTTTAGTTGACTCATCCTTCCCGAGATAGTGGCCATGCTTTCTCAACCATCCTTATCGGTAGCAACCACGCCTACTCAACCTTATGCTCATGCAAGGCCATCTCCAGGTCCCAAACAACTCAAGCACCTTACGTCTTGTTTATGTTACCAGTACCCTTAATGTCAGGTCAACCCACATGTGCATGGCTTGCCCCAATTACTGCATCCATGGCATAGCCAACACATCAACCACATTGTGTGGCTTTACAATGAGCAGTCTAGACCTAGGCCATACAATCCATATAGCAAATAGCATAGCCAATGAAATTAGCTACTACATCTCAAAACTTGGATCAGGGGTTCCAGTTAATCCAAACCTTGACCGAGGAGGTGGGGCAACTCAAAGTTGCTTCCTCTAAAACCATCAAGGTGGTGGACTTCTACCATAATTCTTGTTGTCCCACCCTTGACTCTCCCAAATAGGATCCTATTGCCTCAACTCACCAAGTACAATAGTGAAGGGGACCCCAACATGCACTTCATGATATTCAGGTCCAAGTGCATGTTGCTACAAGCATGACCACAAGCAATCATACATGTTTATGCCATGTCACTAAATGGAAAAGCCCTAGAATAGTATTGCACACTACCTAGGACCTATATCTCCTCCCTAGTGGATCTCCTATGCCAATTTTTGATGCACTTCAGGTATGTAATGACCAAAAACATCAGTGGCTAGAATCATCGAAGGGTCAATGAACACACAACCTAACCACAACCCCATGCGAGGATATACTACAAGCAGAGATGGGATGCCATGAATGGTCTTATTGATTAAACAAGGACTTTACCAATTGCAACTAGGGTAGTGGATGTAACCAAGGGTGTTATGGTTAGCCAAGATGCAATGCAAAATGGATGCAAATGATGTTAAGTGTTAAAGCAATGTTTGTGATGGTGTAGAGCATAGTCATGGGGCACATAGGGGGAGCGTAGTTAAGGGTTTTGGTTAAAATGAGGGTGCCAAAATGTGGAGATTGTTACCTAAGCATAGTTATAATGTGAATACACATTAAAATAGTGAAAAATCTGAAGAAAACATGAAAAATTAAAGAGAGAGAAAAATAACCACCTTAAATGGGGTAGAGAATACTTAACTCCAAAAGGGGTTTAGAACATATGTAGTGTATAATAGGTGTAGTGGAGCATGTAATAAAAATCTCAGTGATGTTGGACCATGAAGTTTGGTGCTTGCCATGGTGTTTGTGCCTACTAAGTTAGCTACTACAATGTACCATGGGTTGTTGTGTCCTATAGGGCTATGGTCAGGCTCTGGTGGACTGTGGTGCACAACTCTGCCTCTCTATGGTGTGCTTGTGTGCCTTTGGATCTTGTATACTCAAATGCTAAATGCCAAATGCCTCCAAGTTTCCAAAATGTCAACTAAATGCAAGAAATGCCAACCCCCAAAGTGTTGGGGTGCAAGTGTATTTATAAGACTAGGGTTAGCCTAAAACATGGGGAGAGTGCCATGTGGCAGTGCGGTAGTTGGGACTACACTGTACCCAAACTATGCTCTCCACTAAATTAAATGGTGTTAAAAGTGTATTGTCCACTATCAGACTCTACAAGGCTATGAGACTATGGCTACGCTACCAACTACATGTGCAAATGCCAAGAAGACTACAATGTACCTGAGAAAATGCCAAAAAAATGCAACTTTTGGGGATTACAATATCCACTATCAGGAGTGTAGCTAAGTGTAGTTACAATTTTGGGGAGAAGTGGAATGCAAAAAAGATAAATGTTGCTACTAGAGATGTGTTGGAGCTGAATTGAATGTTGGTGCTACGTTGTGGAGTCATTTGGAGGTAGTTTTGCATGTCTATGCTTGACTATGCTCTACACTAGGGGAGAGCATAATCCCAAACTTAGGAAAAATTTGGCAAAAAAGTGGCTTTGTGATAACTATGCTCTAGGGGAGGTTCACTACACTCTCAACTATCGGTGAGCATAGTTACAACACTTAGAAAAAACTTCCAAAATGTGGCTCCTAGTTGAATATGCTCAACTACACTCTTGAGTGTAGTATCAATAGATAAGAAAATCTACAGAAAAAAAAGAGAACTAGGTTTCAATGCTATCTACTCTTGATTACACTCTTAGGTAGTGGAGAGCATAGTTCCAATAGTTAGAAAACTTTGCAAAAAATGTGCATCCATGCTGACTATGCTAACTATGGTCCCAAGTGTAGTGGAGAGCGTAGTCTTGGCACCTAGAAGATTCTATAGAAACTAGGCTTCCAGACTATCTATGCTTGACTATGCTTCTGAGCATAGTCTCGATAGTTAGAAAACATTTATAGAAACTAGTGTCTTCATGCTAACTACTCTCCATAGCATAGTCCCAACGATTAGAAAAATTCTACAACAAGTGTCATCATTTTGACACTTAGAGAAATTTGTGAAACTAGTGTTTGAGCTAACTGCTCTCTCTATTGTGTTGAATACACTTTGGTGCACTAAAGAACGTAGTCCCAACACTTAGAAAAATTTGTGAAAAGTGTCATCATTCTAACACTTTGCCAAATTTGTAGTTGAGAAGTGGTAGTCAAATTTTTTTGTTAATTTATTGGCCCCTCTTTGTTAACATCTACAGGAATGGCCCAAGAGACATCAAAAATGGATAAAAAAACACCATAGTAGACTTGGCACCAACATCACTCATTGGTGCAAGATCGAATGTCATTTTGCCATGCTCAAGAGTGTTGTGGTAATGATATGTTGAGGGTAAGTGTGTAGGCAATGCACTAGGAATAAATAAGGAGATGAAATGCAAATAGGGTGTCATGATGTAAGATGCGAAGTCAACTAGGCTAAGGGTGACCATGGCACCATGGTGGCTTACCCTTGAAAACATTAACCTCTCATTAGAGTGCTCATGAGAGAGTTAGTGAGGATTCAAGGCTAAGCTAGTTGCAAAATTACAGTGCTTGTAAATTGCTTGGGCATGTGCTTTTTTCCATTTTGTTTTGTTTTTGTTTTTTTCTATTTTTTTTTTTACTTTTTCTTTGCTTTACTGTAGGGAAAACCTCCATTTCTAGAATGTAAGGAAGTAGATGTGCGTAAGCTATAGCAAGATGAAAGGGATGTGCACTCTTGAGTGGCTTAGCTAGTCCAAGCATGCACATCAAAGAAATGTGGTGACTTGCCACTATGAGAAGATGTATTCCTACATGACCACCTCTAGGGCCTCATCTTGCAAACACAACTCCAGGAAGATAAGAAAACCACAAACACGAAATGCAAATCAAATGCTAGATGTGAAGATGCTACAAATGATGCAAAGGTTGAACTAGTTACAAGTGCTCAAGAAGCCTGAAAAAGTGCCAAGGCTAACGATGCTACAAGTGCTCCAAAGGCCGAAATAATGGAAAATGCTCCAAAAATTAGCAAAATGATAGTTTAAGGTCTTGGTAGATCATGAACCTAGTTTAAGATCCTAGTAGATCATGGTGTGCTAGTTTATAGTCCTAGAAAACTACTATGTGCTAGTTCAATGTCATAGTGGATGTGTTGTTGTGCTAGTTTAACATATGACCCAAGAACAAGTTATGCTAGTTTTAGCATCATGGTGGATGAGCTATGCCAGTTTATAGTTATAGCAGACTACTATGGCAGTTTAGCATCATAGTAGATGAGTGCTATGCCTAGTTTAGTATCTTGGAAAATGAGTGTTTACCTTGCTTTGATGCTTTAATGAGGTACAATGCTGCATGCTAGATATGCTCATACATAACCATGCTATGTGCCTACAAGATCTTACAAGAATCAACTAGGAAAACAACATCAAGTGGCACATGTTTGAACAAAGTGAATGCATAAATGAAAGAAAAGCAATGCAAAAGCAATAATTTTAGGCTGTTCTGGGCCACAACGGTAGTTTAAGATCATTTCGAGCATTTGGTCACTAGTTTTAGGGCCAATTTAGGCTATGTGTGTTGCTAGTTTTAGGGTCATTTCAAGTTTTATAGTGCTAGTTTAAGGCCATGATAGGCCATATAGTGTTTTATAATTTTTGATATTTTGATTTTTGTGTGTTTTTTATGTGTTTCATTCAATGTATGAGCTTAGTGGATGAATGCATAAACAAATCAAGAATGCATAAACAAAGTGAAATGATGTGTATGCTAAGCAAGGAGGCTAAATGTAAAGGAATAAACAAATGCAATGTAGGCAAACATCAAAAATGCATGACACGTAGTAGCGAAGGGTGGGCAGGTGCCTAGCTTGTTTTGGTTCAAAGGGATACCCTGGTCATGCAGTTGTTTCCTAATTAAGCATGGACTAGAGGACATGCAAGGCCTAGAGGTGCTCCAAGAGGCTATTGGCTTAAACTACTTATTTAGGTGTGTTAGCCTTGGGCGTTACATTACTTGTCCCAAGGGTATCATTAGGAAATTCCACCTCTAACACTTGCCCCATGTCTATGTGGAAAATAGTGAGAAGGGAGGAATTATCACCATGGATGATAGCATGACCATCTTCATATGGAAGGTGGATTTCTCGGTGGATGGGAGAGGAGACAACCTATAGCTACGCTAGCCAAGGCCTACCTAAGATCAGGTTAAATCTAGGCATGTGAAGGTGAATTTTGAAAAGTTGGGTAACTTCTCCCTAGCCATGAATGCTATGATGATCATGCCCTAGATGATGATGTGTAAGAAATTGAAGGATTTTAGACACACAGTTTTCATTAGCCAAATCTACTCTGTGAGGCCTAGTTTGTCTATGATGAAGTACAAAACTACATTTATTGTTGCACCATCATTGATGTGCACCCTATGGATGGTGCACTATCTAATTCATATGCTAATAGATAGTGGAGCTATTGTGACCTCCCCTCGTTTGGGGTTGACCTTGATCGCCTCATCATGAAATGCTAGGAATGTTGAAATCGATTCCTATGGCACAGGGGACAACATCACTACATGAATGGAATTCTCATTTGCGGGGATGTCCTTTATAGCAGGAATTAAGGCCAACATTGAATCCAATGACTCTTGCTAAGTAGATGAGGTCATGACCATGTCATACAAGCTTAGCATTGTGGTTTTCTACTTGAGTATTTGTTTCACGTAGGTTAATGCATTTGCAAAGTCCTTATCATTTTCCATTGTGTTGGCATTGACCTCCTTCATGCAACATAAGAGATGGATCTTTGGATGAGGTGACTTGGGCTTGGCTTGCTTGATTGGCTTGGGGGCCTTAGTGCATGGTTGCAGCTTGCTGGTTATGGCCTTTACTTCAACCATGGGAAGTGCAAGGGAAAGGACCAACTTTGATGGACCAAGTGCTCTTTTATCTTATTGTTGTCTAGTTATTTCATCTACAAGGCACTTGTTCAACCTATTGCATTGCCATTTCATGGATCTACCCATGTTGCCAGTGAGGTCAACCCTTGGATGAGGAGAAACTAATACATTAGCCACTACCAGGCTTCAGGTAGGTGAGGGGCTAGTATGTTGTAACACCTTAACAATAAATAGCTATTTGTAGTTGTTGCTGTGGAATGCTAGTTTAAAATTGTAGTGGACAAGTTATGCCAATTTAATGTCTTAGCAAATGAACTATTTGGATGCCAGTTTAATGTCATAGCGGACGATTGCTATGTGACCTTAACCTAAAAAGGTGTTATGGGTGCCCAAGGTTGCACTTTAACAATGAAGGAAGGCCTCTTGCTTGTGGAGGTTGATGGAACCTTTGTGCTACTAAAAGGCATGAAAACCATGAAAGGCTACCTCACTGGTGCTAACTTTCCCATGTTGATGGTGTTCATGATGTAGTCAGCATCATCCGCATTGGACTAGTTTGCCACATCAAGTACAAGTTGGCCCCTATTTATCATTCTTTGCAAATCATCTTGAAAAGCTTAATAGAAGTTCGTACTATGATCAAACATCTAGTGGTAATGATAAAATTGGTCTAGCTTGAAGTGTTGTGGGACCAGGGGCTTGTTTTATACTCCTAAGGTGGGATTCCTCAGTAGTTTGTAGTACCTATTGTCCCATTGATGGGCACTCTCTGACACTCTCTTATGTTGGATAAGCTTGACTTTCAATAGTTGATTAAGAAGATGTAAGGGTTTGAGTGGTAATAGAGTATACTTTAAGTGGTCCTTACACTCAAAGTTGGACCTTGGAGTGGCTTGCACTATGATCCCTACTGATGTAGGTAGGCTGGTTGCCTAGGCACTAGAGATGGCTTTGTGTGCTGAGGCCTTAGGCTGCCTAGCTGTCCATCTATAGTTGGTTGCTTTTGTGCCTACCATTTCCACTATTGCATTTTGTTCTCACACATGCTAGTTTTTATAGGCCACGTAGGTTAGGTCATTGCTTGCTTGCATTACCTCTTCAATGTCCTTCGTTTGGGCAAAAGCTCAGCTTAAAGACTTAAGGACTAGGTAGAAAAATTTTGACTTGATGAAGTTGTTAATTACATCCTTGAAGATGGCTAAGAGCTGGATCTTTGCTATAGGCTCTTACACTTCATTCAATGCAATGCTCTAGAATTGGATAAATTTGGGCACAAGCTTCAAGGGGCCTTACTTAATTTGCATGAGTTGGTTAAGGGTTTCCTGAAGCTTCAAGTTGTACCTAAAGTGCATCACAAATTGGCTTAGGAGATCCTCCAAGGAGGAGATCGAGCCCCTAGGTAATGAGTGATACCAGTCTAGGGCTTTGTTGGTAAGTGACATGGCAAACACATGCATGATGGCATGTGTCCATGCTTATAATAGCAAGCATTTAGACTTGAATGTGATAAGGTATGCATTGGGATCCTCTTCACCATTGTACTTGGTGAACTGAGGTAGTGGGACCCCAATTGGGAAAGTTAGTGATGGAACCATAGGACTTATTGGGTTGTCCTAGTAGAAATCCATCACCTTGATGGTTTTAGAGGCTTTGAGTCAATTGATCTCCTTCATCAAAATTTGGATTAGCTAGAATGCTTGATCCAAGTCTTGAGATGTGCCAGCTAGTTGCATTGGCTAGGCTATCTGCTATGTTGGTTGTACGATTGAGGGTCAAATTTCTAGTTATGAAGCCACGTGATGTAGTTGATGCATTGGCTATTCTATGGATGCGGTGACTGGAGCAATCCATGTATGTGTGGGTTAGAGTGACACTGAGGAGACCAAAAAAATAGACAAGATGTAAGCTTCTTGAGTCATTTAGGGTTGGGAGATGGCCCCTGCATGAGTGTAGGATTAGGTTGATGTGATTACTGCTAGCAAAGATGGTTGAGTAGGCATGGTTACTATGTCAAAGAGAATGCTTGAAATGAACTGAGAAGGGGCCAAACTGGGGAGTGGTTGTTGGAAGATGATGTAAAAGGAGCTTTTGCATTAGGAGCAGACTTTGAACTCATTTTCTTCCTCCTGCAAGGATTACTCATAGTTAGTTCCTACATTGTGCTCATTTGCATGGATGAGTTGGAACAACAACTAGTCATAGGACTTAGTGAGTGGGATTATGTCAAATTAGGTAGGGATGTACTCTCATATATCTCAGTGGATTTCTTTGAAGTTTTGTTTTTCCTCTATGTTAAGGAGATCCACAAGTAACCCTACTCAAAATTTGGTAGAAACAAAGCTGTATTATTCGTGGCTGAGAATAGCATGCTCTAGGTGAATGGTGAAGGTGTCAAGTATGTTAGACACTAATGTGGAAGGCTGATCTAGATTTGTGTTCATAGATCAAGTTGTGAAACTTGGAATTTGTAAAAAATATCTAAGCTTGAAAACTACAAAAAATGACTAAGTCTTCCTATAGTAGAAAAATGGCTAAGTGTGAAAATTGCAAAAAAATGGTTTAGTGTTGAAATTGCAAAAGAATGGCTAACTATGGAGACTACACTCTCTATGCTAAGAGCTAACTATGCTCCACACTAACTATGCTCTCTACACTCAAAGAATAGAGACTTAGAAAAATGATGGAGAGAAGTGTAGTTTGGGTTGCTACGCAAGGTCCCAAGGGGACCAACAATGGGGTCCAATCTACACCAACATGGATGTAGAAAGCATGCAAGATAATCATAGCAGAGTGCAAAGAAGGAAATGGATTAGACCTCCTTCTAGCATCAAAAAATATAATGATGAAAAATTTCAGTAGCTATAATCACTAAGGGATCAATAGACTTACATCCTAACCTCAACCTCACACAAGGGCCTACTAGAAGTAGAGATGAGGTTCCCTGAATGGTCTTGTCAATCAAATAGGGACTTTGTCGGTTGCCATTGGGGTGATGGATGCAACTAGGAATGATGTGGTTAGCCGAGATACAATGAAAAATGAATGCAAATGTTGCTAAGTGTTAAAGCTTTATTTGTGATGGTGTAGAGCATAGTCATGGGGTCCATGGGGGCAAACATGATCAAGGGTTTCAATCGGAACAAGGGTGCCAACATGTGGAGACTACCACCCGAGAATAGTTATAACATGAATACACATTAAAATACTAAAAAATGTAAAGAAAATGTGAAAAATGTAAGAGAGAGAAATAGAACACTACCCCAAATGAGGTAGAGCATAGTTAACTTCAAAAGCAGTTTAGAAGGTATGCAGTGTATAATAGGCATAGTGGAAAGTGTAGTCATAGTTTTGATGGTGTTAGGCCATGAAGTCTAGTGCTTGCCATGGTGTACCATGATTTGTGGTGTCCTACAAGGCTACTGTGGGGCTGCGGTGGGCCATGGTGCACAACTTTACCTCTCTGTGATCTGCCAGTGTGCTTTGGGTCTCATTTGCCCAAATGCCAAATGCCAAAATGCCTCCAAGTTTGAAAAAATGTCAAAATTCAAACTAAAAACCAGAAATTCCAACCCTCAAAGCATTGGGACGTAGGGGTATTTATAGGACTAGGGTTAGCCCAAAATGTATGAAGAGCACCATGTGGTAGTGTGGTACTTGGAACTATGTTGTACCCCAACTATGCTCTCCACTGAAGTAAATGATGTTAGACTGTGTTATCTACTTTTAGACTCTACAACACTACGAGACTATAACTATGCTACCAACTGCATGTGCAAATGTTGAGAAGACTGCAACGTACATAAGAAAATGCTATAAATGCCAAAAAATGCAAATTTTGGAGACTATGCTCTGGGACTACATTGTCCACTATTGGGAGTGGGGTTGAGCATAGTTACAATTTCAAGGAGGAGGGGTATACAAAAAGGATAAATGTTGCTACTAAAGGTGTTTTGGAGCTAAGGTGAATGTCAATGCTATGTTGTGGAATCCTTTAGAGGTTGTTCTACATTTCTATCCTTGACAACGCTCTAGACTAGGGAAGAGCGTAGTTCCAGACTTAAGTAAAATATAGAAAAAAAGTGGCTTTGTGCTGACTATGCTCTAGGGAAGGCTAACTACGCTCTCAACTGTAGGTAAGCATAGTCACAACACTTAAGAAAACTTGCAAAATGTAGCTTCCAGTTGACTATTCTCAACTATGCTCTCAACTGTAGTCTCAATAGATAGAAAAATCTACAAAAATAAAACTAGGCCTTGATGCTATCTATGCTTAACTATGCTCTCAAGTAGTGGAGAGAGGAGTCCAGAAAATTAGAAAATTTTGCAAAAAATGTGCTTCCATGCTAACTAAGTTGACTACGCTCCTGAGCATAGTGGACAACATAGTCTTAACAGTTAGAAAATTCTGTAGAAACCTGGCTTCCAAACTATTAAAACTTGACTATGATCCTGAGTGTAGTCCTAAAATTTAGAAAATGTTTGAAAAAGCTAGTGTCATTGTGCTGACTACACTCCAAAGAATAGTCCCAGCACTTAGAAAAATTTTGTAGCAAGTGTCATCATCATGACACTTGGAAAAGTTTGCAAAACTAGCATTTGAGGTAACTACGCCCTCTACTATGCTAACTACACTCTAGTGCAATGCAGAGCATATCACAACACATAGAAAAATTTGTAAAAATATCATCATTATGATACTTCACCAAATTTTCAATCAAGAAGTGGTAGCTAAGTTTTTGTGATGTTTCAAGGTACAACTTGGAGCCTAAATCAAACTTGGACTAGCTGATGCAAATTAAGTAGGGCCACCTATAGCCCGTGCCCAAATTTAATCAATGCTAAAGCATCACATTGAATGAAATGCAAGAGCCCATCACTACGACACACCTCTTAGCCATCTACAAGGGTGTAGTTAATGACTTCATCAAGTCAAAACTGTACTACTTGGTTCCATAATCTCTAAGTTAGGCCTTTGCCCAAATAAAGAGCATAGAAGAGGTAGTGTAAGCTAGCAACAAATTGGCCTATGTGGCCTACAAGAACCAACATGTAAAGAAGAAAAATGCAACAATGGAAATGGTATCCACACAAGCCAAAATGACCAACCATAGGCCAATGGCTTGGTAGCCCAAAGCCCCAACACATAAAGTTGCCAACTCTAGCACCTAGGCAACCAACCCACCTAAAATGGTAGGGGCCATAGTGCAAGCTACTCCAAGGTCCAACTTTGAGTGCAAGGATTTCTTAAAGTATACACCATTGCCACTGAGACCTTCACAAATGCTGGATCAACTACTAAAAGCTAGGCAAATCCAACATAAATGACTATTGGATGATGCCCACCAATGGCATGATAGGTATTATGAGCTCTTGAGGAATCCTACATCAGTAGTACCCAATGAGCCCCTAGTCTTACAACACTTCAAGTTGGACCAAGTTTATCATTACCACCAGATGTCTGATCATAGTATGGATTTCTATCAGCCTTTGTAGAATGATTTGCAAAGAATGATAGATAGGGGTGAACTAGTCCTTAATACACCAAACATAAATGACACTACCTATGTCATCAACACCATCATCATAGGTGGCAAATTAGCACCAGTGTAGAATCCTTTTGTGGTCTGAGTGCCTTCTAATACTGCAAAGGTTCCCTTGGCCTCCACAAGAAAGAGGCCTTCCTTCATGGTTAAATTACTACCTCAGGTACTCACAAAACCCTTCATGGTTAAGGTCTTATAGTAGTGGTCTAATAGAACATTAAACTTGCATATATCAATCACTATGATGTTAAACTGACATAATTCGTTTGCTACAATGTTAAACTGGCATACTACAGTAACAACTAAAAAACCACCATTTGTCATTAGGATGCCACAACATGCTAGCCCCTTACCTACCCTAACCCCAATTGTGGGCAACATATCAGTTCCTTCTTTTCCAAGGGTCGAGCCCACCAGCAACATGGGTAGACCCACTAGGTGGTAATGCAAGAGGCAAAACAAGCACCTCATAGGTGAAATGACTAGGTAACAACAAGATCAAAGAGTGATTGGTATGCTGAAGCCTATCCCTACCCTTGCACTTCCCATGTTTGAAGAAAAGGCCACAACTAACAAGCCACAACCAAGCACTAAGGCTCCCAAACAAGCCAACCAAGCCAATCACAAGTTTCCTCCATGAGAGATCTATCTCTTGGGATACAAGGAAGAGATCAAGGCCAACACAATAGCCAATGGAAATAACTTCACAAATGCACTAGCCCAAGTTAAGCAAGCACTCAGGTAGAAAAACAGAATGACAAGCTTATATGACCTGGTCATGACCTCATTTACACACTAGGAAACATTGGCCCGAATGTTGGCCTCTATTCCTATTATAGAGGACATCTCTACATATGAGAATGTCATCTGTGTAGTAATGTTGCCCTCAGCACCATAGGAATCAGGTTCAACATCCCTAGCATTTTGTCATGAGCTAGTTAAGATTAATCCTGAATGAGGGAAGGTCACAACAACTCCATTGTCTATTAGCATACGCATTGGACAGTGCACCATCTATAGGATGCACATCAATGATGGTGCAGCAATGAATGTGATTCTATACACTATCATTGACAAACTAGGTCTCATAAACTAGATCAGGCCAACTAAAATCATGTCTCTAACATCCTTTAATGGATCATGTGTCACTATCAAGGGTACCATCAACATAGCCTTTGTTGTAGGGGAGCAGTTCCCCACCTTCACAAAATTCATTGTCATAGAGGAAATGCTAGGATTCAACCTAATCCTAGGTGACCCAACTATAGGTTGTCTCTTCTTCCACCCATTAAGAAATCAAGATTCTATACAAAGGTGGTCAAGTTATCATCCATGGTGATAACATCGCCCCTCTAGCCATCAATAGCCTTGAAACAAAGCATGGGATAGAGGTGGAACTCCTTGATGGTGCACCTACAATAAACCATGCAACACATAATGTTGACATAACTGAATGAGTGGTAAAAGCCAACAGTCTCGTAGAGGATACTAGGCCCTACACATCCCCTAATCCATACCAGATTAGGAAGAAACCACATGACCAAGGGATCCCCTTGGCCCAAAATGTGCCAAGAACCTATGTAACCTTTGTTGCTATGTGCCACACATTTTTGACTTTTTCTTACATTACATTTGTTTACGCATTTAGTTTTAGCCTACTTGCTTAGCTTACATAGCATTTTACTTTTTTTTTAGATTTATTTACATTGTTTAAGTGTTTGAAAAATAGAAAAAACCCATAAAAACAAAAATAAAAAAAACTACAAAAAATAATGCTATAGCCCACCATGGCCTTAAACTGGCAATGCACAACCCACCATGGACTTAAACTAGTACCACATAGCTCACCATGGTCTTAAACTAGCAACATCACCATGTAGCCTACCATGGCCTTAAACTGGCACCTCTGGCCCAAAATGGTCTAAAACTATCAATGCCAACATGGTCATAAACAACCTTAAACTAGTAGTCTATGTGACCTGAAATGAACCAAAACTTATAACAAATAGCCCAAATTCCTTAATAGCCCGCATGCATACTACCATGTTTAGCATTTTTGCATATTAAATTCATTCAAAACAAGTGTTGCTTGATGTTATTTTTCTAGTTAATTTTTTTAGGATCTTCTACCCATAGCATGGCTATGCACGAGCACATCTAGCATGCAACATCGTACCTTACCAAAGCAACGTAAGCACCAATCTACCATGATTTTAAAACTGGCATAGCATGCATCCAACATGATGCTAAAATTGACACAACATGTCCTTGGTTCACGATGTTAAACTAGCACAACACATGTCTGCTATGATGTTAAACTAGGATACAATAGTTGACTAGGACTATAAACTAACACACCATGCTCTACTAGAACCTTAAACTGGGTTCACTATCTACTAGGACCTTAAACTAGTAGGGCATCCCTTGCAACATCATCGCCCCTTCCAATTTTGCTAAGCACTTGCCATCATTTTAGCCTTTGGAGCATTCTCAACATCATCGCCCCCAGTACTTTGATAGGATTTTCCAAACACTTGCAACTAGTTCAGCCTTTGTAGAATTTGCAACATCTTCACACTTGGCATTTTATTTTCATCTCATGTTTTGTGGTTTTCTTGTCTTCTTAGAGTTGTGTTTGTAGGATGACACCCTTGGGAAATTATGCAAAGGTACATCTCATTGTAGCAACAAGTCGGCATGTCACTCTAACGTGCATGATTGGACTAGCTAAGCCTCTTAAGAGTGAACATGCCCCTCATCCTATTATAGCCTATGCACATCCATTCTTGCATTCCAATAGCCTCTCATGCCCTACATAGCAAAAATTGCAAGCCCTCTGATGCATACACACTGTGATGCATATGGCACACTCTTTTCATGTCAACCATAGAACCCAAGGTGGATGTAACACAAGTCATTCCATGGGGAGCCTCTATTGGTTGGTCAAACCCTGCATGGATGTAACAAAAATCATCCTAAGGAGGAAACACCTATCCTATAGACATAACTTGGTTGCATCAAAGAAAAGCCCATTTGATGGCATGCAGTCCACTTGATGGCCCACACCTTGCATCAAAGTAATTTGTAGAACCAAATGTAGGTTCACCCCATAGAAAAAAAAAAGGAAAGAAAAAAAAAAGAAAAAAAGCAAAAGATAAAAAGTGCATCCTAAGCAATCTAAATGCACTGCAATTTCACAACTGATGTAGCCTTGACTACACACTAACTCTCTCATGAGCATTTCAATGAAAGATCAACATTTATGGGGAAGCCACTCTAGTGCCATGGTCACCATCAAATGTGCTAACTCTATATCCTATATTACAACATACCTATTTGCATTTCATCTTCCCTATTATTCCTAGCACATTGCCTACACCTATTACCCTCAACATGTTGCTACACTCAACACTCTTGAGCATGGTGAAACGATACATAATTAAGTACCAACAAGCAATGTTGGTGCCATGCCTATTGTGGTGTTTTGCAGTTCTTTTTCAATGTCTCTTTGGCCACTCCTATAGACATCAATAAAGAGAAATCAAGGAAACACCACAAAATTTGGGCTATAGCATCTCCATTGCAAATTTTCCTAAGTGTTTATATGAGGCCACTTTCTACAAATTTTTGTAAGTGCTTGGACTATGCTCTCCATTGCACTATAGTGTAGTCAACCCAGTGGAGAGTGTAGTTAGCCCAAAAACCAATTTTCTACAAGATTTTCCTAAGTCTCTGAATGAGGCCACTTTTTGTAAATTTTTCTAAGTGTTGGGACTATGCTCTTCACTCCCTTAGAGTGTAGTCAACTTAGTAGAGAGCATAGTTAGCTCACTAGAGAGCATAGTCAACACAAAGTGCTAGTTTTGCAAATTTTTTTTAAGTGTCAATATAGCAGCTATAGATTTTTCTATGTGCTGAGATTATGCTCTCCACTACCTGGGAGTGTAATCAAGCATAGTCAACATGAAGATACTAGTTTTGCAAACTTTTACTATGCTCTCCATTGTTTGAAAGCATAGTCAAGGGTAGATAGCATCAAGGCCTAGTTTTTTGTAGATTTTTTCTATCTATTGAGACTATCCTCTTCACTACCCTAGAGCATAGTCACATGTAGTTAACTAAAAGCCAAATTCTGTAGAATTTTCTCTATGTTTGGGAGTATGTGCTTCCCTAGTGCAAAGCATAGTCAAGCGTAGACATGCAGAACATCCATCAAAGGCATCCACAATGTAGCACCAGCATTCCAACTTACCTTTGACAAGCACAAGTAGCAAAATGCATCTTTTTTGCATCCCCCTTTATCCTCAAATTGTAACTATGGTCAACATGACTCGAGACAGTGGACATCATAGTCCTAGAGCATAGTCTCCAAAATTTGGACACACACACACACATAGTGGGGCAATGTAGTCACAGTCTTGAAGTCTTGCAAAGTCTGACAGTGGACAACACAACACAATACTACTTACCTCAGTGGAGAGCATAGTTGGGATATAGCATAGTCCCAACCACCCCACTACCACATGGTACTCTCTCCACATTTTAGGCTAACCCTAGCCCTATAAATAGCTTGTGGCCCTAATGTTTTAGGGGTTGGTAAATCTGAAACAAGGTTGGCAAGATAGCATTTCAATTGGTACTTTTTTAAATGTGTTGGCATTTTGGCATTCTTGGCATTTGGCATCTTGGACGAACAAGACCCAAAGGCACACCAATGAGTTAGAGAAAGGAAAATTTGCACATCATAGTCCACCATAGCCCTACAAGACACCAGAGCCCATGGTACACCATGACAGCCAACATAGCAAGCATGGACACCATGACAAGCACCAGACTTCATAGCTAGACACCTCTGAGACTGTAACTATGCTCTCCACTGCACTTGTTATACATCACGTAGCTTCTAATCTCTTTTGGAGTTAACTATGCTCAACCCCTTTTGGGGCGGTGTTCTATTTCTCTCTCCTATATTTTTCACATTTTCTTCACATTTTTTCATATTTTAATGTGCATTCATGTTGTATCTATGCTTAGGCAATAGTCTCCACATGATGACACCCTCATTTTCACCGAAACCCTTGACTACACTCACCTCCTCCCATGACCATGCTTTACACCACCATAAATAATGCTTAAACACTTAACACCATTTGCATTCACATTGCAGCTAATCACACTACATCCCAGTTGCATCCATCACCCCAATTGCAACTGATAAAGTCCCTATTTAATCAACAAGACTATTCAAGGCACCCCATCTTTGCTTCCAATAGGCCTTAACATGGATTTGAGATAAGGTTGTGTGTCTGTTGACCCCTCAATGATTCTAGCCACTGATGTTTTTAGTTGTTACATGTCCTGGTGTACAAAAAGTGCCTAGACAAGTTGTGGGAGTGAAGAGAATATTGAGAATTCAGTGTTGATAGCACATTACTACCAAAAATTCAAATGGCCAAGTAATGTTCAACACACCAAGCACTCAAATTTTTGTTGATAGGTGAGGTGGAAAAGATTTGAAGATAAAAGAAAGTTAGTATTTATTATCTAAAGAACTAACTTTATAACTCTACATGATACATTTTTAATGATCTAGACATCCAAATTCTTGATCATATGAAATTCCTTTAAATCTATTACAAGACCTATTGTAGCATCAGAATTAGAAATCTCAAGTGACATCCCAGTTCAATGCACAATACAAAAGTCTAACAAGGCATTGATTTTGAAGAGAATATAAAAATAGAGGATGGCTTCATCCATTATAGAATGAAGTTTGAAGGGAATCCTAAGGCTAAAGGGTTAAAAAAATCTTAAATATTACCTTAGATATTTAGATTTAAGAAGAAATATATTTACTAATGAGGATTTATGCTTATTTGTAGGTCAAATAAACATCGATAACACTAAATTCATTGACGTCATGAAAGAACTGTAGTATGAGGTGAGGTCTACTAGTGAGCTATAGAGTACCCAAGAGTATCTTTTTGAGGATGAAGGAATTAAGTATTTTGGAAAATTTGATTGGATAGGAATTTTTTGTGCTTTAGGTTTAAAGCACCCCTACCCTAATGCAATAGAATATGCAAGACTAATTAATAGTTATACTGCAAATAAAGAAATTTTTGTGCTACATGTAGACTAGAAACAAGTGATAATCTAACTACACTAAGGTATTAGTTGGGTTTCCCTAAGAGAGAAATAAAGCTTGATTCACTAGAGTTATTAGTAGTTGAAGAATGGGTAGATTCATAGAAGAGAGCCATGATCAATGTCAATAAAGGGTATAATGAATATATAAAGAATCATTTTTCCTTATTCATAAAAAGACTCTTCTAAAAAAAAAAATTAAGAAGAAATGGGAACTAGCCCCCAAGAGGTTGTATGGGGTAATTTCCTAAGGAAGGACAACTAATTGGACACCAGTAAGTTGTCAAGGAGTATTCAGAAAGATTTAAAAAAACTATCTGAGAAGATAAAAAGAGGGAAGAGGAAGAATATGAGAAAGAGGCTTAATTTTCATTTCTACTATGGATTAATAATATAAGTGACAACTTTGTTTTCTCGTGGCAAAGAGAAGTAGATTGATGTTGCTTCAAAAGCAAAGTTCAAGCCCCCACTATGTCAATACATAGAGAGTCTAATGTCTGGTCCTTTAACATTAGTTTCAAAGACCAAAGAAGAGGTCAAGTTTTTAGCTTTTGAAAGCATTAAAGAATATTACAAGAAAATAAGTAGAGATGCCAAAGAAAAAATGGAGGCAATTTTGGAGAGCACCTTTAGAACTGTTGAGAAAGAAAAAGCATCTAGGAAGAGAAAGACTCTTCAAGAAGATGAAGTATTCTTGAAGACTTTAGAAATTGACATCTCCAAGGATAAGTCAAAGGAAAAAATAAGTAAGTATTTTAAGTTAGTTTTGTATAAAGTTTTTGCTTAGTGTCTTCGATATGACATCAATTCTAGTTTCAATGACCTAGAGAAAATTACATGACACTAATACTTAATCATTTTTTTAATAGAGGCTACAAGAAATATAAGGGCTCTAGAATGTGAAGCAAAAAGACTACATTCTACCCTTTAATTATAGAAGGACAACAGGAATATATGAGCTAGGAGAAGGACTTCTTAGAAGACCTATTTTTGTTAGAGGAAAGGAAGGAAGAAGAGAAAGTATGACTTTTTCTAGCTTCCTTGATTTACCTTTTGATGAAATAGGCTAAGAATAGTAATAAGGTGGAGATAGGAGAAGAGATGAGTTTTTAGAATTTGATCTTCCTACTTCACCTCTGGAAAACATCACTCCTCCAAGCAAATTAGTTTTGACTAATTCAAAGGTTTGCAAATGGATAAAGGAAGTAATAAGTCCAAAATTCTCTACATCATATGGTAAGTCAAAATGATGTGATGTTAAAATTTTCTATGTTGGGTATGTTTTGAAAGCAAAGCTAAAGTTGATATCTCTAGAAAAAGGTATGTTAGAAACATTATTGCTGATAAAGTAATATTCATTAGTCAAAAGCTAAGAATCTAACGTTCTCTTGGTTAAGATGTATAAATAAAAATAAGGTTAGACATCCATCAGGTGACATTTCATGATCCTAAAATAAACATAGATGTAGTATCTAAAATAATTACTATGAAAAAAATAAGTGCTACTCTTAACTAAATTAAGGATATGAGAGTGTTGGCCATTGAGCATACTAGCAAAAATGCCATATTTCTAGATTCCTTGGAGCAAGCACAAAAGGATAAGAAAGAGAGTGCTAGAAAAATAAAGATGTTATCTAATTAGGTAGAGCTTTTTGAAGTAGAAATTCAAGGTAGTAACATGGTTAAACATTATCCTCCTCCCCATGCATATTAGACAAGAAAAAAAATAAGGAAGTAGAATTCCAAAGATCATTGATGAAAAGAAAGTGATCTAGCTTCCATTTGAGCAAGGATGTCATTAGGAATCACAATCTTCTTAAGAACATCATATAAGGACAAATTGATGCCTTTGAAATAGATAATTGAGGTCATTTGTTGTAGGACCTTATTTTCCATAGGTTGAGATGGTTGCGAAGCAGATGCTACCATAAGAGGCTATATATGATTAGAAGAAGTCAAGAGGATACTTGAAGATGTAGCTTCTTGTTGATGCAAAAAGGAAACCTTCTTTGCTATTTTAGAAGGTTTCTTTGAAGCATCAATTGTCTTCCTCTTCTGTTTACTTATGTGAGGCTCATTATTCTATTGACTATAGGTTAGAATCTTCACATGAGATAAAGACAAAGAGTCTATATCAAATTGAATAGATGGAACAATATTCCAAGATTTAGAATAAGATGTAGTATAATTGTGCTGGTGACCACTTTGAAATTTCTTCCTATCATCAACATTATGATCCTTGGCTTAGTGACTAAAATCACTTAGACAAGGGATTCTTTCAAACTTGAATTCTAGTGTTTGCTAGTCTCTAATAATAATAAGGCTTGAATACCTCCAAATAGGACTCAGTGCTTATGTGAGTAAGGTGTCTTAAAATTTATACTTATTGAAAATCTTATAATATACAAAAATCTTGGTAACAAGTAGTAGTTTTATAGAAATATTTATCTTTTGCAAACTCTATACTATGAGCCAAAATATTTTTCCATTTTTATCAAAGTAGGCTAGTTAACATAGTATTTATCATTAGCTACTTATACTAACCATTCTTTCATTTAACATTCAAGTGTAATCCTAAAAATATACTATGAATCTTCCCTAAATAAAAGTCCCATAAGAAAACTAGAAATAGAGCAAGATTCAATGGATTTGTAAAATAAAAATTAGAATAACATAAAATCTCAAACATTGAAATGAGCCATCATCAATATGAGAAAACACTTTGAATAATGAAGCTATTTTTTATTAATTAATGATATAAAAATATTTTGCACCCTTGGCTATTACAAGAAATTCAAACAATTCTAAGAAATAAGTGTAAAGTGTACTGACCTAAATCGTCGGTGTAAGGCTGGAAGGGAAACAGACACCGAGAGATCGTTGGGCAGCCATAGCCAACCCTGCCTTCGCTTGAGGGCAAGCTGGAAAAGGAACGAAGGCAGAGTGCCTTGGATGGTTCGCACGCAAATCAACCAAGGACTTCCCCAAGCGTAAGCTATGGCTAGCGCTTGGGTTATCGTAAACGGTGTAAACGGAATATGAACAACGATACGAAATGTAAATAAAGTGTACTGAATTATGAATAAAGCGTAAACAAAGTTATATTGTAAACAGAAGATAAACTGAAGTAAATAATGTAAATGAGAGGCAAAAATGAAACTGTATTGTATTGTTTTTAAACAAGAATATGCACCGGTCAAAGCGTAGTTGCACAAGTGTGGACGGCAAGTCAAACGCCTAGCCTCGGAATGATGTGACACAATGATGTGACGATGAAATGTGATTAATGTGAGAAGAAATCGGAAGCCAAAAATCAGATGTGCATCACCAATTTCTTCAATCTTTGCCTCTTTCAATCTTCTTCTCTCTCGTCGCTTTTGCCTTTGCTTCTCTTTGCCTCTTTGTCTTTTGCTTCTTTGTCTTTGTTCTTGTCTCTTCCTGTTTGTTGCTTCTTCTTCCAATTTGTGTGAATTGGTAGGGTATTTATAGGTTTGGGCTAGGGTTTTGGCTAGGGTTTGCTTTGACTAGGTTCAATGTATCCATGCTTGAAAGTTGTACATGAGTTGGATATGTGTTGGCAATTTTGCTTTTCTTGGCCAGGTTCAATGTATTTTACAACTTATGGGTCATTTGAGCCCATAAAAAATACAAATAATAAAGAATACAAGCCCTTTAGCCATAAAACTTTAGAAAGTTTTTTTTAAAAAAGATTTCCAGCGGCGACGGCCCCCTTAATTAAAAATTATATTTTTTTTTGGGTTGCTGCGGTAAGAGCCAAGATAGCGATGTGGCAGCATAGGAGAGTACAGAAGCATTAGCGTGGTGAAAAGTGGCGGAAGGAGCACAGAAACATCAGTGCGGTAGAAGTAGAGACAGCCGCGTGACAAAAACAACAACGCAGCATGGTGGACGGCGGATTCAGCGACGGTAGTACAGAGGACAACACAGGAGACCGCCATGCAGCAGCGGCAGGAGTGGAAAACAGCGTCACAGGTAGAGGCAGTGCAGTAGCAACGCGGCGAGCAAGAAATAGTGATGGGGCAAAGGTAGCAAATAGCAACGTGGGGGCAACGCGGTGGAGGAAAGTGATGGCAGGCACGGCACAGGAACACACAGGCTCGGGAGTGGGAGCAGTGGCGGCGTCGGGCAGACAGGGAAGTCAGCGACGCGGCGGTGGATGGCGCGAGACAGAAGGAACAGCAGCGGAGGCACCAAAAAACAGCAGCGTCAGGAAGCATAGGAGGCAGTAGATAGGCACGAAGTGAGGTGGCAGCGGAGAGGCAACAAACAGCAACACGACGCAGAGGGTGGCGGGAGCGCAGAGGACGTGTGTAGCAGTGCGGGGTGTGGCAGGGGTGGAACAGTAGTGGAGGGATGATGTGGCAGCGATAGGCAGAATGATGACACGGTAGGCAGCGATCAGACGCGAAGCAAGGTGGCGTGGAAGAAGCTGTGGTAGGCAGCGACGGGGAGAGCGACTTGGCAGGGCCTGTGGAGGAGACAGCGTGAGACAACACGGCAGAAAGCGAAGGAGTGATAGCAGAAGAAACGACGACGGAGAAGGCAGAGGTTGCCGCGCAAGAATCTAGCCTGGGGGCGAATTCATCAGCAGGGGCGGCAAAACAACGACGCGGCAGCAGCAGGGACAGAATCAGCAACGCGGTGGGCACACGAATGGCAGCACGGCGGTGGCAAAAACGTGAATAAGGAGAGAAGGAGCAGGTTGGATCAGCATCTTCGTGTCGAAGTAGGCAACATCCCTGCCCAGAGTCCCCCAGAGGTAGCCCTTCCCAAGGCCCAGGCCTTCGTCCAAAAGCTCCAGCAACTCCTCTGCCAACGCCCTCACGGCTACCCCGAATTCCTTCAGGGTCTCTCTCTCTCTGCTCATATGACGTGACATCACATCATGTATATCACTTATTGCATCATGGCAATGATGATTGTATTGTATTTGTTAGTGTTATGTTTCATTATTGTTCTTGTTTCTTGTGCGATTATAGTCCACAAGCACGTAGGCGTATCCTTGTGACTAGCTACAATGGGCTTGACTTGTTGTGCTCCTCACTTTCTTTTTTTGTGGCTTGCTTGCTTGCGTTGGCTTTGCTTCAGGATCTGGAATCAACCTTCGGTTTTCTAAGCTTGCTCTTATTGTTGAGCTCTTGATGCTGAGAATAGGAATTAGCATGGCAATATGTCTTTTTGTGATGCCGGTTATTGCCCTTTGCAATTAGGCTTCCATCCTTGAATTATAGAGAAATAAATTTCCATTCAAAGTATTAAGCTGAAATTAATGGTGTTTCATTGGCCCCTCTTTGTTGACGTCTGGAGGAATCCACCCGAGAGGCGTCGACAAAGAAGTACAAAACACCATGAACAAACAAAGCATCAAACATTAACCATCAACCCTTGGCTGGATGTTATCGCATCATTTTCAAAAGTACATGGGATTGGAGGAATGTGGTTCAAGATGCAGGGGAATTGATTGTAACCGGGGAAGCTAGGGGATTAAGGGAGATGATTGCTGCTGGGATTTGTGAGAGAAGAATGCTCTCTTGTACATAGGATGTGTCATTGGTCCTTGTCAACAGCCAGTTTTTTCGGCAGACTCAGAACCAAGAGATAGGAGGTGCGTTCTTTGGAGAAACGAGACTCTTATAGAGTATTTGCGGGGCCCGTTGTAAACAGCCAAAGCCACGCAGTGATGTGCAACATGGTCTCTTTGAGACACAAGTATAATTTTTTTTCAAGACAATTGCCTTCTCGCCTGGGGCTTGTATGAGAATGGCTAATAGTCTTTTATTTATGATGTCAACGGGGTCTTGAAGACCTTTTCCGTGCATTTTGCTCTTTGACCATTTTTTTTCTTGTTTTCTTTTTTCTTCTTTGTTTTCTTTTTTTTTGTTCTTTTCGGTCTTTTTGAAAGAGCTTGCTCTTTGTTCTATGCTTGTTTTTGAGCACTTGCATTTTGCATCATGTATTGTGTTTTGCGTCGCAACCGCTTAGAGAGCTACAATGTGCAACAGTGTACGAAGAGTTTTGAGATGAGTGGAATGTATCAAGGGGGATGTAATTGAATAGGCTAAGGGAGCATGATTGGGAAATAGGGGATGCATCAGGAATCAGGAATGTACTTATGAACGGATCGATTAACGCAGTCACGTGCGTCAGGAAAAATGTGATACCTTGTCATCATGATGAAGTGCATCTATGCCCGAACGCCTTAGAAGTGTCATCCTGCAAACACAACTCCAAGAAGACAAGAAAACCACAAATGAAACAATCAGCTAAACACTTTAAATAAGGAGATGGAGTCACATGTGCAGCTTTCAAAGCAAACAGAATCATGAACAGCATCAGTTTCATTAGGCCCCACGGGATGAATCATGCAACAAGTCTATGTGGAATAGGAACAGCCAACTGCAACAACATATCTTTTTCAATTTTTCCTGGTCATCAATGATGTCACTAGTTTATAGTCTTAGCGGACTGGCGTGGATTAGTTTTACGTCATAACCCCTTGGACGGTGCCAGTTTAGCATCGTAGCGGATGGTGCACTGCTTAGTTTATAGTCATGGCGGACTAATGCGTACCTTGCTTGTGTAAAGTGTGATGCTTCATGCATGGTTATGCTACGTGCCTACGAGATCGTGCAAAAATCAACTAGGAAGAAAACAACATCAAGCAATACCTGCCGTACATAGAGTTAGAATGTATGAATGAAAGAAAAGCAATGCCATTCTGGGCCGTATGCTAGCTTAAGGCCTTTTCAGGCCATATATTTTTGTAGTTTTATGTTTTTTTTTTTATTTTTCTTTGTTTTCTAGAGTATATGTATGCAATTCAATGTAAGCTTGAATAGAAAGGGCAACAACAGTGCATGAATCTAAATTGTTACTTGTAACTTGTAAATGGGAATTCAGTGTAAGATGATGAGAGTTTGTAAATATGTAATTTTTTGGCTCTAGTTTAAAGCCATTTTGGGATTGGTACATCAGTTTAAAGTCTTGATGGACTGTTGCATCTATTGTCAAAGAAAGGATTACCAGTTTTATGCAACAGTGGGTCAAAGGTAGTAATGTTTTCAAGAAGTTTTAAATGGAACCGGCCATTTCTGACCATGGCTAGTTTAATGTGATTGCAGACGTGTTGTAGTTTAACGTCATTTCAGACTGTTCGTAGTTTAATGTAATTTCAGACTGTTCGTAGTTTAACGTCATTTTGGACAGTTCGTAGTTTAACGTCATTTTGGACTGTTTGTAGTTTAACGTCATTTCAGACAGTTCTTAGTTTAATGTCATTTTGGACAGTTTGTAGTTTAACGTCATTTCAGACATTTCATAGTTTAACGTCATTTCGGATAGTTTGTATCATTCATTCTAGTTTTTGAGTTGTCTCTTGATCTTTTGTAGCTTAACATGTGGGGCTGGGCATATGGGTATGATCTTATATTCACCTTCCCCTTCATCGATGATGTCAAAGGGTAGTTCTGACCAAGAGTCATTAATGGGAATGGCTCCTATGTCCGTGTCTTCTTGAGTTTCTTCAGTGCTAGTTGAGTTGTGAATTAATGTTGGGTTCGCATTTTGATGTATGTCTATGGTTTCTTGTTTAGGATTAATGAACTCAATTTCTGAACCTTGATCCACCTCAAGGCATGAGGAAATGATTGATGATGTTGTATCCCCATGTATGATGATCTCACCACCCTCGTAAGGTAGATGTATCTCCTGATGGATTGGAGAAGATACAGCTTTAAGTTGAGCTAGCCAAGGATGTCCTAGGATCAGATTAAACTCTAGCATTTCATCAACCACTATAAATTCAGTTGATGTAGGGAATTGATCTCCGGCTACAAAGGCTAAGTTGATTGTACCCTTAACCCTGACATGTGATCCATTGAAGGATTTTAGACATGTGATTTTGTTTGGCCTAATTTCATCTGCGAGGCCTAGCTTGTTGATGACGGAGTACAGGGCTACGTTCATTGCTGCACCATCATCAACATGCACTCTGCAGATGGTGCACTGCCCAACACGAATGCTAATGGATAGTGGAGCTGTTGTGACTTCCCCTCGTTTGGGGTTAACTTTAACTGCATCATCATGAAAGGCTAAGGTATTTGAACCCAATCCTTGTGGTGTGTGTTGCAAAATCATTGCACAGATGGATTCTGTAATAGGAATGGATGCTAATGTTTGAGCCAAGGCTTTGCGGTGAGTGGCTGAAGTCATGACCAGGTCGTACAAACTCATCGTTGTGTTCTTTTGTTTTAGAGCTTGTTTTACTTGGGTTAGTGCAGCTACGAAGTCTTTGTCATTAGCTATTGTGTTGGTTTTAACTTCCTCCATGAAGCCTGAGAGATAGACCTCTCGAGAGGGGGACTTAGGCTTGGTTCGCTTAGGGGTAGGGGCCCCAGTGTTCAGTTGTTGCTTGTTAATTGTGGCCTTTGCTTCAGTCATGGGAGTTGTGAGGTGCTTGCGTTTCCATTTGGTGGGCCTAGCCGAGTTGCTAGTGGGGTCAACCCTTGGAGGAGGAGGGATCGAGATGTTGTCCACTATTGGGCTTTGGGTAGGTGAGGGGTCATCTCGTTGTGGGACTCTTATGACGAAAGATTGCTTAGCAGTTTTTGTTGCTACGTCATGCCAGTTTAACGTCTTAGCGGATGATGTCTGTGGAGCCTTGACCACAAAGGGTGTTGTGGGTGCCTGGGGTGGTATCTTGATAACAAAGGGAGGCCTCTTGTTTGTGGAGGCTAGGGGAATCCTTGCCTTACTGGGAGGCACACGGATCACAAAAGGTTTTTGTAGGACGTCTTGTTTGTTTTCCATATGGATAGTATTAATGACATATGGGGCATCGTTGATTTTGGTATTAAGAGGATCTTTATAGACCCCCATGGATTGATTTTGGGGCCTTACTGGGTTTGTCTCGTCGAATGCTACTTCACCCCCATCTATCATGCGTTGTATGTCTTGCTTCAATGCATAGCAGTAATCAGTCCCATGACCACACCGTTGATGATACTCACAAAACCTATCCAACCTAAAGCCTTTTGGGATAGGGGGTTCATTGGGTGTTGCTAAGGCTGGATTTTTGGCCAATTCGCAAAAGCGATCATGTCTTTGTGAGGCCGCAGGAGACATTTGTTTATGTTGAATTAACCCAGCCTTTAGAAGTTGATCAAGCATTTGTGAAGGCTTCATGGGCAATGGTGTGTACTGAGTAGGGTCTTTTCTTTCGAAGGTACGTGCATGACCTATGTTGTTATTTCTATTTGAGGAGCTTTCAGGTGTATGAGTGGGTGCTGTTCTTTCATAGTTGTTTAGGATAGTGGGTTGTTTTCCCTCAGCCACTGCTGCTACCATTGTTTTGGGTTTATCTTTCCTTATGTGTTGGCTTCTAAAGGTTGAGTAGGCTGGGTCATTACTTGTTTGTGCCGCTTCTTCTATGTCTTTGATTTGTACAAATGCTTGGCTCAATGTGCGGGCTTTTAGGTAGTAAAGTTTTGACTTAATAAAGTCATTCACGGCTGACTTAAGGATAGTGAGTAAATATGTTTCGGGGATAGGTTCATGAAGTTCGTTTAAGGCTGCACTCCACCTTTGGATAAATTTCTGTGCTGGCTCTAATGGCGCTTGTTTAATTTGAATCAAGCTATCTAATGTGGCTTCAGGTTTCAGATTGTATTTGAAACGGGTGACAAATTGATGCAACAAATTCTCTAAAGAAGATATGGAGCTACGGGGTAGAGATCGGTACCAGTCTAAGGCTTTTCCGGTTAAGGACATTGCAAACACTCGCAAGATTACATGGGGCCATGCTTGAAGTAAAAGGCTTTCGGTTCTAAATGTTACTAGGTGGGCATTTGGGTCCCCTTCTCCATTGTACTTGGTCAGTTGAGGTAATGAGACTCCTTTTGGCAAGGTCAAGGGTGGAACTGAGGGGTCAATTGGGTCATCTTGATAGAAATCTAGTACCTTGACTTCCTCATTGTTGAAAGTTTTAAGGCGTTTTAATTCTTCTGCCAATGAGTGCATCATTTTTTGTGTGTCTGCCCATTCTTGGGCGGTAGGAAAACCAATGGGTTGAGTTGATTGTGGATGATAATGGTTTAATTGTTGCATTGTTTGTGGAAAAGCAGGTTGTTGGGCTAACATTTGTTGTGGTGGGATGGTATTCGGGACTGAGACTACTGGTGGAACCCATTGCCCAGCCACATGTTGTGAGGCAACACCTTGAATATGTTGGGTAGGAGTAATTAATGGTGTCCTATGAATTTGTGTTTGGGGTATGTAATGGGTAGATGTGGAAGCTGGTATGACTGATGGTATTCCACCCACTTGAGGTTGGAGGATTGACCCTGCGTTGGTTTGGGGGAGTTGTTGAGACTGCAATGGTGGAGGAATTATGGAAGTGGATGCATCAGAGTGAATGTTATTGAGCATGGAGAAGATAGCGATGGAATGGGGAACATGTGCTTGAATGTTTGTGGATGAAGAAGGAAACATATTTTCTTCTAGGAAAGGATGGGATAATAGGTTTGTGTGGGCATGGGGGCTAACAGTATGGTAAGATTCTCCATGTTCAGATTGGGCTGCAAAGTCATCTTCTTCATCTTGAGGCTCTATGGGAGGTAGTTGTAAGGCTTGATTTTTAACCATGAGAAGTTGGGATATGAGTTTATGATGGTTTTCAGATAATGGGATTATGTCAAAAGCTGAAGGAATAAACTCACGTCCTCCTTCGTGGATGAATTCATATTCTCGCTTAGCTTCCCTCTCCATACGATCAATGGGTAGGTTGGCTTGAATCTTAACACAGATAAATTATATTGTTCAGGTGTAAGAGTTGCATGAATGGGGCCTTTGCCTTGTAGCCTCAGGGATTGGCATGTAGGGACTTGAGGATTTATGTGTTCAGTGACGGTTATGGATTCCATAGCAGTCATAGGGTTTGAAGCAATTGGTAGTGTTACTGGGTTAATT
Source organism: Gnetum montanum (assembly GCA_015680685.1). Classification (NCBI taxonomy): domain Eukaryota; kingdom Viridiplantae; phylum Streptophyta; class Gnetopsida; order Gnetales; family Gnetaceae; genus Gnetum; species Gnetum montanum. Next base: position 429,329 of record MNCI01005810.1, read on the forward strand.
TGGGAAGATTACATGATAAATGTGAATGGACTGGGATAGATGAATAGAGTTTTGATAGGTAGTGAGGCTTTGATTAATAACAAGAAAGTGGCCCTCCTTCTAGCACCAAAAACTGTACTGACCTAAATCGTCGGTGTAAGGATGGAAGGGAAATAGACACCGAGAGATCGTTGGGTAGCCACAGCCAACCCTGCCTTCACTTGAGGGCAGCCTGGAAAAAGGAACGAAGGCAGAGTGCCTTGGATGGTTCGCACGCAAATCAACCAAGGACTTCCCCAAGCGTAAGCTATGGCTAGCGCTTGGGTTATCGTAAACGGTGTAAACGGAATATAAACAATGATACGAAATGTAAATAAAGTGTACTGAATTATGAATAAAGTGTAAACAAAGTTATATTATAAACAGAAGATAAACTGAAGTAAATAATGTAAATGAGAGGCAAAAAATGAAACTGTATTGTATTGTTTTTAAATAAGAATATGCACTGATCAAAGCGTAGTTGCACAAGTGTGGACGGCAAGTCAAACGCCTAGCCCCGGAATGATGTGACACAATGATGTGACGATGAAATGTGATTAATGTGAGAAGAAATCGGAAGCCAAAAATCGGATGTGCATCACCAATTTCTCCAATCTTTGCCTCTTTCAATCTTCTTCTCTCTCGTCTCTTTTGCCTTTGCTTCTCTTTGCCTCTTTGTCTTTTGCTTCTTTGTCTTTGTTCTTGTCTCTTCCTGTTTGTTGCTTCTTCTTCCAATTTGTGTGAATTGGTAGGGTATTTATAGGTTTGGGCTAGGGTTTTGGCTAGGGTTTGCTTTGACCAGGTTCAATGTATCCATGCTTGAAAGTTGTACATGAGTTGGATATGTGTTGGCAATTTTGCTTTTCTTGGCCATGTTCAATGTATTTTACAACTTATGGGTCATTTGAGCCCATAAAAAATAAAAATAATAAAGAATACAAGCCCTTTAGCCATAAAACTTTAGAAAGTTTTTTTTAAAAAAGATTTCCAGCGGCGGCGACCCCCTTAATTAAAAATTATATTTTTTTGGGTTGCTGCGGTAAGAGCCGAGATAGCGATGTGGTAGCACAGGAGAGTACAGAAGCATTAGCGCGGTGAACAGTGGCGGAAGGAGCACAGAAACATCAATGCAATAGAAGCAGAGACGGCCGCGTGACAAAAACAACAACGCAGCATGGTGGATGGCGGATTCGGCGACGGTAGTACAGAGGACAGCACAAGAGACCGCCACGCAGCAGCGGCAGGAGTGGAAAACAGCGTCGCAGGTAGAGGCAGTGCAGCAGCAACGCGGCGAGCAAGAAACAGTGACGGGGCAAAGGTAGCAAACAACAACGTGAGGGCAGTGCGATGGAGGAAAGCGATGGCAGGCACGGCACAGGAACACACAGGCTCGGGAGTGGGAGCAGTGGCGACGTCAGGTAGACAGGGAAGTCAACGACGCAGCGGTGGACGGTGCGAGACAGAAGGAACAGTAGCGGCAGCACCAGAAAACAGCAGCGTCAAGAAGCATAGGAGGCAGTACACAGGCGCGAAGCTAGATGGCAACGGAGAGGCAACAAACAGCAACACGACGCAGAGGGTGGTGGGAGCGCAGAGGACGCGTGTAGCAGTGCGGGGCACGGCAGGGACGGAATAGCAGCGCAGGGATGACGCAGCAGCGACAGGCGGAATGACGACATGGTAGGCAGCAATCAGACACGAAGCAAGGTGGCGTGGGAGCAGCTGTGGTAGGCAGCGACGGGGAGAGCGACGTGGCAGGGCCTGTGGAGGAGACAGCGTGAGACAACACGGTAGAAAGTGAAGGAGTGATAGTAGAAGAAACGACGACGGAGAAGGTAGAGGTTTCCGCACAAGAATCTGGCCTGGGGGCGAATTCATCAGCAGGGGTGGCAAAACAACGACGTGGCAGCAGCAGGGACAGAATCAGCAACGCAGTGGGCACATGAATGGCAGCACAGCGGTGGCAGAAACGTGAATAAGGAGAGAAGGAGCAGGTTGGATCAGCGTCTTCGTGCCGAAGTAGGCAACATCCCTGCCCAGAGTCCCCCAGAGGTAGCCCTTCCCAAGGCCCAGGCCTTCGTCCAAAAGCTCTAGCAACTCCTCTGCCAAAGCCCTCACGGCTGCCCCGAATTCCTTCAGGGTCTCTCTCTCTCTGCTCATATGACGTGACATCACATCATGTATATCACTTATTGCATCATGGCGATGATGATTGTATTGTATTTGTTAGTGTTATGTTTCATTATTGTTCTTGTTTCTTGTGTGATTATAGTCCACAAGCACGTAGGTGTATCCTTGTGACTAGCTACAATGGGCTTGACTTGTTGTGCTCCTCACTTTCTTTTTTCGTGGCTTGCTTGCTTGCATTGGCTTTTCTTCAGGATCTAGAATCAACCTTCGGTTTTCTAAGCTTGCTCTTATTGTTGAGCTCTTGATGCTGAGAACAGGAATTAGCACGACAACATGTCTTTTTGTGATGCTGGTTATTGCCCTTTGCAATTGGGCTTCCATCCTTGAATTGTAGAGAAATAAATTTCCATTCAAAGTATTAAGCTAAAATTAATGGTGTTTCATAAAGTATGTTGTGATTTTACCACTAGCTAAGTCACAATGATAGAAAGGAAAAATTAAGATAACTCATAGATTAGAGGCAAACTTGAATCAATTATTTACTCCAAAATACCATTATACAAAATTCACTAATAATATCTTTTTAATGATTTCCCCTACTCCTTTTTACAAAAAAGGACTATGCCTTTATATAGCCAAAACATGAAAAATTAGTTGTAACTAAAAGAAGCCATTATAACTACAAAGAAGTTACAATTATTTAGATGAACTACTAGCCACTTTCTTCTCAATAGCATCTTTGATGAAATTTAAAAGGGACAATTACTTCTGAATTTCTAAAATAGTTGAAGTCTCTATTGTGAATTCCTTAACATGCTCATCTTCTTATTGGACTAAGCTTTTGAACTAACTTTACTTGTATATTAGTGATAATTCCTTGACCACTTATTTTATATCACTAATAGATAAAGACTATGATATTTTCTCTTTTAACCACCTACCATCATTTATTTTTGTGGTATTGATGACCTAATTTATGTTCTTTTCACATTCCTGCATGTTTTCTAAAGTAAAAATAAGATCTTCTTTAGCCTTTAAAATACATTCAAATCAATTCATTCCATCATTCATTATATCATCTAGAAATTTAGTCTCCATTTCAAGCAGTTGCTCTCTTTTTTCATTCACCTAATGTATGAAATCATTAGAATATGTAACAACTTGCTCAAAAGCCTCTTTTCTACCTTTTAGTTCATTAATGCTAAACACGACTACCTCTAATTGTTGTTTCATGGTTTTTAACGATAAATTTGAAGTCAACCTCATATTCCAAACCTTCTGTTGGAAACTTTTTTATCCTTGTTGGCTAATTCTTAGTGTAACTCTATGTTTTTCATTTTCAAAGATTATATATTGGCCTCCTTAAATTGAGGTATCTTTATTTGATGCTCATACATGTCCTTTGATACTTCAAAATCTAACTACATTAAATGATGTAGATTATTCATGCTTTCAATCTCTTGTTGTTGTTCTTTAATAGTTTCATTGATAGTTTTTAAGCAATCAACAATAACTGTCACTAAATTTTCTGCTAATTCATGATGGGACATGGCTACCTTTATTTTGCCTATTTTCACATCTACATTTTTTGATTGAAAGATAAGTAATTCTTGGACATTTGGCCTCTCTAGATCCAACTACTCAAAGATTAACTTTCCTTTTGTAGTTTTGACTTTTATAGATTTTGGTCCTTCCTTCATAATATATCCTAAAGAAAAATCTAAAAGAGTTAGGGCCATTGATGATGAAGATCTAGTACCAGTTGTCACAATTCTTAAGGATGGATTTTCCTTTTTTAATAGCAGCATCTTTTTAATAGAAATAATTTCTAACTACCTCTTTCTTTGCTCTTTTACTTCTTTGAACCAAATAAAGGCATCTAGATCCAAGGCTTCATCTTTCCTATCAATCTACCATGAAAAACAATTATCTTTCATTTTATATAATTGTGCTTAACTAAACCATTTGGCCAATATATGATTATCCTCTCAAAACCACCTAATGGTCAATAAATTTAGTCCTCTACACTGTTCTTCTAGTAGAATTATGAAGAGGATCCTTCTATGCTCATCCTCTACTTGCTACTTAGCTAAATTTTTCAGTTTTTCATTTACTAGAGAATACACAACATCCTTTTCTTGATGTTCATGAGCCTTCCTAAAATCCTTGATTGGATTATAGAACCTATGTCTTAGTTTAGGAAAAATTTATTTCTCAAATTTTACCCCTATATTCACCATATCATCGGCATTTTCAAAATACCAAAAACCTATCTAAAAAGGAAAGAATTACCCTACCATACTCATGTTGCAATGGGCTATTCTACATTTGTCTTCCTACCTCCAAAGTTGTTAAAATAGGAACCACAAATCATGGAAGCTTTCTTGGCCATCCTTCAAATCCCCCTATAATTATTTCTATATAGTGGACATGGAAGAAGATTCATCCCTTTCACTTAGTTCTAATTACATCTGTTACAACTTGTTCCATTCTTAAGATAGTTTTATTAGTAATGAATTGATACAAGAGTGGATAACAAATATTCATAAGAAATTGAAGGGTCTGGGCATTCATATAGTAGTTTTGATAAATAAAAAGGTACAAATCATAATAGGGCCTTATCTTTTTCAGTTGTCTTTCTACAACATATTGTGGAAAAATTGGTGAGAGCCTCTCATGACTTGGTGTTGTAGCCAAAACATGATCTAACAAGAAAGAACTCATGTTAAATTTGGTGTTGTTGGTCATGGTATTTGCTATGATATTCTATAGTTGAGTATTCATAAAATAGACTAGGTGGAAAGGCTTGTTACTTTCAACAATGGCCAAAAATTTAAACTATTGGGCTGCAATAAAACTTATATTAGAGCTAGAATAGATATTCAAAGTAGTGATGAAAATGCAATGATGGAACCTGAGCTTATTGAAACTAGGGAAACTTTTCTTGTAGCTGAAAAATGTTGAGATGTTTAGCCCAACCATGTGTAGATCTTATCTTTTTGCCAATGTCACGTTCCCTACAATTTCCATGGCATTTTCATTACAAGTGTCTTATGTAAAACAGCTTGGGAGAGGAACACCATATAATTCATAGCTTGTTCTAGAAATAATGTTAATTACTTGTTCGCACCTCCACTTGAATTTTAGACAATTCCTATTGAACTCTATTTTAGAGAAAATCCAATTAATGACACCTCTAATTAAATTGGCCTTAGGTCTAAAGCTAATTTTGTGTTTGCTTGTTTGCTAATAAAAGTTCTTCCATTTTTTCTACTCATCAAAAGCATTTACATGGAATTTTTGGGCATAGTCATGACCTTTGTTGGAGTAAATGAGTGCCTTTAGGTCCTCCTCTTTTGGATCCTGAAGCTTCAAATCTTCATTTGATTCTTTCCATCTCCATAATAGAAAAATAGATAAATCAAAATGCTACAAATACTTTGTGGGCACTTGAACTAGCACATCTTAAAATAAGAGAGTAATCTCTTTCTTTGTTTTGATATACTTATTTGACATGATGAATATCTAGCCTGCTAACTACGTAGATTGCTATGAAAATTCTAAGCACTCTTCTTTATTCTTACCACTCTATTCAATTTTTTAAAGATCTTTCAAAGTCATTTGTGTAATGATGTTTGATGCTAAAACTTGTAAGTCTTTAAGGATGATTTAAGATGCAATCTATTTTGAATGGCCTTTAGATTCATTCATTTAAATCCCTCTATCATTTTATTTCAATCCTTAACTTTTTGATTCGCCATTTAATTCTAAAAATTTGATAGATCTCAATTGAGTGGCCTCTTCCATTTTATTTAATGTACTAGAGAAATATAGTTAGACCTATTTCTAAAGTGGTTTAGTGGTTGTTCTCCTCATTTCAATCCAAATCTTTGATTACATTCAAGCTCAAATTGAGAAAAATTTTACCCTAAATTAGACCTGGAAGGAGTTTTCTTCACTTCAGGCATTTCAATAAAATGGAAAAAGATGTGTTTTCTCCATTTTGGGCCTTTGAATGAACTGGAGAAAGATGCATTTTCTCCATTACATTTTTTTGGGCCATTTCCTTTGAAAATTTTGAAACTATTCATAAGTGCAAGATGGAAAAATCGATTTTGCCCCATTTTGGAAGTAGATTAACGGTCATTTTACCAATCTTGATATTAAGGTCATAAAGTCATGTGTTTTTACATTGCATAATGCCTTGCATTTAAACTAGATCCAAAATGGAAAAATAGGTCTTGGCCAAGTTGCAAAATTGACCACATGTAGTTTTTCCCAATTCAGGTTCTTGATGGTTGAAATGGGGAAAATGAGTCCTAGCCAAGTTATGAAGTGAGCCAAGCACAATTTTCTCCAATTCTGGTTTTTGATGATTGAAATGGAGAAAATGAGACCTCGCCAAGTTATGAAGTGGGCCAAGCATGATTTTCTTTAGTTTGGGTTTTTAATGGTTGAAATGGGGAAAATGAGTCCTATCCAAGTTATGAAATGAGCTAAACTTGATTTTCTCCAATTTAATTTTTTTATGGCCAAAATGAGGTAAATGAGTCCTAGCCAAATTATGAAATGGACCAAGCGTGGTTTTCTCCAGTCGAAGTTTTTTATGGCTAAAATGGAGAAAATGAGTCCTAGCCAAGTTATGAAATGGAACAAGTGTAATTTTCTCCCATTTAGGTTTTTCATTTTTTGGCTCTTTGACCAACCATATCTTCATTTGACTATCTTCTATTCTAAATTAGTCATTTCCATATTTCCATTAACCTTATGGCCATCCTAATTCAAAAATATAAACTTGATGTATGACATCATCTCTGTGTGCTAATATAATTCCAAATTATAAAATAAACCTTAATCTTGTATATTAGAAAAATAAAATTTTTCATTTTTTAAACTCAAATTTTAACTTGAGGTCTCCTCAAGATGATTTCTGACTTAGCATATAAGATCACTAATTTTTATATCTCATGTTGGGATAAAATAAATTTTCTTAGCTTCACAAGAAGGCAAAGTATAAATGTTTTTCTTTGTTCTTCTGCTTGGCCAATGCACTTATTAGATATTCAAATTCTAATCTTATCTTGGTTAAATGAGTCTTCTTTCAATTCACAAACTAGAATTATTTATTTTGAAATAATTGTGTCTTTGCATTTCTCAACCTTTTCTGAAAAAAATGGATCTTTTTACATAATGGGCAGTTAGAAATTAGCATCGTCTAATATAACTTATACCACAAAACTTTTATGGAGTAGTATTTATGCCTTTGAAAATTTCACATCCTTTATAAACTTGAATCTGAAACTACATCAATGCTATTTCAACTAGTAAAATAGTAATATACTAGCCCTTAAAGTTTCAACCAAAACTCAAACCTAGAACCTTTCTATGCTAAAACTTTTTATGATTATCATAAACCATTTTTAATTCTACTTTCTTCTACCTTGTTTCCACTTAAGAACTCAAATGTCCAATAATATTGTACATCATGGCTTGATTTGATTTTATAGTAAAATTTAAATTTCCAAACACCAATCTCTATTCCATTAATGGTCAAAATGTTTTCAACAAATGGGAAGCATGTGATTGTGAAAATTGAGTAGGAATAGAATGATGAGAATTGGTGGCATAAATGTAGCATGAAGATGGCGATGACTTATTTAGCTTAAATGGTGCAATGTAGTCAAACAAAAAAATTACATAAGACTTTTAAGATTGTAATGGGGATTGCTTGGATTAATTGTAATCAAATCAACAAATGTAATAAGGCTCTTTAGGAAAAGACTTACTATTTACCTTTTGGCATGTCAAAACCTTAAGGAAAATGGAAAATATGGATATGTGTTTATAGTCTAGCAAGGCCATAAATGAGCAAGGACTTTAGAACAAGAGTTGAGTTTGAAAAAAAGATCTACATTAAGATGTCATGAGATCTACGTAGAGATTTCATTAGGAAGACTACATAGGAAAGATGAGAGCATGGACATGTACAATGACTATAATCTAAATGAATATGCTCAAGGGATTGGGAAGAAGCAAAATCAATAAGAGAAATCCTCAAGGACTAGAGCTCAAAAGTTGAGAAGATGTTTCCAAGAAAAAAAATATGTCTTGGCCAAGAGAAGTGCATTCACAGGACCATCTCCCAAAAATAGGAGATGTCACCTTTAAAATAAGACATCTCCCATGAGATGTCTCCTCAAAGACATCCCATTCAAGAAGGAGACATATCCCTAGAACTAAGGCTAAATTTGGATAGACATCCCAATCTCAAAGGAGATATCTACATTAGCCATTGAATAGCCATTGCATAAATTTTGAGGTATTTTCAAAAACTTTGGTGCTATAAGAAGACTTCAAATTCTATCCTCTTGTTCATATCATTTTCTTGGTTGTATGTTAGTTTTATGTTGAATTGAGCCTCAATGGAAAGGTCTTGTGATTTTAATTACATTCCCTTCTTACCTTTTACATTCTTTCTTGTTGCCCTGTGGGGTTGATGTGCTTCTTGCAATAAGGCATCTATATTGATATTATCAGGATCCCATGGGATTGAGTGGTTTTGGAGTGTCAAAGCACTCTAGAGTGGAGATCAATTTTGTAAAGGTTATGGGATCCTTGAAATCACATTTTAAGCTTGTTAGGACCTTGAGGGGTTGAGTGGCTTCATAGCGATGAAACACTCTAGAGTGGATCTTAGAGCTTGTATAGGGTGTGGTATCCTTCAAATCACATTTTGAGCTTGTTAGGACCTTGCAAGATTAAGAGATTTCATAGAAATGAAACTCTCCATAGTGAAGCTCAAATCTTGTAAAGGTTGTGGTGTTCTTTGAACCAAATTTTGGAAGAAAAAAAGTCTAGAGGTGTGCAAGGAATTTACCCTTCGAGTGTGGACTAACCAAGTTGGGGAATCATGTAAAGTTTGTGTTTAGTTTTATGGCTATAAATTGTTTTAATTGGCAAACTTATTCAACCCCACTTCTAATGTCTCAATCCTTATGTGGTATTGGAGCCCAATACTCCCAGTTTTGAGCATAACAACTCAAGAGTGAACAATGGAAGAAGGATCATACATCAAGTTAACAATGTTAAATGGGGTCACATTCACATGCTGGAATATTTAAATGCAAAAATTCTTTAAGTATGTGAGGTTCATAGTTTTGGTATTCATCTTGGATGAATGCACTCAACTCATTGGCAGCATTTTGTGTAGCAATGGTAAATAAGAGGTAAGCAATCTAACCTTTCAAACTTTGATAACATTTGTATGGAATTCTGGATATGTGGTAGAAGAGGCCATATGGTCTCTAAGTTCCTAAATGCTTATAGGTTATAAGGAAAAGAGTATAGTGAAGAAAGGAGAAGAAGTAATTTTTATACAAGTTGGGATGATGAAGAGGAAATAATCCATAAGGATAAGCACGTAAAAATCATCTACAATAACTGGGACAATGGAAAAAAAAGTCATGAAGAGGTAGATAATACTACAAAGGACTCACACCTCATTTGCATGGCTCTCACAAATGATGATGCTAACCCCTCTTATGATGATAAATTTGAAACTGATGATGAAAGCTATGATCTTTTGTGTAAGGAACTTTTATCTTTTCAAAATATTTGTATAAATTTCAATAAGCAACTAAAAGCCAAGGATGAAGATATTTATTTGTTAAATACAAATATTTTATATCTCACAAAAGAAACCTTAGACCTAAGGATTCATAATAAAAAACTAACCTTGTCTTATGAACAAATTAAGGAAGAACTTGGTGATACTAAACTTATAAATGATAAACTAGTTAAAGAAAAGGAATCTCTTCAAATAGTTCTTGGATAGGAAGGAAGTCCAAATGAAAAAAGTATTCTAGGATGTTGTCAACAAGAATAAGCATCTACAATAACCTCATTTGAATAAGAGAGCACTTCAAAGATTGAGGTAACCACTAGCACTACAAGTAACCAAAAGGTAACTCCAAGGTATAATAATTTCAACAAACGGTTTAGCTATTTTTACTATAATAGATTTGGACACAAGCAATGGAATTGCAATTTAAAGTTTTATCATATGAACATCTGGTCATATCATAAGACTCCTTGGCCTTATCCAAATGTGCCTAGAAAGGAAATCTTTCAAAACAAAAAGGAAGGGAGGATAAATCAAAATGGTAAAGAGAGAAAAAAAGTTTGGAGAATCAAGAGAAAATAAGGAAGTGAAAGAACTCTTGGTAATTTTGTAAAAGGGAAAAAAACACTTGAAATAAATGAAATTGGTATGAAAGGAGAAACATTAAAAGAAGAACCTTAGTTCCAATCTCCTTATACATCTTGATCTTCATCAACAAGCAATGTAAGTAACAGTAAGTATACTTATAATCATTATTTCTTAACTTGATGAGATTAGAATAGATTAGTATTTTTATGATTGAATGGAAGCTATTCGAAATCCAAATAAATTTCCACTTGATCTTACAAATTGTTGAAGCTATAAGATGCTAAAATGTCCTACTTGTACTACTTTTAAAGTTTTTGTTAATAAAACATGCTCTTAACTAGAATATAGTGGTTTCAAGTGGTTTAAAGACTGAAACACCACCAAATTTGGGCTATAGAATCTTGACTACAAATTTTTCTAAGTGTTGGGACTATGCTTTCAACTACCTCAAAGTGTAGTCAACTCAATAGAGAGTGTAGTCAACATAGGGGCCAATTTGGAAATTTTTCTAAGTGTAAAGCCAACTGCTACAAAATTTTCTAAGTGCTGAGACTATGCTCTCCATTTCCCTAGAGCATAGTCAAACATAGTCAACATGGAAGCTTAGTTTTTACAAAATTTTCTAAGTGTTGAGACTCCAGTCTCCACTGTCGTAGAGCGTAGTCAAGTGTAGTCAGCATGAAGATCCAATTTTTGAAAATTTTTCTAAGTGCTAAGACTACACTCTCCACTACTTTCGAGTGATTCAAGTGTAGTCATCATGGAAGCCTAGTTTTTGCATAAAATTTCTAAGTATCGAGACTATGCTTTTTGCTACCCTAAAGTGTAGTCAAGCGTAGTTAATTGGAAGCCAATTTTTCCAAGTACTGAGACTACACTCATACCTAGTCAAGAGTGTAGTCAACCTCTCATGAAGAGTGTAGTTAGCACATAGCCATATTTTGCAAAATTTTCTAAGTGTGAGACTATGCTCTTCTCTAGTCCAAAGCGTAGTCAAGTGTAGTCAACTAGAACAGCCTCCAAAGGCCTCCACAACGTAGCAATGGCATTCACCTCAACTCAAACTCACCTTTGACAACCATGATCAACAACATGTATCTTTTTTTTATCTTTTTTGTTCCCCAAAATTGTAACTATGCTTGACCCCACTCAAAATAGTGGACAACGTAGTCTTAGAGCATAGTCTCCAAACTTGCATTTTTCTAGGTACATTGCAATATTCTTGATGCATGTACATGCAATTGGTAGTGTAGTCATAGTCTTACAGTCTCAAAAAGTTCATCAAAGCATAGAAGAGCACAACAAGGCTAGCCTCAGTGGAGAGTGTAGTTGGATGATAGCGTAGTCTCGATTGTCCCTTTGCCACATGGCAATCTCTCCAGATTTTGTGCTAAACCTAGCCCTATAAATGCCCTACACCACCAACATTTTAGGGGTTGATATTTTTTAAGTAGGTTGGAAAAACTTTCATGTTGGCATTTGGCATTTTTGATGAACAAGATCTAAAGGTGCACCAGTGAACTAGAGAGAAGCAGAGTTGCATACCACAACCCATCATAGCCCAGCAAAACACCACAACCCACAATACACTGCAAAAACCAACCCGGTAGGCATAAACGCCATAGTGAGCACTAGTCTTCATGGTCAAAGATCTTGGAGACTGTGACTATGCTCTCCACTATGCCTATTGTACATCGTGCACCTTCTCATCCCTTTTGGAGTTAACTAAATTCAACCTCATTTGGGTAGTGTTCTATTTCTCTCTCTTACATTTTCATACTTTCTTAGCATTTTTGCTATTTTTAACACTTGCTCACATTACAACTATGCTCGGGTAGTAGTTTTCACAAGTCGACATCCTCATTTTTTCCAAAACCCTTGACTAGACTCACCCCCTTGGACACCCATGACTATGCTCTACACCATTAACACCACTGACACCGTCAACACCATTAACACCATGAACACTGCTAAAACACTTACCTCTATTTTACATCAACATCATGGCTAACCACACCACACCCCAGTTGCATCCAACACCTTGGTTGGATCTAACCAAGTCCCTATTCAATTGAAAAGATTATTTAGTGCACCACATCTCTTCCTCTAGTAAGCCCTCATGTGGACATGGGGTTAGGCTATGCACCTGTTGACCCCTCGGTGTTCTAGCTACTGACATATTTAGTTGCTACATTTTTTGGTGTTAGAGGGTTGAACCACTTTTTTAGACTCCATTGTGGTTGTCTTTGCATGCTCTCTGCATCATAGTTGTATATCAACCTATCAATGTAGATTGGGCCCCATAGTTGATCCTCCTAGGACCCCATGTAGCAACCCAAATCACACTTCTATCCACTATTTTTCTAAGTCTTCATTCTCTCACCATAGAGAGTAGAGTGTATGGAGAGTGTAGTTGGCTCTCAGTGTAATGAGCATAGTCTCCATAGTTAACCATTTTTCTACAATTTCTAGACTTAGCCATTTTCTACTACCGGTAGAGTTAGTTATTTTTCTACAATTTAGAGTTAAATTTTTTTGAAAATAGTAACTTGGAGAACTCCCTTTCACAACTCGATCTATGACAATGTATTTAGATCAACCTTCCATGTCGATGTTAGACACACTTAACACCTTTAGCATGGTAGGACCAAGTCCATCACTTAGACTCAACAATGAACAATACAACTTCCTATGTGCAAAGATCCAAGCAGGGTTGCCCATAGATTGCCTCAACATGAAGGCAAAATGGAACTTGAAACTAATCCACTAGAATGGATGAGAGTACATTCCCTCCTCATTTAACATCACCCTAGTCATGGAGTCCCACCACTAGTTGTTATCCCAACTCATCCAAGAAAATGAGCACAACATAAGGACAAACTCTAAGGAAGCCCTATAAGAAGAAGAAGAAGAGTTTGAAGCACACTTTCAATGCAAGAGCTCCTTCCACACCATCTTCCAACAACCACTCCCTAGTTTGGCCCCTCCTTAGTTTAGTTCATGTGTCCTCCTTGAGATGGTTGTAACACTAGTATCACTTTCCCACTTCATTGGGCTTAGGTCAACGCCCATGGTGGCAACACATCAAACAAAATACATGCAATATGATGGAACAACCCCATTCCACTTATCTGCCTAGGCATCTTTGCCAACAGTAACCATGCTATCTTAATCCTACGTTCATGTAGGATCCATCTCTAGGCCCTAAATGACTCAAGCACCTTACGTCCTACCTACTTCATCAATGCCCTTGGTGTTAATCCAACCCATGTGTGCATGGCTTGCCCTAGTCACTACATGCATAGCATAGCTAATGCATCAACCACATTGAATGGATCCATAGTTGGCAATCTAGCCCTGGGCTGTACAACCAACATAGTAGATAGCATAGCCAATGCAACTGGCTAGCACATCTCAAAACTTAGATTAGGCATTCCAACTGATCCAAATTTTGATAGAGGAGGTGAGGTGACTCAAGGCCAATTCCTCCAAAATCATCAAGGTGGTGGACTTCTACTAGGAGGACCCTATAAGTCCTGCAGTCCCACCCCTAAATCTACCAACTATGGTCCCATTTCCTCAACTTACTAAATACAATGGTGGAGAGGACCCTAAGGCAGTCTTGGTAACATGTATATCTAAATGGCTTCTACTACAAGCATGGAAACATGCCATTATGCACATGTTTGCCATGTCACTAACTCGCAAAGCCTTAAACTAGTGTTGTGCACTACCCAAAGGCTATATCTCATCTTTGGAGGATCTCCTAAGCTAGTTCATGATGTACTTAAGGTACAATTTAAAGCATGAAGCTACCTTGGACTAGCTTATGTAAATCAAGCAACACCATCTAGAGCTCATGTAAATATTTATCCAACACTAGAGTGCCTCATTGAATGAAATACAAGAGCCAATTGCTAAGATGTAACGTTTTCCCATCTTCAAGGGTGCAGTAAATGAATTTACCAAGTCAAAACTATACTACTTGGCCCTACAATCCATGGATCAAGCCTTTGCTCAAACTAAGAACATAGAAGATGTATAGCAAGCTAGTAAGGGTCCATTCTACATGGCCTATGAAAACCAGCACACAAAAAAGAAAAATGCAACAATGGAAATAGTAGCCACATAGGGTAAAGTAATCAATTGAGGGTCAACGGCTAGGCAACCCAAAGCCCTAGATAACAAAGCCACAAACTCTAGCATCCAAGCCACTAACCCATCTACATTTGTAGGGGCCATAGCACAAGCTACTCTAAGGCCCAACTTTGAACACAAGGATCACTCAAACTATACCTTGTTTCCACTGAAACCCTCAAAGCTGCTAGATCAACTACTGAAAGTCAAACGCATCCAACACAAGCAAGTGACTAAGGATGCTTGCAAAATGCATAATAGGTACTACGAGCTACTGATAAATCCCATCTCAACAACACCAAACGAGCCCCCAATCCCACAGCACTTCAAGTTGGACCAATTCTATCATTACCACTAGATTTTTGGTCACAACAAGGACTTTTTTTGAGCTTTGCAAGATGATTTGTAAAGGATGATAGATAGGGGAAAACTAGTGCTTGACATAGTAATTTTAGATGTGGACGATGCTACCTATGTCATAAACACCATTAGTGTGGGTAGCAAGCCCGAACTAGTGAAGTATCCTTTTGTGGTCTAACTACCTTCTAGTAGTGCAAGGGTTCCCTCAGCCTCAACGAGTTCAAGGTTCCTTTCATTGTTAAAGTAATACCTTAAGCACCCACAACACCCTTCATGGTTAGAGTACCATAATAGGTCACAAAAATAACTGCTAAGCCACCCTTCATTATTAGGATGCTACAATGTGTTGGCCTCTCACCTACTCAAAGCTTGGTAGTCAGCAACATATTAGTCCCTTCTCATTCAAGTTGAGCCTACTAGCAATAAGGGTAAACCCACTAGGTGGGAATGCAAGAGAACCAACAAGCACCTCACAAACAAAATGGCTAGGTAACAATAAGATCAAAGAGTGCTTTGTCTACCAAAGTTGGCCCTTGTCTCTGTAGTCCCTATGGCTAAAGCTACTAACAAGGCCATAACCAGCAAACTATAACCAATCTCTAAAGCTTCCAAAGTAGCCAAGCAATCCAAACTCAAGTCCCCTCAGCAAGAGATTCATCTCCTAGGCTGTATGGAGGAGGCTAAGGCCAAGAAAATGGTATACAGTGCCAAAGTTTTCACAGCCACATTAGCCCAAGTTACATAAGTGCTCAAGAAGAAAAACACAATTTTGAACCTATATGACCTTGTTATGATCTCATCTACCCATAGAAAAGCACTAGTGTGGGTGCTGATTTCCATTCTTGTCATAGAGGACATCCTAGTAGATAAGAATGTCATCCATGTAGTGATGTTGCTTCCAATGCCATAGGAATCAAGTTCAACATCCCTTGTGTTTCACGATGAGGTAATCAAGGTTAATCTCGAGTCAGGGGAGGTCACAATAGCTCCACTTTCTATCATCATACACAATGGACAGTGCAAGATCTACATGGTGCACATCAATGATGGTGTGGTAACAAATGTAATACTGTACACTATCATCAATTAACTAAGCCTCATAGACAAAATCCAACCAACAAAAACCATGTGTCTAAAATCATTGTTATGCATCATTGAAGTAGTTCCCCACCTTCATAGAATTCACCATCATAGAGGAAATGCCTAGCTCTAACTTGATATTGGGTACGCCTTAGCTAGCCTAGCTACAGGCCATCGCCTCTCCTATCCATCTGGAGATCCACCTCCCATACAAAGGTGGTCAAGTTATCATCCACGATGATAACGCTGCTCCTTTGGCCATCAATAACATAGAAATGGACTAGGGGTTAGTGGTTGAATTGCTTGATAATGCACCTATGGTAGACAATGCCACACATAAGGCTCACACATCTCAACAAGAAGTGGAAGCTAATAGCCTCCCAAAGGATCCCATACCCTATGCGCCCCCTAATCCACACCAAATTAGGAAGCAACTACAATACTTCCTTAGTCTGGAATGTGCTAGATGCCTACCTACCCTTTGCTACCACACACTATGCATTTTTTACTTTTTCTTTCTTTGCATTTGTTTATGAATTTACATTTAGCTTTGTTGATTAAATCATGCATCATTTCACATTGTTTACACACTTATTTTCTTTGTTTCTACATTCATCCACTTACCCTATGCATAAAAAACATCAAAACCCATAAAAATCAAAAAATTACAATTACAAAAAAATGATAGATTGCAATACATGCCCTACCATAACCTTAAATTGGAAATGCCTAGCCCAGCATGATCTTAAACTAGCAACACCCAACCCACCATGGTCTTAAACTGGCAAAGTCACAGCTTGCCATGGCCCTAAACTAGCAATGCATTGAAACACCATAAATTTCGGGACTCTCATGATTTAGCAATCCTAAAATTTGGGCAAGGATCCTTGCAAGCATGATGTCATGATGGACCATGTAAAAAACATGGCACCCTAGAAGTCCTAACACCTGCAAAGCTACTTCCGAGCCTACCTACCACCCTCTATAGCAAGTTCAACATGGCATCCATCCACAAGGCCACTTTGCATGAAAAAGATACTAGGGGTAGACTAAACAGTCTAGCAAATTTTCTATCCCCTGGGATGATAGGCTTGTTACACCTTCTAGCTTGCCCAGCTTGACATTTGACCCAGCTGATGGTCTACACATGGACCATGCTAGAACTTTCAAAAAGTGTTCAAGATGAGTGAAACAATTAACTGTAGGAACCTACTACGCTACACTATGCTACATAGCATAGTAGGCCTTGAAGAGACTAAATAGGCACTAAAGATGCAATTGAAAACAACTTAGTCCTCCAAGATATCTTCCCCACTTCATCCTTTATGCATGAGCAACACGACGCAGCAAAATGTGGTGAATTTTGTTAGAAATCATTGCAACTTGAGTGCTACGCTATGCTACTCTACATAGCGTAGCATAGTGTAGCAGGGATGTACTATGACAATACTCCTACTCAGATGGCTCTGATGGAGTAACCATATTTTCCCATGTTTCAACTGTCAAATAATTTTTCTCTACTACCACGATAGGACATGATTGACATTCTATGAAAAAATGATTGCAAAGAAAGTTAGAATTGGGGCCAACCTAGGTGCTACATTATGCAATGTAGCATAGCGTGGCAAGTTTAGAATGCACAAAGGTCCCCTACCAAGTGGTCCCTAGCAAAGGGATTGCACTTGGCCATAATCAAACCTTTGAGAGAACCTGTTCCACTTCACCCTTGAGTTCCAAGAAAAATTTCTTGATAAAGCATTGTAAATCAAGAAAGGATGCATGTCACACTAGCTACTATCTATGCTACACTACACAACATAGCACAACATAGTGGGGATAGTCCAAAAGTGTCCCAAGGATGAACTTCACAGGTCCTAGGACCTTTCAACATGAAAAATAGGGTTGTAGTTTCCTGCCTAGAAAGGCCTTAGATAGGTATTTTCAGCTTTCAGGAAAGGTTTCTCTCAGGCTAACGACTACGCTACGTGTGAGTGTTTATGCTATGCCCATATGGTGGGTAGCGTAAGTATTGTAACACTCACATGAAAGCCTCAGATCACCTCTAGTTAGCCCCAGAACATGTTGGCAATTATCAATCCCATCTTGGCATTTCTTCATTGGATAAAATCAACAATTTTTCTTTATTTTTCATCCCCCTTTATTATCCCCAAAGTTTTCCCTATTCTTAACCCTACTTGCAAGAGTAGGGATGACGTAGTCCTGGAGCACAGGCTTCACTTTGCATTCACTATTAGCATTCTTTTAACAAACATGGAAGTTCACTAGATTTTGGCACATGAAACTTGAATGGCATGGTCACAACATAGGAGGTTTCATGTTCAGAAACACACTACAGTGTAGCACACCAGTGTGACACTATAGCCTAGCATTATGCTGCAACATTGCACAATCATGTTTTCACCCTGTGGAAGCAAGGACACATGGCATCCAAACCACATTTCTCTCCCACTTCTGGCTCTATAAATACCCCAACAAACAATGTTCAAAGGGTTGGCTTTTGCTTTCATCTTTCTTGTGGTTGATTTTTTGCATTATGGCTTTGAGAATCACTTCTCTAGGAGTTGGCTTCAAAGATTGGCATTAGGCATTCTGGAATCTTGGCTGTCTGACAATTAGCTATAGTGAAGAGATTAACCAGCAGAAGGTTCCTGTTAGCGAGCTGTTGATAGTGGTTCAAGGAGATGTGACCATACCTCTTCATTGTAAGCTGTGCCTATCCACAATACACATCAATTGTACATATTTAGCTAAACAAAGATCAAATCCCTCAACCTTGGGGTGGTGCACTTTCTCACTCAAGCATGTTTCATTTTTGAAACACCATGAAATTTCAGCTCAGCACTTTGAAACAAGAATAATTCAGAGCCTCTTGAGTTTTGGAAGGAAAAAATTTGACCAAGGCACGGAATTCACACTCAACTTGTCAAGCTAGCTTGCCCACACTCAACTTGTTCAAGCCAGCTTGCTCATGTTGTCAAGCTAGCTTGACCTCAACGTGACCAACCCTGACAGCTTCCAAACCAAGTCCAAATAGTATGAATTTGAGCACATGGACTCTCCTCAAGCTTCACTAATGTTCATTACAGTTCCCAACCTCCAGAACCTCAAAAATTAAGCTCAAAATCACATGATTTGTTTACTCATGCCCAAGTCACACTGGGGTCACGCTGAGGTCATGCTAATAGCATGAGCCCAGTGTGACCAAATAAAAATAGGTCAAATCAAGTAGTTCCAAGAACAATTTTTAGCATTAACTCAACCCCGAAGGATAGGAAATAGTTCTAGTTGTTCACAAGCTCTAGAAAATAAAAATTTTGGCATGAAACATGGCATTTTGGCATGGTCAAGATGGGGTCATGTTGATCTCACACTAACAGCGTGAGCCCAGCGTGACCTATTAAAAGTGGCTCAAATCAATGCAAGAACAGACTCAAATTCAACATCTAGGCCACCTTGGAGAGTAGGCAGCAGTTGCACTTCAAAGAATAGGTGTCAAAGGTCAAAATTCAGCTGAAAATATGTCACTTCCAGTTGGTCACGCTGGGGTCACACTGACAGCGTGAGTCCAGGGTGAGCTGCCAAAAGTGGCCTAAATCCAGGCATAGAGAGGCTCAAATTAAGCATACAAGACGTTGTCAAATTCAAGCAGCAATTACACTTCAAAAACAAGTCTTAAAGGTGGAATTTTGACACAAAATGCATCATTTATGGTAATGCACACCAAGGTCATGCTGAGGTCACACTAGCAACGTGAGCCCAACGTGAGTACTAGTCATGACTAAGCAAAACACTTCAGATGCATGTTGAGGGCATGCTAGGACAAGATCAATGCACGTTGGCGACCTTGGTGAAGCAAAAACATTTCCAGTAGTAGTCAGTCCACAGATCCAGAGATTCCAAGTGAGCTAGAATCAAGATCTATTATTTTACATTATCAATCATTGTAAATTTTTCACATTTTTTAAGCTAGTCAATCTCTTACGCTACAGATGGTACATTGGCATAAGCTAGCTTGCGCAAGCTAGAACAGATTGTAAAATACAGTGCATCTAGTCTAGAACATAGTTTGCTCATGAACACCTATCACACGATCCATTTTTCTATGTTCTCATAGCCATTGAACTCATTCGCAAATCCTACTTCCGAGCCTAGCAAAATGTATAAATACCCTGTTCATTGACATAAACGAGATTGGTAAACATTTGGAAAAGAAAACTAGCAATCCTAAGCCTAGATGAATGTGATCCCCAATGCCTGCAAACACCACACATCAGAGCTTAACATCTGACTTGCAATCCAGACTCGCAACTATATTTTGACCGATGCACATTTTCTTAATTGATATAATATAGTTTCATTTTTTCCTTCCATTGTGCTATTCTGGTTCATTGTTCGTGTTATTCCATTTTATTTGCATATTTTCTGCATACATTCTCTGTACGTTTACATGCTACATTTCACGTTTACATTACGTTGCATTATGCTCTCTATTTTACATTTCATGACAATAACCCTAGCATAGGCCATAGCGTATGCTCGGGAAAGTCCTTGGTTGATCTTTGTGTAGACCATCCAAGGCACTCTGCCTTCATTTTTCCAGCTTGCCCTCACACGAAGGCATGGTCATCTGTATCTCTCTGGAGATCTTTTGGCATTCGTTTTCCTCTAGCCTTATGCTTCGATAGTACAGAATTTGGCACTAGAAGGAGGGCAGAATTCTATTTACATTCTGTACACATGTCATCGCATTCCCTGCTGTCCAGTGTCTAGCATCCAACGTCCAGCATCTATTGCTGATGACCCAATGTCCATATGCTACCTATTATCCAGCATCCATACACTACACTCTCTTCAAGGTTCACACGCGCCCCTCAACGTCCACACACTATCCTTTGCCTCCGTACATTACCTTCTACCATAGATGTTGTGCCTTTTCTTTAGACATTTTGCCTTATCTTTTGACGTTGTGCCCTATCTTCAGATGTTGTGCCTTGTCTTCAGACATTGTGCCTTACCCTCAATGTACACATGTTGTTCCTTGATCCCAGCGTGCACACACTATATTTTTAAGCATAGAAACATTGTACACTGTACCTCCCTCATAAAAGTGCATGCGTTGCACATTTGCACATGCCACCCAGCTTGCTCAAGCTAGCTTGCATATGCCTAGATTTCTCAAGCTAGCTTGCACACACTGCTTACACAAATTCAGCTAATCAAGCTAGTTACACACATGAAATCTTCCCATATCAAAGCAGCATTGCCCATTTCTGACTTTAATGTTGAAATATTAAATCCTGTAATTGCAACTAAACCCATAGTCACTCTCAAGGTAGGGTCTTTCTGATCCTGGCCCCATTTACATACTTTGGATGCAAAGGATTTCTAGTCATGGCACTTCCTATTCAATAAATCCATCCAGGACCTCTTTTCGGCCAGATCCTGAATCGCTTGCACCTTGCTATTCAAGCCTACCCAATAACATGCATAGGTGATCTCGGATGTATGCAGGGTAGTATCACCCACCAATCTAGCAGAGCAAAAATCATAACGGGATTGCAAATAATTCCTCTCCTCTATCACCTTCACCAAATTTTCTTTCAATGTTTGAACTTCAAGCCATAAGTGTTCAATCGAGTGCCTACAGGTCTAGAGAGACTTGGCATTCGAAAAAACACAACCTGAAACCACATCATAAATCCTTCTTGGTATCTACTCAATATCTTTGGGCAATTCAGGGAGACCATCAATATGGATAGCCTTGGAAGGACTCCATTGAAGCTTTGCACCTACAAGTACAAACATAACACATATTGGCTAAATAAGAGATATCTAATAGATGGAAAAGCACAATGAACCCAGGCACTTTGTATAAAGTATACATCTAATTCAGGATGAGCCTGTTCAAGATGAGTAACAACATCATTAATGATGCCTATAACAAAGTCTACTTTATTGGGCATCTCATGCCATGGCCTCAATGGATCAATGGATGTTGAATCTACATGGGAAGGCACCTCAACCGAGGCCTATAACTTTGACACATCCACCTAAGATGCATGTGCTTCAGGAATTTCAGCATCCATGTCTGATGTTAAGAAGAGTCATGATAATCAAAACAATGTACAAAGCTAAGAAGTATGAAATGCGGATCAAACTAACAAAATGTACCAAGGGGTTCTTTGCTGGTTAGCTCAAGTAGATCACAAGGTGTAAAGACCCATCAAAGAAGTTGTCAAAAACACCTTTCTCCTTGCTTGAATGCTAAATGGCATCTAAAGCCTGAGCAAGTGTTACCCCCATGGTATCCATTTCATCCTCTTCCCGTAAGATAGGAATCGCCTCAACTACTTCTTCTCTTGTTTCCTCCTCTTCATCACACCTAGTGATAACTGTTTCAGGCCCACCCATTGGAGCTAATTCTTCCCTTTCCCTCTTGGGGGTATCCTCTGTTAGAACCAACAAATCTAAGGTTAGCATGACATAATAAGTATGCATATTTAAGTAAGCAAATAAATTCAAAATTGATAAAAACACTTAAAGTAAAAAAAATAAAAAAATAAAATACTTACATGTTCCTAGCAAGATGAATCGAATCTTGTTTTCCCTTGTCTGTCTCTCTTTCACAGTAGGTTCTCTCGAATGCTCACCCCTTTTCACCTTAGCCTTGGCCTTCTTGAAAGTCTCCTGAATCAAGCACTCAGCTCTCCTAACAGTTGTGTGTAGTTTAGGTGGTTCCAACCCCAAGCTATCACTCAAATGATGGGAATGACTGGCTGCACCCCCTGTTGTGATAGAGACTAATTCGTTGATGCCTTTAGGTGGATCTTGGGATCTAGTGGTGTTAAATAGATCACAGATCCAGGGGCAAGACAACTATGAACGATCCCTTAACACATAATGGTTATCTCCATAGACCACTAAGAACTTGGCAAACCTATGGAGATAGCTCGCGAAAAAGGGAAAAGTAAAGTGTGACTTAGCATCAACATTGCAACATGGCCTGATGACCTCTCCATGGAGACCTAATATAAGGAACTGTGCCCAATTGTAGTGCATACCAGTCTCCAAGACTGAGCGCATAACATGTGTAGACTCAATCCCAAGACTTCTTGCTTGGAAAAGAGACTTAGGGAACGCTCGTGCTCTAAAGAGCGGGTACAGAAAATTTACCTCCATCAAGCGAGTATCAGCTTGCATGGCAAAGCCCTTAGAACCCCGTGGTACACCTAGCTAGTCTTCAAGTTCCTAGATCACACGGCCTTCTCTAATTGCTCTATCCACCACCACCTTAGCACCATCCGCTGGTACGTAGAAAATATCGGAAAAGAATTCGGTAGTTAGGTGGAAAGACACCTTAGCTCCCGAAACTCGTGTAGTAAAATAGGAGACATCATCGTTAAAAGAGTCAACGATGGAAACCATTTTGGTCATGGGAATGTTAGGACTCAAGGTAGTAATTAGGTCCATCAAGCTCGCATTGGTAAGATGACTCATGATTTTTTCAGGTGCCTTCTTGTGTAGCCACCGTTGTGACTCCTCTGGCTCCCTAAACTTCATAAAGAGAGTGGCCTTAATGCACCCCGATATGATGGTAACCTCATTAAGGGGAATGACTGCTGTAGAAAATACATAGGAGAAATTGAGAAAAATTAAGAATATGATAAGCAATGATGTAACAAAAATGAAAACCAAGCTTGGAACACAAACATATTACCATTATCAAATGGAGTAGGCAAACTTGCTATAGGGTCAGCCGTTCAAGGAAAAATAGGCCCATCAGGAGACTAATCCGCATGCAGCCAGCCGCGAACTTGACAACATTTAAGGGCTCTAGAGAATTGCCTATGATAATTGACAATAGCATCCTTGGTTTGGCCTAGCACCGTAGCACAAAGAATGGGGCCCATCATGAATGCCTCCAAGGTTGTGCACACTAAGGCAAGCCCACTATCATCCTCATGTAATCCATGCTTAGTAGAATGGGATGGGGCTTGCGAAAGAAAAAGTATTCATACGTAAACAATGATATAATGTTGAAGGAACCAAATTTAATATGAGTATAAAATAGCATACTTGTCTACTCTGTATACAGTTCTAGGTGGATTTTGGAATAGTGTATGTACATGGTAGGCTAAAAAAGCATGCTATTACTATTGTAATGGTCGCAAGATGGTAATCCCCACACATGGGTCAAAGGATGTGTAGATCTAGGACCTTCGAGGGTGCCCCCCTCAACCATATATGGTCCTTCATCTATGCCAACAACAAAAGCTAACATGCCTCATGTCAAGTAGGGCAACATGGTCTCAACAATATCACGAGTCAGTTGCTCACTCAAATGAGACCATATGATAATGCTAAAATTCTGCAAAATAAATGATAAAAATGCACCAACATTCAGATGAAACCATATTAGATGTGCCCCGATCCGCATGTCGTAACTTGGCATGTTCGGTTCCAAAGGGCCAAACCAAGATAGCACACCAACAAGTTCGACCACAAGGAGAAAAGGCTTAGGTCCCCTGCATAGAGCCAGAACCTTAGGTAAGTAACTTAAAACATACAAACTAAACAAAAATAAATAAATAAATAAGAAAATAAACCTAACAAGTAACTAACATTCAACGCACACACAAGACCACCCCATGAGACAAGAACACTAGTATTCATTTGGTGTATTTGACGCTCATCAGGGTACATTAAAAACCCATTTCATAATAAACCAATAGACAAGTACAAATAAAAAACATGTACATTGACTATCTAACCCAAGAAAACAAACACAAAAGGATACAAATAACTAGCAACACCAAGTGAATAATTTACACTTTTCTCATTCACTCACGCACTAGTTTCCAAGGAACTCATGCTGCAGTGCATGTTGCCGTAAAAAGTTGCAGTAAAACATGACTAGGAAACCCATTCACAACGTAGATCATGCTACAACTCACAATGCAACTCATGCTACAACCCACAACACAATTCACGTTGCTACTCACATCCCACACAGTGGCACAACTCACGCTGGGAGCAGCACACATTATGAAACAACTCATGCTAGGAGCAGCACACGCTGTGAAACAACTCACGCTGGAAGAAATGCACATCGTGAGACAACTTATACTACAAAAGCAATTAACAATGGGAAGTAGCCCCAGAAAAAAATTACAGTTTCTATGAGACGCTGACGACCCAAGAAAAAAATTGGTTTTCTCTGGGCACACTGATGCCTAGTAAAAAAATAAATAGTTTTTTCTGGGCACGCTCACGCCTAAGCACAAATCAATTTTTTTTCTCTATGGGGACACTAAAATAGGCACAAAAATTATTCTTTTCTCTAGGAATTCATGCTCATGCTCTCCCAGACATCCAACTTACACCCTCACCCCTCACGTTGGGAACAACCCTTGGATAGCCTTGTCTCGAACTCACGCTATGAATGGCCCTGCTAGAAAAGAATGTGTCCAAGAGAAGTTTGATGAATCTTAGCATGATCTGAAAAGCTTATTTTGTGATCCCAAGAGAAACTTCTAAGGATGGTTTACTGGAAAATTTATTTTTGCCTTTAGACGCTAGCGTGAGCCACCTACTAGCCTTAGGGTTATCCCATACTCTGGATGCAGATTTTCCCAAAATGACTGATGTGTATATAGGAAAAATAAAATAAAATTGTAGTTAAATGTTTGATTTTGATGGGGATTGTTTACCAATCCCGATCGCAACTCACGCCAAGGATTTGCACACACCTTGCAACCCTGAAACCCACACCGTAGATTGCCCTGGGCACCACAAGGGCAAAACTAGGGATAATTAATTAATAAAACAATCTGCCTCAACATCGAAAACAAATCCTGCCCTGGAAACACTCACACCCTACAAAAAGTTTAGGAATAATTTTAAATAGGAAATGACCCTAAATCGCATGACAAGAACCCAAAATAGCAACAAGAAACAACCCTAAATCTAACGTGGCAAGAACCAAAAACATAGTAAAAAAATGGTAGCCCTAATGGCTCACACTAGTATTCACATTACGATAAAATGGCAAGAATGAAAACATACCTGCGTAGAGTCCCGACCCATGAAGAAATCCTAGGTTGAGGAAGGTGATGGAGCAGTTCTTCGCTCTCCACCATGAACGCCAAGCTTGCCTACTTCTTCCCTTTGCCTCGTTCTTGCCCTCCCTTGCCCTTCATCCTGCTTATGTTGCCTTGAATCCCTACTACTCACGCTGCACACCCTACCCGATAACTCACACTGTGCTATGCACCTAGCTACTCACGTTGTAATGCTAACTCACGCTTCACACTTTTCAATCCCCTTTCACCATGGTTCAACTTACTCCACGTGGCTACATTGCGTTCTTTCTCATTTGATGTTTTATATTATTATTATTATTATTATCTACATTTTCTTAATTTTCATGCTCTCAGGATAGTTTCTTCTATTCCTTTTATGCATTAACCCCTAAGCATTAAAGACAACTAAAAATTCAAAAATCATGGAAAATTTACAGCATTAGCATTCACATTAAATATGAACACCATACAGCCCAGTAAGGCCTAAAACTACCATGCATTCATGTATGACATTAAACTACTCTTGCATGCCATAGTTTCATCAAGATGTAAATTAATTACACAAAGCTAGTTTATATAACAACTCCCCGTTAGACAATCTTGCTCATGGTGCACCTAGTTTAAATTGGCAGAAACAAGCATATGGATAGCAAGAACCTCTTTTCAACATTGTCTATCAATGGACCTCATGGGGCCATAAAAAGAGCTTTTAATCTAGAATCCTTAGATCTAGGCTCATCTGCTCATGTTAATTTCATGGCATCCACTCAAAAAATATCAAACTGCCTTGAGGGTATGACTAAAACTCTAGATTTAGAAGCTAACAACATCACTAAAGATCCCCTCGTTGAAGTCCCCATCACTATGTCTAGTGGCTAAGTTTAAACATTAAAACTAAGTACTCTACTAAATCCACAACTTGCCAATGAAATTACACAAGTGCTCAAGAACAACATCAAAACATTCGCTTGGTCATATACTGATATGCCAAGACTAGACCCTCAAATCATCCAGCATAACATCATCCTTGATTAAAAAATTAGACCAGTAAAGCAAAAAGCACGTAAGGTTAAACCTGAGGTGGCATTGGCAGTTTGTAATGAAATCATGAAGCTCTACCAAGACAGCTTCATCCGAGCTGTTGACTATGCCGATTGGGTATCCAACATTGTTGTAGTCCCCAAGAAGAATGGTAGCATTCGCATATGCATTGAATTTTGTGACCTCAACATAGCCACTATAAAGGATGACTTCCCACTACCTAGTATTGATCAACTCATCGTCTCAACTGCTAGGCATGCATTGTTATCCTTTATGGACGAATTCTCAGGATACAACCAAATTAGGATTAACCCAAAACACCAACTCAAGACAACCTTCATGACACCTTGGGGCATGTTCTATTATACAATGATGTCATTCAATCTTAAAAACCTAGGTGCTACATATCAATCAGCAATGACATATATATTTAGCGATTATATGCTTGATTTTCTTAATGATTATGTAGATGACATTGCAGTCAAGTCCAAAATAACCAAGCAACACGCGAAGGACCTAGACTTGGTACTCAAATGTTGTCTCAAATATGACCTTAGACTTAGCCTAAAGAAATGCATTTTGGAGTTAAAATGGGAAAAATGCTTAGCTTCGTAGTCTCAAAAATAGGGATACAAGTAGACCCTGATAAGGTTAAAGTAATAACTAGCATGCAACCACCTAAGAACCTTACCGAACTACGTGGCCTACAAGGTAGACTACAATTCATTAGACATTTTATCACAAAGTTGACAGAAAATTTAAAACCCATGCAACATTTACTATGAAAGAATATCCATTTTCAATGGACTCAATAGTACCAAGAAGCATTTGAAAACATAAAAATGGAGTTGGTTCAACTGCCAAAAGTTCATCCCCTACAAAGAGATAAACCTTTTTACATTTACCTTGTCACATTCGATTCATCTATTGCGTCCATGCTTTGCCAAAGACGAGAAGATGGAGTTGAGATCCATGTTTACTATTTAATCCATGCCTTAATCACCTACGAACAATGATACCACAACATGGAGAGATCATGTCTTACCCTAGTCTTTTCCTTGAATAAGTGGCAACATTATCTCTTCCATAACCAAGTCTACATCATTTGCAAAGATAATGTTCTTTGAGCTATCACTAACAACATCTATGAATCAAGTAGGATAGCTAGATGGAAAGCAATGATCATTGAGTTTGACCTATGCTATGTAACTCAATCCTCCACTAAAGGTCAAGCAGTAGTCAATCAATTGATCGCTTCACCCATGCAAGATCAAGTGACAATCAATCCTAAATTCCCTCATGAAAGCATTAACAACATCAACACTGTGCCTGATAACTATGATGCAATCCTTTACTTTGATGGAGCTTCAACTTCCCGAGGAGGAAGTGATGTAGCCATCATAACATATCCCTCTGGAGAAATTTTATCCTTTGCCTATTGACTAAACTTCCCTTGTACCAAAAACATGGCAGAGTATGAAGGTCTTCTTAGAGATCTTATAGCAGCACTAACTTCGAGAATCACACATCTTGTAGTTCGAGGTGACTCATAGTTAGTAATCAGACAAGTCATAGAGGTCTACACATGCAAAGCTCCTCATTTGAAATCATACTATGACTTGACTAAACACTTGTTGAAACAATTGACTAATGTAGATGTGCAACATATTCCTAGGAATGAAAATACCATCGTCGATGCACTTGCTACACTAGCCTTGAACATGATGCCTGAGATGCTCCATGCATTGCCTAGTTCTATAAAAAATTATGCCAAGCCTATAACCAACGCTCTCGATGAAATACCCATAGCATCCCTTAGTACTACACAAGAAATAGAATGATATGATGACATAAAAGAGTACCTTCTATAGGCGAACCGCCACAACATTTGACAAGTGTCCAAAACAATGTGGTGCGAAAACACTCTTGGCAATATGCATAAATAGGAAACACCTTGTGTCGCAGATCCTATGAAGGAATCCTATTGATGTGTGTTAGTAGCATCGATGGTCAAACAATCATGGAACAAGTGCATGAAGGACTTTGCAGAGGGCATATAGCACCCAAAGCAATGGCAACGAAAATTAGAAGTTTGGGCTACTACTGACCACACATGGAGTATGATTACTCCTCTAAGGTCAGGAAATGTAACATTTGCCAAAGGCATGGTAACCAAATACATGTGCTACCTAATGAGTTTCATACTACACAAATCACATGGCCATTCCAATAATGGGGATTAGACATCATTGGATCGATAACACCATCATCTTTAGTAGGACATAGCTTCACCATCATTGCAACCAAATATTTCACAAAATGGGTAGACGTTATCCCCCTTAGAAAAACCATGTCTAAACATGTTTGCAATTTCATATTAGAAAACATTGTGACTTGCTTTGGTATCCCGATGACCATAGTCACCGATAATGGGCTGCAGTTTAGAAGTACGAATACTAAAAGCTTCTGTGAAATTGTAGGTATTAAACACTCGTTTTCATCACCCTACTACCCACAGAGCAATGGTCAAGCGGAGTCTACAAATAAAATGATCATCTTGGTGCTCAAAAAGATGTTGAATCAAAGCAAGAGACGATGGCACGAGCATTTAATCTATGCATTATGGGCATACCGAACAACGCATCAAACATCCACAGGTAAGACACCATATAGCCTTGTATATAGATTTGAAGCTGTGTTACCTTTGGAGTTATAGGTTCCCTCGCTACGGATAACACTCTCTAGCCTCCTCAATGAAGGTTAAAACAATGAGCTACACATTATTGACCTTGACTCAGTGGAGGAAGAAAGGGTATGACCACCTGATCAAATCGAATGGTACTAGAGACAACAACGGCGATGTCATCAACATGATCCACATAAGCGGTTGATCAAGGAAGGTGACCTAGTTCTCAAGGCAGTCTGCGAACACTTAGAAAAATTCTTAGCTAACTGGGAAGGGCCTTACCTAGTCACCAAAGCATATGATAATGGGGCATTCAAACTCATCGACATGGATGGAAATGAGTTTTCCAATCCTATAAATCACGTGTACCTAAAACCATTCTACATCTAATGAGCTTAAGGTACGTATTGGTCTTGGCATCACGATCTAAAACTGATACCACAAAATAGTCCTGGAGCTATGACTTAAAACTAGCACCACAGAATGTCCTGGCATCATGATGGTAAATCGACACCATAGAGCTCTGTTCTATATGATACTAAACTACCACGCTTGTCCACCAGAGTCCACTAAGACTATAAACTGGCTTGCCTCTTTGTAGTCCACTACTGTGCTATCTGAAATCATTGGTGGCTGGAATGAAATGTACACCGAGAGATTTCAAGATAGACGTAGAAGACCCTACCTTAGCTTGAGGGTGAGCTGGGACTGACGAAGGTAGGATACCTTGGGTTGTCCACACATGGATTAGGTAAGGATTTCCCCAAACAATATGCCAATGCACAATATGCCAAGTTATACGTATACGGTATGAAAAATGTAAATCGGTGCGCACAAATGTAAACAAGAGATAAAAAAATGTGAACGAAAATTGTAACAAATCTTGGTGGAAAATGCAGCAATATTATTGCATAATAAAAATTACAATGCACCGTGAAACACCGTGAAAATTGCGGGTCGGCCTCAGGCAAAGATTCGCAATTCAGGTAAGGGCACATGTCAGAATTCCAAAAGGGAGAGTAAGACAGAGCAACACCAAGAGGCGCGTAGCATCAAGTCCTCAACTGCTTGTGCAGATTCCTAATCTTTCTATGATTTTTCTGTTTACGCTATACCACGTGACGTAGCGTAATGGCGCTTAGCGTGACTCTGTTCTAACATGGTCCGGCATCAGAAGGATAGTTACTTCGGCATAGGGAGAGGCTTGAGTAGCGTAATACGCGACTTCTTGTGTATTTTGCTAATTCTTTGGCGCAAGGTCAGGTTTACACTCTGTTACGCACGGCAGCGTAATGCACTCCAAAATAGTCGAAGGCAAAGTCCAAGAAAGTGTGATTGCTCATCATACGCTCATCACGCAACGTAGCGTATCACAGCGTATTGCATCGCCAAGTTAGACATCGTTTACGCTTCATTACGCGCGGCTACGTAAGCGAGCGTAAAATAGCTTGAATCCATTGTTTCTAGGTTATGTTACGCTCATGCACGCAACGCAACGTGAATGAGCGTAATATAACTCAAAGACAGTTGAAACACGCCCGACGCGCATCTCTTCTTTACACGCGCAATACGCGAACAAGCGTATTGTGCGTAGTCATGAGGTTTGACACAAAAATGGTCAAACCAACAGTACCCGAAACATTCGGGACACACATCATCAAGGTTGCGCCTTTTCCATAGAGCGTCACAGCCTATAAATACCCCAGTTGACAAAGATACGTGGGTTGGCAAATCAAAGAAGCAAAGGCATTTTTCTGAGCACTGGAGCACTTATCACCTTTTGAGCAGAGATACAGAGATCAGCGCTTTGGCAATTGTTGACAGCATCACCTTACGGCAGAAACAAAGCACAGTTTGCTTCGAACACCGGTGACAGGAGTAATCGTTCTGCTGGGGAAGACTCTATTGGTCAGAAAAATTTGATCGGTAGACGTCAGAGCTTGACCTTCCTTACATCCCGGCTTTAGCCCACGAGGTAGATCGGACTTCTGTTTGGACAGTTTTCTTGCTGTTTTGTGCTTGCTTCACATCCCGTAATCAGGGTCTCCCCAGTGTAACGAGATATACAAAATATACATTTTTTTAAAGTCAAAGCGTAGATCTTGAAACTACGTGCTTCTCTTATGTTAGCCTCCTCTTATCGTGTTTAACGTTATCATCGTTGCAATTCATCTACATTGTTTTCCCCTCGTTTTTGCGATTCCTCGAATCAGATCATTTCATGAGATATTCATCGGTTTACTGATTAGTAAGTCCCTGTCTGATCGACAAGACCATTCAGGGCACCGCGGATTCATTTTTCCAGCATAGCCCTCGCACGGATCTGTGGTTAAAACTGTGTAGACGGAATTTGTTCGGTATTTTCCAGCTGCCGACGTTTTTCATCGTTACAGTTTTCTGGTGCTAGAAGCAGGGCCTAAGGCTTCAATCCAAATATTTTGGGTAGCCCTATTAGCGATCCATACCCTAAACCATAGACGTAATACCTCTAAGGAAGTTTACAGTAAATCGTGTGGTGTAGATCGGTCGCAAGGACGATTCCTTTGGAATCCTACAGGGTAGAAAGCCTATTCGTGTTTTTTGTTGCCACCCATTTCTTAGATCTGATTACCAGTCACTGTAAATTCCATTAATCAATGAATTCCTTTTACACAACCACAACCGCCATGGTCCCTGTCGATTTGGGTGCCACATCCGTGAACCCTATCGCGGTCGCCAGACCAACTCCTGGTGCAACAGGATCTCAAGGGCCATTGCGCCGATCATTGAGACTTTAAGGAAAAGAGCCCATCTTCACGGTCATAACCCCTGAAGAATACAACTTTATATGTGTTAAGATCCAGGCGAAGCTAGCTCTTAGTCGAGCCGAAGTCGAAGCGAAACGAAACTTTGAGGTGGTCCACCGAGGGGGCCATGATTTCAAGCCAACAACTTACGACATCATTCCCTTGACTGAACACCAACATGAACTCATTACACAGTTGTTCATGGCCAAGGTCCAGGCGGTACAAGCGGTGGTGGAGCCCCAGCATGGGGAAGAGGAAGAGGATGAATTGGCAGCCTAGTCGGAGCATTCGTTCCACACTTTGAGCCCCCAAACATACATAAATCCCTTGTTTCCTTTCAATGGAGAAGCCGCTCCTCTTGACCCAGCCCTGACCGCACAGATGCATTTCCCTGCCATGCTGCAGGCCACCGTGTAGCCGTTTGGGCTGCAAGCACAAATACCGCATAATAACACGGGGGCGGTTTCGTCACCGCGGGTACTTAGCATTCCAGTGGTGGTCCCAACGACCACCGCGTCCCATTTTATCCCTTAGATACAACCCCACAACATATCTGTAACGCGCCCGACGTAGACCTTGTCGCTTCCTCCCCCACCAACTCAACAGATCACCGTAGCTGTTCAGCCACAAACATACATCCAACAGCCTGCCCCAAGTCAGTGGCCCAACCCTGCGGTGTGACACAATCAGCCTGCGCTGTATGGTGTGCAACCCTCTGTCGCACCTGCAATGTAAGTTCCACAGGTGGTCCCGTAGTATATCTATCCCTATCTTACGCAGCAGGTGGTGGCTAACCCCTCTTCACAAAATAGTGGATGGTGGTCTTCACAGGCCCCTCCGCCTGCAGGGATCCCTGTCCCACAAGCAGCCAGTCAACCTCTCCCATCATTTCCATTCCCTCGCGCTACCCTCCCGGTCCAACCTCCTATGCCTTCTGCACAGACACCTCCGCCAACGAGTCTGGACCAAGCCTTCCATCTTATACAAACTCTCATCGAGAAGGTTTGACGCCTCAAAGCCGCTGGTTTTGATACTATTCAGATCATGGACTTTTACCAGGATGATCCGATTAGTCCATCGGTCCCTATGCTATCATTGCCGCCAGGGATGTCTTTGCCTCATTTTACCAAGTACAATGGGGAGGGAGATCCCAACGCTCACTTGGTCACGTTCAGGTCTGAGTCCTTGTTATTACAACAGTGGCCACACACCATAATCCAAGTCTTTGCAATGTCCCTAATAGGGAAAGCTTTGGATTGGTACTGAGTCCTCCCACGCTCTTCCATCTCAACCTTGGAACAGCTGCTGACCCAATTTGTGACCCACTTCAAATACAACTTGAAACCAGAAGTCACATTGGATCAGCTCATGGGGGTGAAACAAGACCCGCTTGAGCTCGTCCAAAGGTTTATACAGCGTTGGAATGCTACCTTGAATGAGATCTGCGAGCCGATCGCAGATTCACATCTACTTGCCATATTCAAGGGAGCAGTCAATGACTTTATTAAGTCAAAGCTATATTATCTTTCCCTCAACTCTCTACACTAGGCCTTCGCTCAAGTTAGGAGCATCCAAGATGCTGTGGAGGCCAGCAAAGACCCGACGTATGTCACCTACAAGAATGCACATAACAAGGGCAAAGACAAAGGGAAAGCAGCGACAATGACTGTAGCTACAATGACTGAGAGTACAAAGACTAAGAACAAGAAGGTACCCATGGCGCCTCCTGAAACCACGACTAGTGCCGGCACCAGTCAAGACACAGCAGCTCCTGAAAAGGCCCCCCAGCCTAACCCAAACTTTGAGCGTAAGGATCGCTCAAAGTACACGGCATTACCGGTAAAGCATTTCAAACTGCTGAAACAACTGTTAGGGGTAGGGCACATTCAACCTAAGAAGGTGTCCGAGGAGGCTCTGAAGCGTCACAGATGTCATTGTGAACTGCTGAAGAACCCTTCTTTAGCCTTACCTAACGAACCACCAGTTCCAAGATCTTTCAGGCTAGACCGTTTCTGTGACTACCACCAGCTGTGTGGTCACGATACGGATTACTGTTGGGCATTGAAAGACAACATTCAACGTATGCTGGATGATGGTTCACTCAAGTTAGACACCAGCAATCCGACACGTCCAGAAAACCAAACATTGCACGTGTATAAGGACCCTTTGAACACAAACGACGATCCTTATACAATCACTGTGGTGAGTACAGATAGTGAGAAGAGGGAACTACCAAAACAACCTTTTATTTTGTGTATCCCTGCTAGCTCACAAAGGGGGCCAACCATTTCACCGATAGCCAGTGGGGTCTCGAGGCCGTCCTTCATTATACAGGCACCTTCTCGGATACACTCTCAATCATGCAGCAATAGCCAAGCTGTGGCCTTGTCCGTGCCCACACCCAGAGCGCCCTTCATTATCAGGGTGCCAAAACCATAGGCTACTCCTCTCACGCAGGGGCAGACCTCCAACCAAAAGCGTCAACCATCACCTCCCAAACAAAAGGGAGAGGACACATTAGTTAACACAACGAAAGACCACTCTACGCTCGGCTTCCCTAAGCCTAGGCCCCTGGCCTCTGTGCCTTCTCCTGTACCTCAGGGGCAAGGTAAAGGTACGGAAACGCAACCGCCTTCTCTAGGCAAGGAAAAGAACAGTCCCCCGACTAACACCGTTCCACCTCGGGAGATTCGTCTCTTGGGCTGAATGGAAGAAGACAAGGGGGAAAAATAACCTAGCTGGGAGAAGGACCTCCTCGACGTATTTACGCAAGTTAAACAGGCTCACAAGCAAAAAAACACAATGCTGAGCCTTTATGACCTACTTATGACGTCTCGAGAACACCGTGAGGCTATGGTATCGCGGAGGAGGAAGTGATACATGCTGTCATGATTCCTTCCGAAGCTGAGCAACCTACACCTTCCTCGCTGACCTTCCACGACGGGTCTATCAAAGACGATCCTGAGAAAGGTCAGGTGACAACTGAACCTATGTTTATCACTATCCGAGTCGGTCAATACCGGATCCGGAGAGTACACGTGGACGATGGCGCAGCTACCAACGTCATTTCCTATTCCATCATGGATAGGTTGGGTTTGGTCGACCAGATCACGTCCACGATGACAACCTATGTAAAATCGTTCAACGGGGCACAGGTTCAAGTTAAGGGGACGGTGTGTATTGAGTTTGTGGCAGGGGATCAGTTCCCGACAGAGGCCACTTTCTTAGTCATCGAGGAGATGCCAGGGTTCAACCTAATCTTGGGGAGGTCGTGGTTAGCCCAGCTAAGGGCAGTTTCGTCA
>MNCI01005810.1:465214-558682 GCA_015680685.1 Gnetum montanum
GTATCAATGGTTGAACGATGGTCCTTGCATACATTACCATGTTTTAGCGAGTTATCATGATTCCGACTTAGCAATTTTATTTCATGCATTTTCACATTACTTTTTTTTTCGATTCTTACGCTGGTCATTTATCTTCACACTGTTGTCTTTTTCGTATGCATGATATTCACGTTTCCTAATCACCTTAGCATAATTACGCAAAATACTGTACCAGTATCATTTACGCTTACTGTATTATGCTATGGCCCACAACGGCCTTAAACTAGTTGCACAGAATTGTATACTATGACTCTTTATGCTTGATTACGTAGTATGGCCCGCAACGGCCTTAAACTAGTTACCCAGAATTATGAATTATCATCATTTACGCTTTCTCTTGATTACGCAGTAGGCCCGCAATGGCCCTAAAATTGTCACTAGTTTACGCAGAATCATATGACAGCCCACGATGGCCTTAAACTAGCCATCACATTCTATCGTCATAACTTAGGCAAAATCCTTAACAATTACGTTCACGCTGTAAAAGCATAAAAGCCAAAAAAGATAGAATAATTGACATTGAAAACATCCAACGAGTCTTATAACGCGTCTTTTCAGTCATTCCTAAAACAATACTCCACTTCACCCTCAAATAAAATTATGCATAAGTTATAATTACGCATTTCCTCTACTGCCACTATCGCTAGTATCTCTCAAGTCCGGATCCAACGCTAATGGATCATCCTCCAATGGGCCATCATTTCTGGGAATGATTCTTTCATGAAGAATGTCCTCTTCATGAGGTCCTCGTTCTGGCACCAGCTCCACGGGAGGACGCTCTTCATCGTTGCATTCTTCTGCCTCTTCTTCTGCCTCTTCCTCTACTTCTGCTACTCCCTCTGCTGACTCCTCACCTGGCTCGTCTTCCCTATCCTCAGCTGGTACCTAAATATAGTAAGCACATTAGCTACACAAGACTTAACATCATAGTTAGAAAATGCAAACTAAGTAGTGCATAAACTTACTTGCGACGGCCCTGCTTCCGTGGCAAAGGGAAGCTTGTCCAGGCCAGTCCATAGGCACTTCATAATTTCTTCCTCCATCAGATCTGGCCATACATCCTCTCCCAAGGTAGCTCCGGCCTTCACTTTCCCTTTCTCCACGCTGCTCCAGCGGGGTGGATCCGGGAAGAAAGTAGGGATTGTAGCCTGACCCCCAGGGAGAGTCATCGCCCTTTCCAGGGATGCACTCATAGTCACCTACTCTTCGAACTTATTGAAGGCTTCGGAAGCTCCAATGACATCCAGGAAGACTTCCAAGGACTGGGACCTGACGGCAAAATCGCGGTAGAGTTTCCGATAAGCAATGCTCTCCCGCTTGTACAAATGCTTATGGTCCTTCTCCTTCTGCCCCCACTCTTGCACGCTTGCACAATAATCCCTCTAGTCCTGGCTCTTCTGGGCTAGGAGTTCTATCTGCATCCGCTGTTCGACCAACGCTCGACTAGTCTGTACGCTGTTTTTGATGGTGGTCCAATACTGGGAGTAATTGACAATAGTGCTACACCAGTTTTCATCCCCTGTCGCTCGCGCCTGTAGGAAGTCGCATCGCGATTTTAAGTCTTCGACCTCTTTGGTCAGAGACTCAACCCTCTGCTCTGACCTTTGCAGCCTTTTCCATATATTTTCATTTACGCCCCTACTTTCCCATAAGGAGTGTGTCGAGTGTAATGCACATTTACGTAGTTCCTCATAAATGTGACGTGGCACGACTGCTTCATTGGATGGTGGCTCCACTGTGTCAAGATCAATGGGCTCCGTGGGATCCCATCGGAGGCAAGCTCCTAACAGAAACAACCATCAAATATTGATGACACATTACCGCTATGTAATATCATAGACTTATTACAACCATAGCGTACCAGCTCCTGGTTCGACGCGCTCTAGGAGCTCGATCATGTCACTGACAACGCCTTCCATGAAGGCAAATTTGTCAGGGAAGTCTCTCCACGCTCTGCTCATAGTAACAGATGTGGACGCGTCCTCTTCTCATGTAGCGTAATCCAGTTTGAAAATTCATCCATTAATAGAACCCTGCACACTTGCTAACACACTCATTACCTCTACCAGTGATAGTGGCAACTTTGCCAACATCTTCTGCCTCCTTTTCTTCTTCACACACTTGAGTTTGTGTGTCGCTGGTTCCAGTAGCCAGGCCCTCTTCATGTACTCGGTCCTGTGCACGGCTCACGCTAACAGCTGGGGCCTCTTCTTCCAAAATTGAGCCCCCCTCCCCACGACTTAGTATTACTGCCCCTGTCTCAGGGGTCAGTTGCTCTGTAATTTTTATTGGCCATATCATAGCATCTTAGCATATCATTCCACACTATGCCAAAAAAAAACAAAACATTGCATAATACAATTCCTTCACGCTTACCAGGCGGAGGTTTACTCCGCTGAACTTTGACCACCACAGTTTGGCCTGCGTCACTCCCAGGGGCTTTGGCTATGCAGAGCCTTTTACGCTAAGCTGCAGGCTCTACAATCTCTTTCGCCAAGCATTTCCCTCACGAGGCATCGCCGGTGTAAGTAGGCATTATCCTGCCTACGCTGTCGAGGCCTCGCACTTGGGGCACCGCCAAACCCTTCGTCGTTATAGACAATGACTCCCCGATCCCTTCCAGTGGATCCTGCCCATGGGTAGTGCTGAGGATGTGAGCAATCCAAGGTCTAGACAGCTGGTCTCGGTCTTGCTACACCCAGACCCCATTCCTTTGGATGACCAGAAACTCAACAAACTGCCGGAGGCAAGCTATGAAGAAGGCGTAATGCACGTTGAAACAAGACTCAAGCTTCTTGTGAATCTTGATCATCTCATTACGTAGTCCCTTGGCAAAATAGCTTGCCCAATTGAACTAGGTCCCCTCCTCCAGAACCTCTCGCATAATACGGGTCTGTTCTACAAAAAAGAACTTCCCCTGCGAGAGAGTTTTGGGGAAATTCTGGGCCCGGAAAAGGGGATAAAGTGTCTTGGCAACGCCCATCTGGAATCTTTCATAAGGAAACCCTTTCGTCTCCTTCGGCACCCTTACCCACTCCTTCAGCCAATCCTGGAAGGCAGCGCTCCTCTTCGCCTTCTCACTTACGGGAAGGCTGTCCGAAGGGATGCCAAATAGGTCTGCGAAAAGCTGAGTGTCAATGTTAAAGCTTACGCATACGTTGTATAAGCGCGTGCAAAAACTCTCTACCTTTTCGTTGAAGGAGTTGACGAGGGTTAGCATTTCACTGGCGGGGACATCAAGAGTCACAGCTTAAAATAGGTGCATTAGCCCTACTGCTTGGATCTTACTGGTCACCGTGACTGGGGCCACCGAGTGGCTGAGCCAGCGCTATGCGTCCTTGATGTCACAGTAGTGGAAGAGGACAGCGTTCACCTCGTGGCCGGAAATCGTAAGGATAATCTCCCGAGATTCCCTAACTGAATAGCGTGAAACACAAGTCAAACCAAAGCACTATTATGCAATGTCCACAATTTACAATTATATTACGCAATACAACTGCCTCACCAGGCCCAAATGGCAAAGGAAATGCTGGAAGGTTCCTCTGCACGTCCTCAACGGTAAGCGGCAGATCTAAGGTCCAGTCATCGTGCAGCCACCCGAGCCTCTGGCAATTCTCAAAAGCCCTAGCGTAGCAGGTGGGGTACTCACACATGTCAAAACCAATTTGCCCAATAACGCCAGCGCGCACGTTGCTAGTTGAGGTGAACGCCATTATTGCCGTTTCGGCCCATGACAACACATCTCCATTTCCAACTAACCTATTGTCATGGATAAAAAACCTGTACCATACAACGTAGGCCTATCTTACATTTTTCACCTAAGCTTCTTTTACATTTCACGTTGATAACAGACATATAACGACAACAACAAAAAATAGACAGTTAATAAAATTCGCTTACCCGCCTGCATAGTACACCGTGCCTTGTGGGTTCTGGAAATAGGTCGAGACATGGCGAGCCACGAACAGCGTGTTATATGCATGATAACAACTAAATCGAGCCATTTCCCAGATCTAGTCTAAGTTCCTTAAGCCCCGGGCGCTAAGCTCTCGGTCCTCGGGACGGCTCGTATCGATGGCCCCGTCTATCAAAAAGGCCAGAATCCCTTGCACAGAACCCGCCAGCACGTGCTCTAAAAGGGCACCGGCGATATCACCAGACAAATCAGACCAAAAAATGACGTTGTAGTTGCGCACCAAGAACTGCAGAAACTCCAGTGCACCCCGTCGAAACCATATGGCCTTCCCTTGCAATCGTGTGTGCAGGGGAGGGACATTGGGGACGATGGGGTTTAGACAACACAATTCCCCGACAATATCCAACACAATCAGAATGGGCTTTAGCGCAATGCTGTACAGAAAATCCAATACATACATTAACACCTACATTTACATTTTCATGGCTAATACAGAAAACTTATAAACTACACCTGGTTATCCAGGCCGAAATCGCCCAAACCCTTGCAATAACGCAAGGTTCGTCCCTGACAACGGCGGTAGATGCAACCCCATCAACCCCTCGCATTAACCCGAGGTCCACAATTTTGAAATCCACATTCACGCAAAAGATACCATGGAAAGTAGACATTGAAACAAAAATAAGCGTGTAAGGAATGACCTATCGGTTCAAAGGCATAGGATCACGAACATCGACTAGTGCCTGCGAAACGCAATACAGATTTTCTTGCACTTCATCAATTTTAGCCAGTTTTGCGTTCTTCCTTTTGATCTTTGGTGCCATTGCAACAGCTTCAGAAGTTCTTTTCACCATTTAACACTTGCAAATCTTCACAAAATCACACGCTCTAATCTTCTGCTCTTCCTTCTCTTGCTCAGAAACAATCACGAATTCGAATTCACAACAGCCAAAAACCTGTCCTCATCAAAAAACCACTTACTTATATGCGAGGATCACCGACTCGATATCTGATTTAAGCAGGACTTTCCTAAAACGGAACCTGAGAATCAAGATATTAATTCAGCTAATATCACATGCTCCACTGTCCAAAATGACGTTAAACTACCATATCTTATCACCTCGTAATCGGGTAGCATTGATTACAGCTCATTTATAATATTCAAAATTTAGTTAGCCTTCCACGTTTAACGACATCACGTCACCTTTCTTCTAATCATTTATGCACTTTGCGGTTTTGCAGGACAAACGGGAAATGGATGCGACATTTTCAACACCTCTAACTTTGACGGGCCCATACGGGAAAGTAGTTAGGCAATTCGACTCCACGCTAGTAGACGTTAACCCCCCTTTAGAAGGCGTAACCAGAGTGGCCAGAACAGTCAATGCACACGCTAGATCTGGAGGCTGGGGACATAATCGAAGACCCCCTCAGTGAGGTTTCTATCATTACGCATAAGGGTGAATCTGAAATGCTTAAAGTCAGCTCTCTACTAGACCAGAAAATGCACGATGCTATAAAATAGGTCCTGCAAGATAACATCATGGTCTTTGCATGGTCATACGAGGATATTCCTGGGTTGGATCCCAGGCTAATCCAGCATAACATCATCTTAGACCCGTAGAT
Source organism: Gnetum montanum (assembly GCA_015680685.1). NCBI lineage: Eukaryota > Viridiplantae > Streptophyta > Gnetopsida > Gnetales > Gnetaceae > Gnetum > Gnetum montanum. The sequence goes on from MNCI01005810.1 coordinate 470,796, forward strand.
CAAAGTAGTTAGGCAAAAGGCACACAAAATCAAGCTAGAGATCGCGCTAACCGTGCATGATGAAATCACCAAACTGTACCAGGCTGGTTTCATCCGTGTGATTGATTACTCGGACTGGGTATCTAACATTGTAGTCGTCCCAAAGAAGACTGGAAGCATACGCATCTGCATAGACTTCCGAGATTTGAATAAGGCCACAATTAAAGATAAATTCCCGTTGCCAAGTATTGACCAGCTAGTGGATACAATAGTTGGGCATGCGCTGCTATCCTTCATGGATGGCTTTTCAGGCTATAACCAGATTCACATTAACCCAGAACATCAATTGACCATGACATTCATGACACCCTGGGGCACCTTTTGTTACACTATGATGCCTTTTGGTCTAAAGAACGCCAGAGCGACGTATCAATGAGCCATGACATACATCTTCAGCGATTACCTCCCAGGGAGGCTGAATGATTACGTAGATGACATAGCTATTAAGTCTTTAAAATCTGAGGATCATTCAGGTGACCTAGAGTTAGTCCTTAAAAGATGCTCCAAATACGAGCTCCGGCTTAACCCAAATAAGTACGTATTCAGGATCAAAACCGGGTGCATGCTGGGGTTTGTGGTGTCGAAAATCGACATACGAGTTGACCCTAATAAGGTCAAAGCCATTGTCAAGCTAACGCCTCCCACAGACCTCAAGCAATTACGCTGGTTATAGGGACGCTTACAATTTATACGCTGATTCATCTCGAGGTTAACCGACAAGCTACACCCTATGCAACACTTGCTAAAAAAGGGGGTTAATTTCAAATGGACCGATGATTGCCAACGTGCGTTTGACAGTTTAAAACAAGAGCTGCAACGCTTACTGACGGTTTTCCACCACAAAGGGACTTGCCATTTTACATTTACCTCGTAACTTCAGACGTAGCGTTAGCCGCATTACTTTGTCAAAGGAGGGATGATGGGTCGGAAGTGCCCATCTACTACTTAAGTCATGCTTTATGTGCGTACGAAACAAGGTACAATGATGTAGAGTGTAATTGCCTAGCATTAGTTTTTACGCTTAAGAAATGTAAACATTATCTTTTCTGTAGCAAGGTCAATATCATCTGTAAAAACAACATTCTTAGGGCCATTACGCAAAACTTATACGAGAGTAGTAAAATAGCTCGCTGGAAGGCTATCATGGTAGAATTCGATCTGCACTATATTGGCCAATCATCCATAAACGGCCAGGCAATAGCTGACCAGTTAATAACTTCACAAATTAACAATCAGGAGACTATAGAGCCAGAGTCCCTTGATGAACATGTACATAGTTTAAGCCGTGTCTTGACAGGCCCCGAAGCAATGTTGTATTTCGATGAAGCTTCAACCGCTAGAGGTGGCAGTGCTGCCACTGTTATTATGCTTTCACCTGAGGACGTGCATCTCCACACTTATCGCTTGAACTTCCCCTGTACGAACAATGTGGCAGAGTACGAGGGGCTCCTCAGGGAATTACTAACTGCCAGTGAACTCGATGTTTGACACCGGGCGATCAGGGGCGATTCGATGCTTGTCATAAATCAGATCACAGGAGTCTACACCTGCAAGGCTATGCATTTACAGCCCTACTAAAATAAGGCTAAAGATCTTCTGAGATGATTCGCGACCATCGATGCCCAGCACGTGCCACGTACGGATAACACTGGCCGATGCACTGGCTACACTGGCTCTGAACGTGCCTTCACATTTTCAACACTTGCCCTGCATTGATAATAGACTGCGTAGATCCTATCATTCAGATGGTGCAAATCTCTTCACTTCTCGAGGAAAGCACACCTGAATGGTACGACGACATTAAAACTTACCTTTTACAAGGTGAGCTACCGTCTGCATTGACATGCTCACAGAAAGATGCAATACGCAAGCGGGCTAGGCAATACGTCATCATGAGAGATAGCACTCTCTGTAGACGCTCCTTTGATGGCATGCTACTTACTTACATTGACAAAACCCAAGCACAACACATAGTCAGCAAAGTTCACGAGGGACTATGCGATTGCCACGTAGCACCACGGGCTATGGCCCTAAAGATTCGTCGCTTGGGATACTACTGGCCATGCATAGAAAAGGATTGCCTGAAAAAGGTTAAAACTTGTGACACGTGTCAGTATCATGTGAATCTCATACACGTGTCACCTAAAGAATTACACACAACGCAGATAACATGGCCATTTCAACAATGGGGACTAGACATTATAGGCCCCATCACACCGAAATCTTCCGCAGGTCACAGTTTCATCATTACCGCTACTGAGTATTTTACGAAGTGGGTAGAGGCTGTTCCCCTACGAAAGATCACATCTCAGTAGATTTGCCATTTTATCCTAGATGATATAGTAACCAAATTTGGTCTCCCGATGACTATCGTGACCGACAATGGGCCACAGTTTAGTAGTACGGAAACCAAATCCTTCTGTGATAACCTGGGCATTAGAAAATCCTTTTCCTCCCCTTATTACCCACAAGCAAATGGTCAAGCTGAAGCAACGAACAAAGTGATCATCAATCTGCTCAAGAAAATGCTTGACAGCAACAAAAGGCGGTGGCACGAACAGATCCTCTATGTGCTATGGGCGTATTGTACTACATGTAGGACGGCTACGAGTAGTACGTCCTATAGCCTGGTTTACGAGTCTAAAGTAGTGCTATCTCTTGAGTTGCAAATTCCTTCTCTGAGGATGGTCCTCTCCACGGTTATAAATGAGGCTCAACACACCGAGTCTCGAATCGCGGATCTAGATTCAGTAGAAGAGAAGCGGATACAGGCCCTTGACACGATTGAAAGGTATCAAGAAAAATAGAGATAGAACATCATCACAACCTTCAGCAATGCCCGATCAAGAAAGGAGATCTAGTTCTCAAGGCTGTGCGTGAACCAGTCGGCAAGTTCTCTGCAAACTGGGAAGGCCCTTTCTTGGTGGTCGACGTGTATAGCAATGGAGCATTCAAGTTAGCAGACGTTAACGACAATGCATTATCGAATCCTGTAAATCATGTGTATTTGAAGTGGTATTACATTTAGCAGCATCTATGATGTGAATAGCAGGTATGGCAACCATCGTCCGCTACGACGCTAAACTGGCAACCATCGTCCGCTACGACGCTAAACTGTCAACCATCATCCGCTACGACGCTAAACTGGCAACCATCGTCTGCTACGACGCTAAACTGGCAACTATCATCCGCTACGACGCTAAACTGGCAACCATCGTCCGTTACAACGCTAAACTGGCAACCATCATCTGCTACGACGCTAAACTGGCAACCATCGTCCGCTACGACGCTAAACTGGCAACCACCGTCCGCTACGACGTAAAACTGGCATTCCTTGCATGCATCTGTCATGATGCTAAATTGACAATATTTGTCCACTATGATGCTAAACTGGCACGTTATAATCGTCTGCTACGACATAAAACTAGAAATGTTGTACAGGTCCGCCAAGACGAAAAACTGGCATCTTTTGCACGCGTCCGCCATGACGCTAAACTGGCACAGGTAAGTACCCGTCTGCTGAGACGTAAAACTAGCGCAACTTTATCCTTGGGTCATGACATGAAACTGACATCCACAGCACGGTCTGCTAAGACCATAAATCAGACACGCCACTGTCCGCTACGACGTAAAACTAGCATTTCTCGATCTTCTCGGACTTTAAATTGGGACCATGGTCTGCTGAGACTTAAAACCAGCAATGACAGTGTACCAGGACTTAAAACTGGGACTTACAGACTGCTGCCACATAAATCAAGCGAGCATGATCATCTCTGTACAGCTGCATGACAAATGAGGTGGGATACTGGGATAGTCCCAGCGTCGCCACCTCATCGGCATCCTACTGATTCCTTGGATGAGCTGAGAGGCATCTTACTAATCCCTCGGAGATGCCACTGTTGCGCCCACTGCAACGGTGGTATCTCTGAGAGTTTAGTCTCACCAGCCGGAGCCCCATCACAATCCTTGATGACAGCGACCTCGATGACCTCCGGGAAGGTTGCTCCTACATTGGTTTGCGGGGTTGTTGTTGGGGTTGTATTTGCAAGAGGTGGGATAGTGTGGCAACGGGAGGAATAGTGGTGAGGGGTATATTGAGTTGGGTATCGGTCACTGGGGGATGCTTCTTGTTGAGGCACATGTGCTTGGGTGATTTTAAATGACTAAAGGGACGTAGTTTCCCCCATGAATGGTTGAAACAATGGATTTGCGTAAGTTTGTGGGCTGATGGTATGGTATGTGAAACACCACAAAAATTTCGAGCTTGGTACTTGTCCGATAAGAAGCAGGTCCCTGAGACCCACAGACAACCACGGCTACATTTGGTATCGCACATTGCAACTTTGGGGATCAAAAGGCCTAATTTTCACTAAGTATGCAGTACCAATGTATACGCCAGACATCCACAACGTATACGCCTAGCGTATACGCCCAACGTATACGCCCAGCGTAGACATCCAACTTACACGCCCGATGTACACTTCACATGTACACTCGGCGGGTACGGAAAATGTCTACGCCCGACATGGAGTCTCCAAAGATAGAATGAAGATAGCACCGAAGAGCAAGAATTGAAGCAAGTCGGCAACCATCAGGGTATACGCCTAGCGTATACGCCTAGCCATTGTCGGCGCATACGCTGAGCGTGTACGCCCAGCATCCACAGCATCTACGCCCAGCATATCCAGCGTATACGCCCAGAGTCTATGCCCACCTATACAGTGTATACGCTCAGCAAATGTAATATGTTGTACACTTGTAAACCTTACATCCTGTTTGCACCTAGTCAACGTTCACGTGTCGCCCAACCCGAGTCTAGCGTAACAACAGGTATAAAAACCTCACTTTTCCACTTCCACTAGAGGGTTGGAAAAAATCCCAAAGCAGACCAGAGAACATTTACACTGCACACTAGAGCTAAAAACCATTTTACACTGGACAGTCCTGTACGCTGGGAACACAGTCTCTACGCTCCACCTACAGTGCGAACCAGTCGAGTCATCCCTGCATCCACCGGGGCTTTTCGTCCGCCTTGTGTTCCATCACGACTACGTTAGACCGGTGCACTGTACTCTCATTCTGTAATATCATTGTTTATAGTTTACACTGATTTCTTATACGTGTTCTGTTTACGCTCATTTACATTTATGCCCTGCTCGCATCTGTTACGCTATTTACGCTCTTGTTTACGCCCGTTACGTCGTTTACGCATAACCCAGCGTATAGCACTTCGGTATACGTTCAGGAAAATCCTTGTCTGATCCACGTGCGGATCACCTAAGGTACTCTATCTTCGTGCACTCTAGCTCGCCCTCAGGTGAAGGTAGGGTTTTCTGTTCATGTCTTGCGATCCCACGGTCTTTGTTTCCTTCCAGCCGGAGACCGACGATTTCAGGTAGTACAGAAATTGGCGCTAGAAGGAGGGCATCCTAAAACCCTTACTCACAAACTTCCCAGCGTTTATGCTATTGAGCATATACACTGCCAACCACACGCTGCTTCCTGCTGAAACCCTCCCAGCATCTACGCAGCCTGGTCTGAAAACTCAGCCTGCAAACTGTCCAGCGTCTACGCTGTTCAGTGTTAAAACTTAACCAGAAAACCATACGCTGCATTCTCTACGCTATGTCTTGTTTTATGCTATGCCTCGTTTTACACTATACTCTGTTTTACACTGTACTCTATTCTACACTGTGCCTTGCTTTACGCTGTGCTCTGTTTTACGTTGAACGTAGTTTTACACTCTATCCTATTTCACGCTACACCCCGAAGCTGTATACGCTGCACCCCCCACGCTATATACGCTGTCTACGCTGATGCTATATGCTGAACATGAAGCATATATGCTGCACTTTGTCACCTAGTTTATGTTGTACAAAGTACACTAATTTCACTCCTCTACCCTGTGTCATACCCTTAACAATTCATCATGAACTCCATGAACACCACCGCTGCAACAGCTCAAGTAACCGACGTCGTGGGCATCATGGCTATCCAATAGGCTGTCACGCAACACTCGGGAGTACAACCCACTGCGGGGCCCTGCCGGTCCCTAAGGTTTCAAGGGAGAGATCCAGCCTCCAACATTATAACCCAGGATCAGTACAATTTCATATGCATTAAGATACAAGCTGGCCTGGCTGTAGACCGAGTCGAAATGGAGGTAAAGAGGCAGTTCGAACTCTTTTACAGAGGGGGACACGAGTTCATCCCTTCACCGTATGATGTAATCCCTATTCCGGAGTAGTATTCAGAGCTCGTCACACAGCTCCTCCTGCAAAGGAGCCACTCATTGGATCAACCTGCACTAGAGCCCCAACTAGAGGAAGAGGACGAATTTGCTGCTCAATCCGAACAAGAGGATTCTTACCACACTCTAAGCCCGCAAGCACATGTTAACCCCATTTTTCATCCCGATACAGGGGAAATCATGCCCCTCCAGCACCTCAGGTTCACCTGTGCCCAAGCACCACCACCAGAAACATCAGCACTAGTGCATATTCCTCCCCTGAGCAACCCCCAACCTAATACCTTCCCTCTCGCAATCATACCCACTGCAGCGGCAGGCTCGTCCTCACAAGCACCACCCCCTCACGATAGCGTGGGAGTGACATTCCCACCCTAAGTGATAGGGATGCCACACATAATACCAGCCTCCACATCTACCCACTACATCCCTCACATTCAAACGCACACAGCCCCCTCGACCCCTGTAACCCAACAAGGGGTCCCTTCGCACAACGTGGCCAGGCAATGGCCAACGATGGGTGTGCCGTCACACCAACCCACTCATCACAATGTGTCATCTCACATATTTCCACATGTTAACATTCCCCAAATACGACCACAACTGTAGTAGCAACAACCCCCTACATATAATGTATCATCCTTAGCACCACATGTTGTTCACCTTCCACAAACACAACCGCCGACCATGCAACTTTTGGCCTTTTAACACACCATCCAACAGTCTAACCTATATAATATACCACAACCACAAGTTACCTTGTCACCTAGTGCCCAAGAGTGGGAAGATGCCAAGAAATTGATGCAAGAATTAACTGACGAGGTAAAACACCTCAAAATAGCCGCCGATGGGGAGTTGAAGGTAGTGGACTTCTACCAAGATGACCCCATCAACTCATCTATCCCAACCTTAACATTGCCCAAAGGCGTCTCCTTACCAATACTAACCAAATACAACAGGGAGATAGACCCCAACGCATACTTAATAACATTTAGGTTAGAATGTGTGCTACTCCAGGCATGGCCCCATGCCATTCTCTGAGTGTTCCCCATGTTCCTCACGGGGAGAGCACTTGATTGGTATCGGGCTCTACCAAGGAATTCCATCTTCTTCTTGGAAGACTTATTACACTAGTTTGTGACTAGGTTCAAGTACAACTTGAAACCCGAGGCCACACTAGACAGCCTCATACAGGTCAAGCAAGCACCGCTTGAACCTTTACAGAAATTTATTCAGAGGTGGAGCACTACCTTTAACGAGTTGCACAAGACAATCTCCTAGACATACTTGCTCACAATCCTAAAGGGAGCTTTTAATGATTTCTTTAAATCCAAACTGTATTACCTTAATGCACATAATCTTAACCAGGCTTTTGTACAAATTAAGAATATAAAAGAAGCAGCCCAAAATAGCCACAACCCTGCATACTTAGCCTTCAGAAATTAGCACACTAAAAAAGATAAAGAGAAGGCTAAGACAACCATAGCAACAATAGTAGGCGCACAAAAAGCAAACATGACAGACCAAAATAAACTGCCCACAACCCCTACTAACTACAATAAACCAATTCCTACAACTACGTCGGAATCATCATCATCGCAAAACCCAACAACGAACCGTACATGAAACTTCGAGAGGAAAGAACCCTCTCAATATACGCCTTTGCCAATGAAGCCCTCCCAGCTCTTTGATCAACTCTTGAAGGCTGGGTTGATGAAACATAAACAGTTATCCCCCGCGGCCATCCAGAGACATGATCGGTTCTGTCAACTTGTTCAGAACCCAAGCTTAGCAACACTAGATGAGCCTCCCGTACCCAAAGGCTTTAGAATGGATCGCTTTTGCAACTACCATCAACGAAACGGGCACGGTACGGATTACTGTTTCACTTTCAAACAGGATATTCAGCAGATGATCGATGAAGGCCAAATCACTTTTGATGAGGCCAACCTGGTCCAACCACAGAATCAAGCTATGGGGGTGTACAAAGACCCCCTGAACACCAAATAGGCACCATACGTCATCAATACAATCTACCATGATGATGATTCCGATGCACCCAACATTAACACTGTCTATCCCAAATATAAACAGGAAACAGCTAATAGGCCGTTCGTAGTTCAGATTCCCCCCACTGTGTCCACGCCCATGCCTCAACCACCACGTGCTCCCCAGCAGCCATACATCATCCGAATACCCTTAGCTGTACCCACGCCTAACACCATGACACGTGACAAACCATACGTGGTGCGTGTCCCTCCCGTCATTCCCTCAAATGCATCAACCCCTTCTACTCGGCCTGCCCCTTTCATAGTCCGAGTACCACCAGCGGTCGCAATGGCAGAAGTCCAACCTCTGCCGAAACCAACCCCATATGTCGTTAGGATACCCGAAACTCCCAATTATTACCAAGCCTCCACCTCACAAACGCAAGGCAAACCCATCCCCTACGTCATTAGGGTACCTGGCCAGCCTTCCACTCAATCACATCCGACTGACCAACCACAACCCCACCTGCCTCCATATGTGGTGCGAATCCCAAGGTAGCCCGAGACTCCAAGACTAGCCCCATGTCCATGCCACACACGAGAACGCCTAGCAGATAGGCTTACACATGAATGTGTGGAGAAGGAATGTCAACGGTTAGCTCTAGGGCCACCTAAGCCCATTCCACTTAACTCTGTACCTATGTCATCACCTAACAACCAACTGGACACAGGTAATGAAGGCGAATCATCTGAAAAACATGAACTGTTTAAAATGATAGCTTCGAACAAAAATGACAAACCAACAAAACATGAAATAAAACTGTTGGGCCCAATGGACCAAGTTATCATTGATAAAAACGCCCCAAACAGTAGAGACTTAGCAACAGCCTTAACACAAGTCACCCAAGCATTGAAGCAAAAGAACACTTCGTTGAGATTGTATGACTTGGTGCTAACATCCCAAACACATTGAGAAGCTCTAGTACACATGTTAACGTCAATCCCGGTAAGCGAGGACTTGCCCCCGAACGAACCCGCCATTCATGCGGTAATGTACTCGTCTCACGGAACCACTCCTAAACCCTTGAGCTTCCATGATGACAACATTAAGGTGGACAAGAAAACACAAGAAATAACAATGGCCCCCATGTTCATAACAATACGCATAAACCAATTTAGAATACATAGGATCCACGTAGATGATGGAGCTGCCAAAAACGTAGTACCGTATCCCATCATCGAACAACTAGGGCTTACTAAATTAATCAAACCAACCACAACCACATGTTTAAAATCATTTAGCAGGTCACGCGTAATAGTCAAAGGCACAGTGACCTTAGACTTCATAGCAGGGGATCAATTTCCCACGTCCGCCGATTTCCTGGTGGTCGACGAAATGCCAGGATTCAACTTAATATTAGGGAGACCTTGGTTGGCCCAACTAAAAGTGGTTTCCTCCCCTATACACCAAGAGATCCACCTGCCTTATGCAGGCGGTGAAATCATCATACACGGGGAGGCTGCTACGCCTATCATTTCATCACATGTAGACATGGACCAAGGCTCGGAAGTCGAGCTTGAAGACCCTAAACGAAACGATAAAAATGCGCAACAACTGGTAAACAATGAGCCTTTAAACATGGAACAAGACCCACCTAAAACAGAAACGCCTGCGTCTGACACTGTACATACAACTGCTCAAGTGGAAATGTGCACAGAAATCATGCCAACTATCGAAATTTAGGATACATATGGCAAATGTCTACGCCCGACATGGAGTCTCCAAAGATAGAATGAAGATAGCCCCGAAGAGCAAGAATTGAAGCAAGTCGGAAACCATCAGGATATACGCCTAGCCATTGTCGGCGCATACGCTGAGCGTGTACGCCCAGCATCCACAGCATCTACGTCCAACATACCCAGCGTATACGCCCAGAGTCTACACCCACCTGTATAGCGTACACGCTCAGCGTATACACTCAGCAGATGTAATATGTTGTACACTTGTAAATCTTACGCCCTATTTTCACCTAGTCAACGTCCACGTGTCGCCCAACCTGAGTCTAGCGTAATAACTGGTATAAAAACCCCACTTTTCCACTTGCACCAGAGCGTTGGCAAAAATCCCAGAGTAGACCAGAGAACATTTACACTGTGCACCAGAGCTAAAAACCATTTTACACTGGATAATCCTATATGCTGGGTACACAGTCTCTACGCTCCGCCTACAGTGCGAACCAGTCGAGTCATCCCTGCATCCACTGGGGCTTTTTGTCCACCTTGTGTTCCATCACAACTGCGTTAGACCGGTGCATTGTACTCTCATTCTGTAATATCATTGTTTATAGTTTAGGCTGATTTCTTATATGTGTTCTATTTACGCTCGTTTACATTTACGCCATGCTCGCATCTGTTATGCTGTTTACGCTCTCGTTTATGCCCGTTACATCGTTTACACATAACCCAGTGTATAGCACTTCGGTATACATTCGAGGAAATCCTTATCTGATCTGCATGTGGACCACCCAAGGTACTCTACCTTCGTGCACTCCAGCTCGCCCTCAAGTGAAGGTAGGGTATTCTGTGCATGTCCTGTGATCCCACAGTCTTTGTTTCCTTCCAGCCGGAGACCGATGATTTCAGGCGGTACAGTATGATTCTTCATGTTTGGACTAAGCTACAAAGTCATCCTCTATTTGAGGATTTGCCATGGACTGGTCTAAAGACTGGTTCCTGGCTAGGAGGAGCTATGAGATAAGTTTAGAGTAGTGCTCTGGAAGAGGGATGATGTCATACGGGGAAGGGATGAACTCATGTCCTCCCCTATGAAACAGTTCATATTGTCTCTTAGCCTCCATTTCAGTTTGGTCCACTGCTAGGCTGGATTGGATTTTTAGGCATATAAAATTATATTGTTCCTGTGTGATAACGTTGAATGATGGATTCTTCCCTTGCAGTCTGAGAGATTGGTGGGATCCTCCTCAGGGATTAACCTCACTGTGGGTCCCTATGGGTTGCATAATAGGCATTAGCATCATCGTGGGTCCCACAGTATCCAGAATGGACTTTGTTCAACCATTGGTATTGGTAGTATTCATGGTAAAAGGTTCTAAATGTAAAAAGTGTATGTAGAAGAAAATTTGGTTAAGTATGAAAGTATGGACAGAGTGCTTGGCGTATAGCATACAGGCACTATTGTGAGTGTGAAGGGGCTGATCACAGCGTCTGAGCTAAGCTCACGGCATGCAGACTACAACAGTCAGCATGTAGATAGAGTCTATAGTGTGCAGGAATAGTCAACATGTAGACAGAGTCTACAACGTGTAGGAACAGTCAACGTGTAGACGCTGAGGCTGCCGCGGAACAGGGTCTACAGCATGCAGGAATAGTCAGTGTGTAGACAGAGTCTACAGCATGTAGGAATAGTCAGCATGTAGATAGAGTCTACAACACGCAGGAATAGTCAGCGTGTAGATGGAGTCTACAACGTGCAGGAATAGTCAGCGTGTAGACAGAGTCTACAGCGTGCAAGAACAGTCAGCGTGTAGACAGAGTCTACAGCGTGCAGGAACAGTTAGCATGTAGACGCTGAGGTTGCCGTGGAATAGGACGCAAATTCAGAGAGTTTGCAAAATTAGATTTAACATTGATGCAACGTAGATCTGAGAAAATGAGGTGATAAATCAGAAGCACAAGGGACGTGTGTATGAGATCAGAGTAGTTTTAAACAGTTTCAGGCCCTCCTTCTAATGCCATTTTCTGTGCTGTCTGAAGTCATCGGTGGCTGGAATGAAATGTACACCGAGAGATTTAGAGATAGAAGCAGAAGACCCTACCTTCGCTTGAGGATGAGCTGGGATTGACGAAGGTAGGGTACCTTGGGTGGTCCACATGCAGATTAGACAAGGATTTCCCCGAACAATATGCCAATGCGCGATATGCTGGGTTATACATAAACGGTACGAAAAATGTAAATTGGCAAGCACGAATGTAAACAAGAGATAAAAAAATACGAATGAAAACTATAACAAATCTTAGCAGAAAATGTAATAGTATTATTGCATAATAAAAATTACAATGCACCGGTCTAGATGCAGTTGCGAATCTGACACAAGGTGGACGAAGAGCCCCGGTGAATGCAGGGGTGTGATTGCATGTTGGTTCAGACTACAGGAATAGCGTGGAGGCTGTATGATCAGCGTGCAGGGTCCAAGTCTAGCATGCAAGGTGGGTGTCACAAATGTTCTCAGTGTGGATTACCTAGATTTTTGTCTAGATTTCTCCCCATCTATGACTATAAACTAGCACTACACCATTTACTACGATGATAAACTAGTGATGTCCAAAAGATTATGACATGAAACTAATCCAATATAATCTGCTAGGACTATAAACTAGCAACATCACCAACAACCTGGCATCATTTGGAAAGAAAATGTTGCTGCAATCGGCTGTACGTGCTCACCAAGAACCTGCCACCTCATTTTTCACATAGACTTGAGTGAAACTAATGTTGTTCAAGATCTTGTTTGCCTTGAAACTCCACATGATGGCTCCACTCCATTGATTACATTCAAGTTTAAAGTTTTTAGCTAATTGAATCATTTGTGGTTTTTTTGTCCCCTCAAAGTTGTGTTTGCAGGATGACATTCTTGAGGCGTTTGTGCACGGATGCACTTCATCATGACGACAAGGTATCACATTCTTCTTGATGCTCACAACTGGGTTAATTAATCCGCTCATAAGTACATTTCCAACTCTTGATGCATTTCCTATTCCTCATCATGTTATCCTTACCCTACTCAATTACAGTTCCCTTATATAATATTCATCCCAAAACTCTAGATGCCCTATTGCACACTGTAGCTCCCTTGGTGGTCACAATGCAAAACATAGTATACAATGCATGATACAAAATGCCAACACTCAAACATGAGCACGACACAAAAAGCAAGCTCTTTCAAAAGGACCAAAAAAAAGGGTCAAAGAGCAAAATGCACGGAAAAGGTCTTCATGACCCTGTTGACATCATAGACTAAAGACCATTGGCTCTTCTCATACAAGCCCCAGGCGAGAAGGCAATTGTCTTGGAAAAACACTCGTGTCTCAAATGATCATGTTGCACATCATTGCGTGGCTTTGGCTATTTGCAATGGGCTCCCTAAACATGACATGAGGGTTCCATTTCTCAAAAAAATGCACCTCCTACGCCATGGTTCCAAAAAAATTCTATACATTGGCTATTGACAAGGACCAAAAACTGGCTCATTCACATGAGAGCATTCCTCTCCTATAGTTCAAACAACGTCACCCTTTGGTTAATCCCTAATCCTCTAGTTACAACCTTCTTTTCTTAAACTAAACTTCCCTCAATCCAATGTACTTTTCAACATAGTGCAATGACATATAGCTAGAGGCCAATAGATAATGCTTGGTACTTATTTATTCATGGTGTTTTGTACTTCTTTGTCAATGTCTATGTGGTGGATTCCTCTAGACATCCACAAAGAGGGGCCAATGAAACACCATAAAATTTCAGCTCAACACTTTGAAACAAGAAAAATTCAGAGCCTCTTGAGTCTTGGGAGGAAAAAATTTGGCTAAGGCATGGAATTCACACTAAACTTGTCTAGCTAGCTCACCCACACTGAACTTGTTCAAGCCAGCTTGCTCATGCTGTCAAGCTAGCTTGACCTTAACGTGACCAACCCTAACAGCTTTCAAACCAAGTCCAAATAGTTTAAATTTGAGCACATCGACTCCCCTCGAGATTCACTGATGTTCACTGTAGTTCCCGGCCTCCAGAACCTTGAAAATTAAGCTCAAAATTACATGATTTATTTACTCACACTAGGGTCACACTGACAACATGATCCCAGCATGACCAAACAAAAAAAAGTTAAATCAAGTAGTTCCAAGCACAATTTTTAGCATCAACTCAACCCCCAAGGATAGGCAATAGTTCTACTTGTTCACAGGCTCTAGAAAATAAAAATTTGAGCATGAAACATAGAATTTTGGCTTGGTCACGCTAGGGTCATGCTAAGCTCACACTGACAGCATGAGCCGAGCGTGATCTATCAAAAGTGACTCAAATCAAAGTAATAATAGAATCAAATTCAACATCCAGGCCACCTTGGAGAGTAGGCAGCAGTTGCACTTCAAAGAACATGCATCAGAGATCAAAATTCAACTCAAAATGTATCACTTCTATTTGGTCATGCTGACAGCGTGAGCCCAGCATGAGCTACCAAAAGTGGCCTAAATCCAAGCACAGACAGGCTCAAATTAGGCATACAGGACGTCCTCAAAGATAGGTAGCAATTACACTTCAAAAACAAGTCTTAAAGGTGGAATTTTGACACAAAATGCATCATTTCTGGTAATGCATGCCAAGGTCATGCTAAGTTCACACTGGCAGCATGAGCCCAGTATGAGTACTAGTCACAACCATGAAAAATACTTTAGACACACGCTAAGGGCATGCCAGGATAAGATCAATGCATGCTAGCAACCTTGGTGAAGCAAAAACATTTCCAGTAGCATTCAGTCCATAGATCCAAAGATTCCAAGCTAGCTAGAATCAAGATCTATTATTGTACATTATCAATCATTGTAAATTTTTCACATTTTTTAAGCTGTTCAAGCTCTTATGCTACATATGGTACATGGGCATAAGCTAGCTTTCTCGAGCTAGAACAGATTGTAAAATATAGTGCACTTGGCCTAGAACATAATCTGCCCATGTACACCTATCATGCGATCCATTTTTCTCGGATCTCATAGCCATTGACCTCATTCGCAAATCCTACTTCCAAGCCTAGAAAAATGTATAAATACATTGTTCATTGACATAAATGGGGTTGGAAAAAATTTGGAAAAGAAAACTAGAAATCCTGAGCCTGGACACACATGAGCCCCAGCACTTGCACACACCACACATCGGAGCTTAACGTATGACTTGCAATCCAGTCTCACAACTATGTTTTGACCAGTGCACATTTTGTTAATTGATACAATACAGTTTCATTTTTGCCTTCTGTTGTGTTGTTCTGGTTCATTGTCTATGTTATTCCATTTTATTTGTACATTTTCTACATACGTTCTCTATATGTTTACATGCTAAATTTCACATTTACATTACATTGCATTACGCTCTATGTTTTACATTTTGCGACAATAACCCCAGCGTAGGCCATAGCGTACGCTCAGGGAAGTCCTTGGTTGATCTGTGTGTAGACCATCCAAGGCACTCTACCTTTGTTTTTCTAGCTTGGCCTCACGTGAAGGCAGGGTCATCTGTATCTCTCTAGAGATCTTTTGACATCCATTTTCCTCAAGCCTTATGCTGATGATTTCAAACAGTACAATTTTGTTTTGCAATTATCATATTTTTCATTATTCTCTATCAGTTTATGTTTGTCACTTATCACCTAAGTTACACAACATGATTAAAAAAATGTTTATGAAAGGTTATTGTACACCGGTTAAGTCCCTGTCTAATCAACCAGACCATTTAGGGTACCCCATTTTCGTTTTTCTCTAGCACGACCCTCGCATGGATTAAAGGTTAGGCTATATGCCTAGTAACCTCTTGGTGTTCTAGCCATCGATGTTTTTGGTTGCTACAATTTTTGGTGCTAGAAGGAGGGCCCTTTCTTCCCTTTCTACATATCACAAGTAATCATGCACGCTCTCTATACCCCATCACCTACTAGCATAGACATGACATCCTTATGGTTCTCTATGCATCGGGTGGTGCAGACTGGTCACAATGACGGTTCCTCTGGAACCCTACAGGACGAAAGCCTCCAACCACTTACTATACCACGTTCACCTTGTTGACTATGCTACACTGCCTGTGTCTCATGTGGCATAGCGAACACTCCAATGTAGTAGGTGTAACAGTGAAGGAAGCCAGATTCTGACACTTTCTAGCCTACCCAGTTTCAGCCTCTTCTCCTATAGCTTTCACTACAACTGCTTAGCATAACAACCTGTTGCTTGTAATTCCTCCTCATGCATACCTTTCCTCTTTTCACCAATTTTATAATAGAAAAAAATGAATGCTATTACCACAGTAGTTTCCACCTCGGACCTAGAGGTACATTACTTTGTCTAGCATGTGACAGGTACCGAGCGACCGCCCAGCCCAATGCTGGTATAGCAACAGTCTCTTAGATTGCAGCACCTATCACTTGAGCATTTAGCACAAGACGCAGAGTGATACAATTTCCTCTTTGCAAAAGTTCAAGTGAATCTACCCTTAGATTGCTAGGAAGTTGAAGATAAATGTAACTTCAAGTTCCTCCACCGGAATGGGAGGGAGCCCATCCCTGCTCCTGATGTCATCATCCTACTGAATGAAGCATATTAATGGATGCTAAACAAACTAATGTGAGTTATTAGGTCTAAGGAATGACACACAATGGCTCACTAGGACAAGTCATTTCAAGATGGGTAGGAAGACTTGGACTCCCACTTCGAAGGTGATGGCCAGGTCTACACCATGGCTACCCCTTCCACTACTATCTTCTAGAAAAACCCACTCTTCTCTTCTACCCCCTTCATTATCACCACAACCCTAACATAGCCTCCACCTTCTTCAGTAATGGGTAGCCATCCCATGTTTTTAACCGACCAACATGTAGGCCCTTCAGCTTCATTCCCAGTCATGCTCCTTTCCCAATCTGTTTCGGCATCGTATCCAACATTAGTTACGACTATGCTAGCATATGTGCACATTGTGCCTACATCACAATTACACATGAATTCGACTCCTACTCCCTCGTCTGCACTTGTCCCACCACTAGTAGCATATCCACTCTCAACCGCATGATGGATGTCAGCCGCTTCTCCCCCTACTATGCAACCCTCTCAAATGTTACATTACATGCCATCCCAAGTGCACTAGCTTCCGCATGTAGTACAACAAAACATGGGGCTATGGGTTTCTCCATCAACCAGGCTGATAACTAACCCTACAACACCACCAACGGCAACTACCATGAGAATGCCCCCCACTGGGTGGTGGACCACCTAGGTGACACCATTTGCTAGAGCAGCCCTAATGGTGCCCCCCATGGGATAGGACACTACCCCAATAACATCACCCATGATGGTTGCTCAGGTAGCCCCACAACCATCTACAACATCCCTGGGTCTGGATCAAGCTTTCCAACTCATCCAAACCCTCACCAAAGAGATCAAATATCTTAAAATTGTGCAAGTCATGGATTTCTACCATGAAAACTTGATCATCCTAGCTATTCCCATGCTCACGTTGCCCCCTGGGGTGCCACTCCACCAATTTACAAAGTACAATGAGGAGGGTGACCCGAACGCCCACTTAGTAACCTTTCGGTCTAAATCTTTGCTACTACAACCATGGCCACACATCATCATCCATGTCTTTGCCATGTCTCTGATAGGAAAAGCTCTAGATTGGTACCATGCACTTCTGCATGCCTCCATCTCAACTTTGGAGGATCTTCTAAGTTAGTTCATGACCTACTTCAAGTACAACTTGAAACCGGAGGTCACACTAGACTAACTCATGAGTGTCAAACAGGATCCACTAGAATCTATGCAGAGGTTCATACAACAGTGGAGCATAACATTAAATGAGATACGCGAGCCGATTGCTAAAGCTCACTGGTTGGAAATTTTAAGGTCGTGATAAATGACTTCATTAAGTCTAAACTCTACTACCTAGCCTCATGGTCCCCTACCCAAGTGTTTGAGCAAACCAAGAGCATTCAAGACTCTACCAAAGCCAGTAAGGACCCAGCCTATGTCACCTATAAAAATGCACACATCAGGAAATACAATAGTGGCTACTGTGGCCAAGGAAACCAAGCCCAACAACAGCAAAAACAAAAAGGCTACCATAGCACCCAATGTTCCCACCAATGCCACACCTAGCTCTAGTAACATAAGACAGTCCTTAGCATTAAGACCTATAGTTCCAACCCAATCAAGGCCCAACTTTGAGTGTAAAGATCACTCCAAGTATACCCCCTTACCCATTAAGCCTTCAAAACTTCTAAAGCAACTATTGGGAGTCGGGTGTACACAACATAAATGAATGTTCGAGGAGGCAATCAAACATCATCAAAGGTACTACGAAGTTTGTAGGAACCCTCCTTGGCTATGCCCAATGAACCTCTAGTCCTAAAAATTTTTTGGCTAGAACGTTTCTGTGACTATCACCAACTGTGTGGTCATGATACTGACTATTATTTACCATTGAAAGATGATATTCAATGCATGATCGATCAGGGCAAGCTGGCCCTAGATTAAATTAGGCATTTACAAAGATCCCCTCAATGCTAACATTTCCAGTTACTTAATCAACACTATCAGCATTGACAAAAATCTAGAACCACCACAGCAACCATTCATGATGTGTGTGCCTCCTCATAACGTAGAAATACCAACAACAATGACATCGCAAGCCCCTTTTGTCCTTAAAGTTCCTTGTTAGACATCAACCTCACCTTTTGTGTTCAAAGTTACACCACTACCCACTACAGAACAAGCATCATTTTTCATTAAGGTGCCAAAACATCCAAGCCCTTATACCACCCAAACCCAAGCAACAAAAACTGCACCATAGTCACCTCATTCAAAAAATCATGAAGAGAATTTACTAGACAAGATGGCTAGGGAATGCACTATGCTAGGCCCCCCTAATCCTACCCCCTTTCTGCAATCCCTATGACCTCTTCATCATCAGCTACTAATTGTAGTGTACATACACAATCGATGCTTGCTCAGCCAAAAAAGCCACCTAGCTAGCCCAAGATCACTCCCCCTTGGGAGATTTGCCATCTAGGACAAATAGAGGAGAAAAGGATTAGCAAAAACCAAGATGGAAGGTAGGACTTTCTCAACACCTTGTGATAGGTCAAACAGGCCTTGAAGCAGAAAAATACAACTTTAAGCCTATATGACCTGATAATGACATCCACCGCGCATCGTGAAGCCATGGTTCACATGTTAGCATCTATCCTGGTTAATCAAAACATATCGGTTGAAGAGAAAGTAATCCACACTATCACACTTCCATCTATGACCGAAGAACCGTAGCTACCTCACTTGACATTTCATGATAATTCCATCAAGGATGACCCTAAAAAGGGTCAGGTGATAATGGCACCCATGTTCATCATAATTTAGGTCAGCCAGTACAACATCCGAAGGATACATGTTATTGAAGGGGCTACTACCAATGTCATTCCATCTTCTATAGTGGACAAATTGGGCTTAGTTGATCAAATCAAGCCCATGGCAACCTCTTACCTGAAATCGTTCAATGGGGCACATGTGGTGGTAAAGGGAACTATCCATATTAACTTTGTGGTAGGGGACCAGTTAGCCATAAGTACAATGTTCATTGTCATGAAAGAGATGCCCAGGTTCAACCTGGTCTTGGGAAGGTCATGGTTAGCCTAATTAAGGGTTTTCTCTTCACTGATACATCAAGAGATCCACTTACCTTACGCAGGTAGGGAAGTAGTGATCTATGGTGACAAAGCATCTACCCAAGCTATAAACAACATTGACATGGAGCAGGGTTTGGAGATAGTAATACTTGAAAACAAAGCATCTTTTCATACTGAAACCTCTTGCTTGACTGATGAGCTGGCCAAAAATGCTGACTCAGATAAAGAAACTATGTGGGTTGAGTTGCCTTTTCAGATGGTAGACAATGACATAGAAGAATACCACAACAAAGCCTCTCAACCATATTATTTTCCTAGACCATGATGGGTTAGGAAACAACTATGTAATTAGAGATTACCTCTACTTCAATTCCATAAATTCTTGTCTTTAACATTTTTTATCTCCTTCCATCTTCATTTTTAGCATTGCATTCACTATTTGCATTATGTTCATTTTTAGCATCACAATCATTGTTTGCATTATGCTCATTTCTAGCATTATGATTACTATTTACATTTTTTAATTTTTTGCATCATGTCTACTGTTCACATTTGCATCAATTTTACTATTTATGTTATGTCCACCATTTACATTAGGGTTGTTGCTTGCATTAACTATCTACCACCTGGCCCGAAATTGCCTAAAACTAACAATGGCCCAGAATGGCCTGAAACTACCATCACAGCCCACTAAGGCCTAAAACTAGCAACTCCACTTCTCAAAAAATAGATAAAAATAAAAAAAATTAAAATTTTTATTATCATTAAGCAACGGCCCAAAATGGCCTTAAAATATTGTCGTGGCCCGAAATGGCCTAAAACTAAATAAGAGGACCTGAAGGGGCCCAAATACTTTAAAAATAAATAATAACACATTAACCAAAATAAAATAATTATTTTACACAATGCTTTTCATTCAATTTCATTCCATACAATAATGATCACAAAAAAATTAAATTGTTGCCATGCTACATGTCTTCATCAGCATTGTCATTTCCTATTCCACTGGGTCCTGCCTCTCCATTTGGATCTTGCACAAGATATAACAATAAAAATAGTGAATCAAAACTACAACAAGGCTTTCACAAAATAAATAGTGAACAAAAAAGAATGACTAACCTGAGATGGCCCCGCATCCATTTCGGAAGATATCTTATCCATTCCAGCTGCTAGACGTTATAGGATCTCCTCCTTGGTGAGGTTGGCCCAATTCTCTTCTCCCAGATTAATGCTTGCCACAAATTTTCCTTCTCTAAAGCTTTTCATCTAGGTGGAGAAAAGGTGATGATGGTCATCTCCTGAGAAGGTAAGGTCATTTTCCTTTCAGGAGACTCAGTGACCACCACCTATTTCATGAACTTTTCGTAGGCCCTAGAAGCGCCAATGACATCAAAGAATAGCTTATAGGAATGCAATTCAATAGAAGAATCTAGGTATTGTTTACAATAGGTAGCACATTCCATTTTTTACATATTCTTATGGTTCTTTTGTGCCTGTCCCCATTCATACACCTTTGTGCTATAATCCTTCTAGTCTTGGTTCTTCTAGACTAGAAGGTCCATCTCTCGTGTTGTTCTATGATCTAGTGCGTGGCCTCATTTTTACTCCATACAGCTTTCCAGTATCTTGAATAGTCGATCACAACCATACACCAACTACCATCATGGGTGTCATGGGCCAATAGAAATTCATTTCTGAATCAAAGGTCCTCCAACTTAGCAACTTGGCTGGCCTTCTCTTTCTCAAGTTTCTGAACCCTGTTCCAGATGTTCTCATTGACATGCCTACACTCCCACAAGGAGCGTGCCCACTACAACACACATTTAATCATTTCTTCATATTTGTGACGAGGCACCTCAACTACCTCTGAAGGAAGTTTAGGCATGGAATCAACCTCAACCACTTGACGAGGATCCCACTTGAGATGAGAAGTTGTCAATTACACATGGGAAAGTGTTAGTCATGGTTCCATAGAAAAAATGCAACAACTTAGAGAGCCTAACGTAGTAATTCCAACATACCTATCTCAAGATCGATCTACCTTAGGCGATCAATCATGTCATAGACCACTCCCTCCATAAAGGTGAATTTATCAAGGGTCTTAGTCCATGGTCACAAGAAAATCATGGAAGAAGAGTCAGGGGCATTAACAGTGGTGTCCACTACATAATAAAACATGTTAGCAATGTTGGGGAGAACAACAACAAAGCTAATGAACAACATAAATGAGAGTGCAAAGCTCCTACCCAGAAAATCCTCAGGGGTGATAGTGGGGGGGGGGAGGATCACCCATCGAGACACTGTCAAGCAAGCGGTCAAACTCACCAGCATCAAATTGAAGCCCTTCCCCTTCTAGTTGACTTAGTAGTGTAGCAACATCCCCAACTAACATGTGCCCCTTAGGTACTATGGCACACTCCATGAAAGGGTCATCGATAGCAGGGGCCTCTTCCTCTATGGCAAGGGCCTCTTCTTCTGCTGCCAGTGCCTCTTCTTCCTCTATAGTGGGCACCCCTACTTCAGGGGCCAAAACCTCTTCTTCCTCTTCTTCTTCTGATAAACCCATTTAAAATAAGTAGGATACTCCAATACAAAAAGGTCGCTACACTGTACTATGCTACAGAGCATAGCACAATGTAGCAGGTGCTATGCTAAAGAGATAGTTAAGCATACTTACCACTATAGATTGCACCTTATGAACCTTGAATCGCAACTTCCTCCCTCTCTCTTCAGTAGTATTGGGAGGTTCTTCCACTAGATGAGACTTTTTACGTTGCAGCCTAGTTTTCACTGTCTCTGCAATGAGATTTTCCCCCTTAACACATTTCCTGTGTGGATGGGAGATGCCTATCCAACACTATCCTGGGCACAAAAGGGTCATGTCACCCAATCGCTCATTGTTATCGAGAGAGATTTCCCAATAGCTTTTGGGGGGTCTTGGGATCAGATGGTGTGGAACACCTGGCAAATCCATGGCTTAGATATCTAGCTACAATCCTACTATACCCAAGTGCCATTTTCATGGACCACCAGGAATTTTGTGAATCATCACAGGAAAGCTATGAAGAAGGAATAGTGAACGTTGAAACATGCATCAAGCTTCTCATGAAGCTTAGCCACTTCAGCACTCATGCCTTCAGAAAGGTACTTGGCCCAATTATAATAGGTTCCTTCCTCCATGACCTCCTTCATGATCCAAGCTTTCTCTACTCCAAGGATCTTCCCTTGGGAGAGTAGCTTGGGGAAAGCATGGGCCCGGAAGATAGGGTAAATTGTTTGGGCCACCGCTAGCTTGACCTTATGGATATAAATCCCTTTTCAGTCCTTGCTTGTCCCCAACCATTCCTTGATGTCCCCCTGATGGTTGGAATCATTGCTAGTATTTTCTCCTATAGGGATACCATCAAAGGGAACACCGAAAAATCTACAAAATTTTTTTCATTAATTTTAAACACCACCCACACATTGTAAACCTGTGTGTGGAATCGATTAGCCTTTTTGGAAAAGGAATCAGCTAGGGAAATCATTTTTGTAGCTGGGACACTCATATTTATAGCTAGGAATAAATTATAGAGCCCAACCTCTTGAATGTTGTGAACAAGGATGGCTAGGGCCCCATTGCAAAGCCAATGCTAAGTCTCCTCCACCTCCTCATATTTGAAGAAGAGGTTGGTTTTATCATGTATATAGGTAATCACTGTAACCTCTTGGGATTTTCTTGCTACTGCAATGATCAATAAAAAAATTAGAAAAATAAATAATCAAAGGAAACATCAATCACTTGAACAAAAAAAATGCATAACTGAACGTACCATGTTTGAATGGCGTAGGGAATGGTGGAATTTCCACCAAAATGTCTTCCACGGTAAGCGGTCGATGATTGTCCCATTTCCTATCAAACTAGCCAAGCTCCTTACCTAGTGGAATACCTTCATCAGTTTCCTAAGGCCTATGAGAGGTGTCAAACTTGTGGCTAGTTAGATGCTGAGTGGGTGACTGGCATATCGAGTGTAGAGGAGGTTTTAACCCCACCATCGCCATCTCACGCATCATTTGTGCCACATGAGTAGTCTATCATTTTTCTTATGTGTTTGCTACTTTTCTTTTCTCATGTTAACTTTTCTTTCACCTATTGCAACTATTTTCACTTCAGGAGAGGTCACGGTGGTTGCAACAAGTCACACTAAGGCTATCCTCATCATGAAATATGGTGATGTTGAGGGTTCCCAGCATTGGTTGTGCCATGAGGTCCTACTATAGTTAACTAGTAAGCTTCATCAAGCTACACTAATGGACCTTTTCTTGGCCCTTAGCCTGAGCATCCTAGTGGTCAAGATGATTGCTATCATTGACTCATCACTAGTTGTTTCATTATGCAAGCCCATGCTGTGTGAGTGGTTTTTGACATTATAGATGATTTCTTTGCGAACCTCTTCGACCTCCCCTTTGAGGGGCTGTTGGATGCCAAAAAAAATAACAAAGACATGGATCATAGAGGGGATTTTGAGGAGTGGTTGGGTACTTCTAAGTCCCACAAAGAAATACTCATCAAGTAAGTGAAATTACCTATTGTCCACCACCTCTATCTAGTCTTTCATGCTCATCCATTCCCGAAGCTACTCTTCCAAGGGAAAATTATTGAGGTGGAGTAGACTTGGGTGATGAGAGATGTGATAGAGAAAAGCATATGGTACAACTGAGCTTCTTACCTTGCCAATGGCCTATGCTCCAAAATTATCAGATTATTCCACAACCTCTAGGCAAGGTCACATGTGCACTTCATGTTCTTTGCAACATTCTTGTAAAGGTTAAGAACTCATGCCCCATCGAGGAGCCCATATGTAATGTGGAAAAGAGTAGCAGAAAAATCCAGTTAAAGTTTCACAATTTATGTTTAAAAGTCATAGGTGAGTGTGAGTAATTGGATACTACTATAATATGCTATGATATGCTTTACTAATCATTGAAAATTCAAATCCTAATTTATGTGGATCATTGGATGTATGCAAGAGGGCCTCTATGATAGCAACATAGCCCATAGTGGATGATGTCCCTCTTCAAACTGAGGGATAGGTACCAAAGGAAGAGCAAGAAGCTATAGAGGTCCTACAACAACTAGAGGAAGAAGGGTTGCTACAATTGGATGGGGGTGAGTTTGAAAATTTCTTTGATGGCGTGCAGATGGACGATCCCTTCGCTCTCACATTTGAGGACTTGTTCGATAGGATCTTTACACTGCCATCTTTTTTTGTGTTTTTTTAACCCTTACACCTTTGTCTATTTGCTATCTAATAATTATTAAACATATTGTATCACAACCACCTTTGTTTTTGCTAAGGGTCCAGTGTCCACCTCTACTTTCCACATACAACCATAGGTAGAGGCACGTAATAAGTTTTCCTTCAAGTAAGGCCTAGTGGAGGACATGGTGGACCACATACAACAAACAAATCTTGAGATCAGTATTCCTATGTTTTCCTACATTACTTCACCAATTTACTTCTTAGTTTTTTACTAACTTTGCTTTGCCTATTATATGCCAATAGGTTTTCAACTTCAGTGGGATCCAAATAGGATGGCCAACATTGATGTTGTGCCTAAAATGTCCCCCAATGTGGAGCAAGTGCCCCAACGTGTGTATCATGAGGCAAGTAAGTGGGCCCTCTCATCTACAAGAGCATTGTGGGAATGCAAGTGCACTAACAAGCATATGTGGAAATGGATGCATGAGCTACAGGATAGGGGTGAGATAGGATGCAAAATTAGAGCACCTACAGGCCTTTTATAACTTCCTAGCGGCCCATGACAAAGGAGATGGTACTTGGTGAACATCTATGAAACACCACAAAATTTGTGATCTCAGTGTCTCAACTGCAAATTTTGCTAAGTGTTAAAATTATGGAACTTTGTTCAAATTTTTCTAAGTGTTGAGTGTAGTTAGCTCCAACCACCAGTTTCACAAATTTCTTTTCTAACTACTGAGTTATGCATCCTACGCATAACATGAGGTGAGCATAGCAGCTAGAGTTAAAATTTTCTTAAACTTTTCCTATCACCTCTGGACATAAAAAAATTTCTAAATTTTTCTCATAGTCCCACCTACCACACTACCATGTGGCATCCAATCCATGGTTTTTGCTAACCCTAGCCCTATAAATACCATTGGATCCCCAATGTTTTAGTAGTTGGCATTCCTAGATAGTTGACATTCCTAGGTGCTTGGCATTCTCAAACAGTTGACATTCCAAAGCAGTTGGCATACCTTGGACATGAGAATTTTTAGCACTTGGCATTTGGCATTCAACACAAAGCATCTTTGGGCAAATGAGACCTAGATGCACTAATAGAGAGGCAGAGTTGCACATCACAGCCCATTACAGCCCTGTTGCAACCTTGCAGGACACTGCATGGTACACTATGGTAGCCAACCCAGCAAGCACAATTCATCACAATGAGCACTAAACTTCATAGCCCGACACAACCAAGACTATGACTATGCTTCCACTATGCCTATCATATACAACATACCTTCTAAGACCCTCTTGGATTTAACTATGCCCCCATTTAGAATGGTGTTCCATTTCTCTCTTCTATTTCTAGCATTTTTTTATGTCTTTCTACACTTTTTCATGCATCGTCATGCTATACTACGTTAGGGCAATAGTATCCATGGGTTAACACCCTTTTTTTAGTCCAAACACTTAGTTATGCTTGCCCCCATTCTATGGCTATGCTCTACACTTAGCACCATGAAGCACTACTTTGACACTTAATACTATTTCACATCACTTGCATTTGCATTTTGGCTAACCACACCACCCCTTAGCTGCACCCATCACCCTAGCTGCAACTAGAAAAGTCCCTATTTGATTGACAAGACCATTTAGGGTACTCCACCTCTATTTCTAGAAAGGCCCTCATGCAAAGGTGGGGTTATGGCTATGCATCTATTGACTCTTCAGTGATTCCAACCACCAACATTTTCAGTTGTTACAGTTTTTTGTGCTAGAAGAAGGGCCTTGCTAGTTCCTCCTACATTTCTAATTATTTTCCCACATGCTATCTCCACCACTAGTTGGTGTAGATTAAACCTCATCATTAGTTCTCTTGTAACCCTGTTGGACAAAAGACAAAGTGTATCTTTGGAACCTAACCAAAATTTTGGATGCTTGAGAGAGTGTAGCTGGCTCTCAATGTAAAGAGTGTAGCCAACTCTAACATAGTGAGCATAGCACTAGAGTTAACCATTTTTAGTAGCTTTCATAGTTTGCATTTTTTATGCATTTCCATAGTTGGCATTTTTTTTTTGCATTTTCATACTTAGCATTTTTTTTGCATTTTCATACTTAGTCAAATTTTCTATAGTTTTACATACTTAGTCAAATTTTCTACATTTCCATACTTAGCCATGTTTCTACATTTTTACACTTAGCCATTTTTCTACATTTTTTAGCCATTTTTTTACTATTGACAAACTTAGTCATTTTTCTACAGCTTTTAGAATTAGCCATTTTTTGTAAACAACAACTCTCACAACCTGATCTATGAACATGAATTCAAATCAGCCTTCTACGTCAGTGTTTAACATATTTAAAATCACAATCCACCCAAAGCATGTGATGCTAAGCCAAAAATAATACAATTTTGTTTGTGCCAAAATCCAAGCAAGATTACGAGTGGAATGCCTTAACTGGAATGAGTCCATTGGGATGGACAGGAGTACAACCCTTCCTTATTTGACATAATCCCACTCATGGAGTCCTACCACTAGTTGTTGTCCCTACTCATCCATGTGAATGAGCACAATTTAGGGATAACCTATGAGAAAGCCTCAAAGGAGGGAGAAGATGAGTTTGTAACCCTCTTCGAATGCAAGAGCCCCCACTACATCATCTTCCAACAACCATGCCTTGGTACAACTCCTCCTTGATTCATTCCACCCATCCTCTTCAAGATGATAACTTTAACCACCAAAATTATCAGTGGCTAGAACACTGAGAGGTTATCGAGCGTACAACCTAACCCAGAGTCCATGTGAGGACCATGCTAGAGAAAATAGAAATGGGGTACCCTAAAAAGTATGGTCGATTAGAGAGGGACTTACACAAAGTATAATAACCTTTCGTGAACAACAGTTTTAAAATGTTATCCGTGGAGATTAAGGAGAAGAAAATCGTAGCACATAGAATAGTAAAAGCATAGAAGAATATGTAACTAAGAAATAAATGTAAGTCGATACACAATGATGCAAAATGTTTGCTATAGAGAAATGAAAGAAGGTCTTGGGTCAGAGAGTGCACCACCCCAAGATCGGGGGATTTGATCTTTGTTTATCTAAAGAATATGTACAAATGATATGCAATGTTGGATAGACATAGCTTACAATGGAACAGTATGGTCACAACCCCTAAACTGCTACCAATGGCCTGCTAACCGGAACTGATGAGCCAATGCTTGTTGAGCTAAGAGAGATCTGGGAAGTGCTACTACTGTGGCTTGTTGTTCATTAATCTTTGGCTTGCTAGTCTTTTTACCAAAGCCAATCTCCAAAAAGCCAAATGCCAAAATTCCAATCTCCAATTGCAAGAAAGCCTAGTCACAAAGCCAATTGCAAGAAAGGTGATTCCAAAAGCCAATCACAAAAAAGTTAATTCTCAAAAGCCAACCCTTTGAATGTTGTTTGCTGGGGTATTTATAGAGCCAAGAGTAGGAGAAAGACATGGTTTGGATGCCATGTGTCCTGGGTCCCAAAAGGTCCAAACTATGAATGTGTCTTACTGGCGTGTAATGCTACGCTGATGTGCTATGCTATAGTGTTACATTGAGTGGGACAAGGTTGGAAATGAAACCTGTCATGTTGTGACCATACCATTCAAACTGCATGTGCTAGAATCTAGGGGACTGCCATGCTTTTACAAAAACTACTAATGTCAAATGCAAAGTGGATCCTAATCTCCAAGACTACATCTCCCCTCCTCTTGTAAGTAGGGTCAAGCATAGGGACAACTTTGGAAATCAACAGGGGGATGCAAAATAAAGCAAACTACTAATCTTGTCTGCGGAAGAGATGATGGAGTAGAAATAACCATTGCCAATTGATTTTTGGAGCTACTGGAGATGTATTGATGCTTCTTTATATGTGTTATGCTACCCACACTACCAAATTTAGTGGCATAGAATAAACACTTACATGCTACGCTATGCTATGTTGCATAGCGTAGCGCAACGTAGTAGCTAGTATTGAGATAAATCTTCCTTGAAAACCAAAAATACCCCTCTAAGGCCTAGTTAGGCAAGCAACATCAACCCTAATTTTCATGTTGAAAGGACCTAGGACCTATGGATTTCATCCTTGGGACATTTTTGAGCTTTGTGTGTCCTTGCTACACTGTGCTATGTTGTTCAGTGTAGCATAGTGTAGCAGCCAGTGTGACATGAATCTTCACTTGATTTGCAATGGTTTGTCAAGAAACTTTACTTGGGACTCAAGGGTGAAGTGGGATAGGTGGTCTTGAAGGTTAGAGCATTGCCAAGTGTAATTCTTTTGCTAGAACCAATTGGTAGAGAACTTTCATATGTTCTGACACTGCTACACTGTGTAGCATAACACCCAGTTTGGCTTGAATTTTAACACACTTTGCAAACGTTCTATAATGTGATGTTAGTAATATCTTGGGGTGGTAGTGAAATAAGCATTTCTTATGGTTAAGGTATGGGAAAATATATTCACTTCATCAGAGTAGTCTGAGCAAAAGTGTTCTCACACTAAAACCCTGCTATGTTGTGCTACGCTGTGTATCATAGCACTAAAATGGAGTTGATTTCTAATGAAATTTGCTACATTCTCCTATGTCATGTTGATCATGCTTCAAGAATGAAGTGGGGTAGGTATCCTGGAGGGCTAAATCATTGTCAACTTCATCTTTGGTGCCTGATCAGTCTCCACATGGCCTGCTATGCTGTGTAGCATAACATAGCATAGTAGGTCTTGTAGTTGAAAAACTTTCCAAACTATCTAGCCCATCCTAAACACCTTCAATAGCTCCTAGCATGGTTCCTATGTAGACCATCAACTGGGTCATGTGTCAAGATGGGTAGGCTAGAGATTGTAGCAAGCCTGTTAGCCCAGGAGATAGAAAATTTGTGAACTATACGTGTAGCGACCAAAAACTTTGGCAGCTGGAAAACATCAAGAGGTCGTTGGTCATGACATTCTTAACCCTGGATCCATGCAAGGGCCATGCTGGATGAAATGGAAATGGGCCACCCTAAATAGTCTGGTCAATCAGACATGGACTTTATCGGTGTTACTATAACCTTTTGCAAACGTTTAATATGAAAGCAGTGCTTATAACGTAAAATGAAATTTGTTGAATGCAGGAAGGCGATAACAATATAAAATGAAATAATAAAGAGAAACAAAAAGTAGAAATTATGGAATGCACTGCTTCAAATTTATGAATTTACTTTGCCAAGTGGATACAATTGGTTGTACAACACTGGGAAGCATAGAGATCCCAAAAGTAACCAGGATGTTCAAAGTAAGCCAACAATGTGCTTAAACGTGGACTTGAAAGTCAACAATGCCCAGATGTCACAAAGCCAACTTGTTAACCAAATGCCAACTGAAAACAAGGGGATTTGTTTTACTAGTTGTTAACAAAATTTGTTAACTACTCAAGTTTTCCGATTATGTGCTAAGGTGCTAAAAAATTGCCAACCCTTTGAGCGTTGCTTGTCGAGGTATTTATAGGACCAAGACCATGTGGGAGATGTGGTTTGGATACCACATGTCTTGAGCCCATGTTGATGTGTCTATGTTGCATGGACATGCAAGGCTGATTGATGAGCCTACCATGCTCTAATTATGCCATTAGAACTTGGAGATATGTGCCAATGGTACAAACAGGTGCAGTGCATTGATGTAGCGTAACTGCCCACCATGCTGTGCGTAACATGTGGCGTAGTGTAGTAGCTTGCTATCCAAGGAGATGCATTGATGTATCGTAGCTTCTTGCTATGCTATACCATGCTTTGGAGTGTAGCATGTCGATGTAGCATAGCATCTTGCTACGCTGTGCTACACTATGTAGCGTCGCATAGTGTAGCCACCAGTTTTAGGCAGAAACCTACATCGGGACCTGTTGCATGTGTTGGAAACCTTTGAAGTGCTCTAACTGATTTTGCATATTTTCTACACTATACTACGCTATGTAGCATAGCATATCATAGCATTCAACCTTAACTGTGAAAATGTTGAGAATCTGTAACTTTTGCTTTTTGCAACACGAAACATGCGAACTTACTGATCTTGCCCCTTGAGATGCCTTTTGTCACTACCGCAAAGTTGCTACGCTATGCTACACTATGTAGCATAGCATAGCATAGTAGCCAACATGGCCTACTTTTCGTTGAAATTGCTACTCTCTAGTGGAAATAATCATTGCTGAAGGACTTAGAGCCGAGAGAAGTAATTGGTTTCAAAGGCCAAAGGTGCTAACTGAGTGCAATTGAAGTCACTGAGTAAGCTAACCCTTTATGTCTTGCTCTCGCTACACTGTGCTACGCTGCGTAGTGTAACATAGCGTAGCACCTTTTCTTGCAACAATTTACAGTTGATTGCATGAACAACTATCTCTCGAAGCCTACTACACTACATAGTGTAGCAAACTCCTTTGCTAGAAAACTTGCCAAACTATTTCGCGCATCTTGAGCACTACCGAAAACTCTCCACATCATTTCTGAGTAGGCTATTAGTTAGATGAATTACCTAGCTAGAAAGCTTGCCAAGTTGGACAGCCTAAACTCAGAGTGTTCATTTCCTGCCAAAGTGACATGACACTACCCAAATCACGAAGACCTAGTGAAGCAAGAATGCCTTGAAAATTTAGGGTGTCTCATTGGGCCCTCATTGTTGACGTCTGGAGGATGGACCCGAGAGATGCCGACAAAGAATACAAAACACCGCAGAAGATAAAATGCCAACATTTCTCTTTGGTGATCACCAAGATGTCGCTTAGCTGTACTTTGAGAGTGTTGCATTGGTTACATGGGAGAAGGGAAAGGTTAAGCGCGGAAGGAGGAGGCTTAGGAAAAGAGTAAAGATGGAACTTGATGGGGAACCTTGTTAGAGTGCTTGTGAGGGAGTTGTTTGCATCGTCATCTTTTCTTTTTCTGACCTTTGACCTCGCGTAGGAATGCTAAGGGAGAGAGGGTGTGCAAAACAACTTACGTGCCATTTGTTTTAGGCATGTTTTTTTTTTTTTGCTCTCTTACACTTTTGCCTTTACTATTTTTCCTTTTACATCTGCAAACAACCTTGTCATAGGATAGGTATTCCCTTCCTAAGTTGCGTTGTGTTACATCCAAGTGGGGCCTTGACCTACCTACAGATGCTTCCGATGCGATGAGTTGTGTTATGCGCATCATGGATTTTGTGGTTGCGCAAATGGAAGGGCTTGACAGGCATTGGGAAAAGCTTGTGAAAGAAAGGAGAGAGTAGATCGTGAGTGTATGGAGTGAGGTCAGGAAGGTAAAGGGGAGTGTAGTGACTGAAAACGTCGGTGGCTAGAAGAACACCAAGGGTTGGCAGACATGACAGTTCCAACCCTGTATCCACAGGAGGGCAGTGCTGGGTATGTGCAGACACAGGGTGCCCTGAATGGTCTAGTCGATTAGACAGGGACTTACATCAGTGTCAATATAGCCTTTTGCAACGTAAGTAATGCAAAATGCAAGATAATGCTTATGGGTAAATAAAGTAGAAAAGATACTGTAAAAGTGCAATAGTAATACAAAATAATGCTTAAAGATGAACAAAATAGAAAATAATGCAAAGAAATGAGATAGCAAATGGGGGATAAAGTAAAGTATGGTTAAAAACATGCACCACTCCAAAGCTACAAACTCATCCAATCAGGATGGATGCAATCGGCTAACTAGTGTGATGGAGTGCAGAAATCCTGGGAGCAATCGAGGCATGCCAAAAAAAAGGAAAGACCTATGCTCTTGAACACAGCCTCTATGTACAAACAATGTGGGGCTCTACCAAGGTGGTAGAACGGAGACGAGGATATCCTGCCAGTCGGAAGAGACGCTCTGTTTATAGTGTTAGACAGATGACTTTGATTATTACAACGCTGGTAAGAGGGGAGATCTTTGTTTCAAAATTTTAAAGTTCCCACTTCTTGGAAGCTGCTTGCTTCCAGAAAGATGCGAACTCTTTCGAATTTGCCAACTTTACAAATTGCTGACTTTTTCAAATTGCGGGTATCTTTCCTCTTTTTTTTTAGTAAAACACTGTGGACTATTATATGATGTTTGTTGGGATATTTATAGGGCTGAAGGTAAGAAAAAAAGGATGTTTTTAATGCTAAATGCCGCAAATTTGTGTTATCTTACTGGTGCTACTCGAGCCATCTGTGACCATTGTGATGCAGGCCTACCATGTAATAACTGTGATTTTACTATGCTGCAATTGCACCGCCAGCATCTGGAGACGTGTGCCAATGGTCAGATTAGGTGGGGTGCATTGATGTCACACAACCACCTGTATGCCTCTATGTGCTTTGTGACATAGTCTGCGTAGCGTGGCACCTTGTCACACATCTTGCAGTCTATTACATGCTTGCTATGCTATGTAGCATAGCGTAGCATAGCATCCTGCCTTAGTCGCAAGAGGTTTGTCAATTTGCAGAATTTCTCCCATGGTGCAAGTCTTGCGAACTCTGTTGACTCCGCCTTTCAAACTACCTTCCATCTCTTTTATAGGACTGCTATGCCTTGCTACACCATGTAGCTCAGCGTACGTAGCAGCAGACATGGTTCGCTGCTTCCTGACGAAAAGGGACATTACTGCAGAACTCGAAAATGGGCGAGGGGAGTGGGTAGTGAAGTCACTGCTATGCTACACTATGTGACATTGCATAGCATAGCACTTCATTCCGCCATCATTTTCTGAAGCTTTCTATGCTACATAGCGTAGCATAGCATAGCAGGCTTTGTGAGTTAGAAAACTTGCTAGACTATTTCTTGTGTGTCCAGGATTCTACCGCTGATCTACATGCTATTCCTAAGCAGGCTGCCAGCTATTTAGGCTACTTTGGTGGGTGGACAGGATGGTACAGAACCTGTCCATGCTCAAAGTAGAAAATTTGCCAAACTGGCCAACGTAGGCTCAGAACGTTCTTTTCCTGATGAACTACCATCGTGCTATGTGGACTGTAAGATCCTGGTGAAGTAAGGATAACCCTGCATTTTTTAGGATGTTTCATTGATCCCTCTTTATCGACTTATGGAGAATAGGCTCGATGGATGTCGGTAAAGAATACAAAACACCGCAGTAGGTGAAATGCTAAGGTTGTCGCTTAGTGAGTGCTGGGACGTCGCTTGGTCATGCTTGAGAGTGTTGCATTGGTTTTGCGGAGGTTAAGGTAGAGAGCAAAGATGATGTTTAGCTGAGTCCCTCATCGGAGTGCTCTGAAGGGCTCATTTGCATTTTCATCTTTGGCTAGTGCTATTATTCAACTTCCTATAGGCAGGTGTCCTCTCCATAGGATGAGTTGTGTTGCATCCATGGAGGGTTCTAACTTACCTACTACAGCCTTCCACATGGCGAGTTGTGTTACATTCGTGCCAAAATTTATACTCTCAAATTGCCATGTTAGTTGAGGCACTCGCTTCGCGATGCTGTAGCCTTTGCTGCTATAGTGGGCTACATTTGCGGGGATGAAGTCTTGCTAGCTACTGGCATTGTTGTTACACTTGGGCATTGTTGCTAGTGTGAGATCCCCAAAGTAGGGAGGCTAGCAATGGTCCTAGCAGTGCGAGTCATGGGGGATCTAGTCCCCAAGGCATTGGGGACACGGATGCAATAGAATCCCAGTCAAAGGAATGTGTGCTTAGTTCAGTTATGAGACAAGCTACCACATAGCGAAACATTGCACAAGCTAAAACCTTGGTTAGGAACTGAAGGGTGACAATATTGTGGCTAGGCCACAATACTGTCAGCACCTTAGAAGTAGGAACGAGTCTAGGAACTACCGTCAGGGTGGTGGGCCGTGGTGACAGTAGGTTCGAAGGGCTCGTCTAACATCCTACGATGTCTTCGAAGGGTCAACATGACACCAAGGGTGGTGGCATGTACACCCCAGACTATGTTCTCCTTTTGTCAAGAACTACATCCTAGAGCTACGACGTCCCACCCACACGCTGGTACCGCGCCCCTTCGTTCGATGTGTATCTGGTGGTGGTGCATCTTGAGGGTGTGACACGAGCCCAGTTTAAGGTCTTGGTAGATCATGTGCTATTTTAAGGTCATGATAGACCGATATACTATTTTAAGGTCCTAGCAGACTGTACATGCTAGTTTTACATCATAGCAAACACGCGATGCTACTTTATAGTCATAGTGGACTAACAGTGCTAGTTTTACACTGTGGCGGGCAATGCTTGGTGCTGCTAGTTTATCATTGTTGCGGACACTCCCTGGTGTGACTACTAGTTTATCATCATAGTGGACAACACGTGTTGTCGTCATTGTGCTTCAGACATAGTACGGCTTGAGGTACTTGTGGTTCACTGGGTTGGCGAACTCATTGCCATCCATGTCTGCTAGCTTAAAGGCTCCATTCCCGAAGGCTTTAGTAACCACGTAAGGACCTTTCCAGTTGGTTGAGAACTTACTTACGTGCTCACAGACCACCTTGAGGATGAGTTCTTCCTTCTGCACTAGCCATTGATGCAGGTCTACATGGTGGTTCTACTGTTGTTTGCTCTAGCAGTGCTCAATTTGTCTCAGTGTCTGCACACGTTCCTCCTCCACCGAGTCAAGATTGATGGTCCGCGAGTCATTTTTCTGGGCTTCATTTATGGCATTGGACAAGATCATCCAAAGTGAGGATACCTTCAACTCAAGAGGCAACATAGTTTCAGATCTGTAAACAAGACTGTAAGGGATCTTACTCGTCATAGTTCTGCAAGTCATTCGATAGGCCCAAAGGACGTAGAGTATTTGCTCATGCCATTGCCTCTTGGTGTTGCTAAGCATCCGCTTTCATAGGTTGACGATGGACTTCTTTTTAGCCTCTACCTACCCATTTGCCTATGGATAATAAGGGGAAGAAAATGATTGTTTAATTCCTAGATTGCTATAGAAGGTTCGGGTTTCCGCACTGCTGAACTATGGTCCATTGTCAGTCATAATAGTCATCGGAAGCCCAAACCTAGTTACGATGTTATCGAGGATGAAATGACAGATTTGCTGAGATGTTGTTTTCCTTAGAGGAATAGCTTCCACCCACTTAGTAAAATACTCTGTGACAGTGATAATGAAGCTATGCCCTATGAAGGACTTAGGCATGATAGACCCTATGAGGTCTAGTCCCCATCATTGGAAAGGCCATGTAATTTGTGTTGAGTGTAGGTCTGTAGGTGCTATGTGTATGAGGTTTGCATGTCTCTATCATGTATCACATGTCTTGACCTTCGAAAGGTAGTCACGCTCCATGTAGGACCAATAGTATCCTAGGCGTCTAATTTTTTCAGCCATAGCTCTAGGTGCTATGTGTCCACCACACAGCCCTTCATGAACCTCATTAATACTCTTTGTGCTTACATACCGCCCACGCATGCCAGCAATATACCATTGTAGGATCATCAGCACAGGGCGTCATTTTCCATGAGCACGTATTGCCAAGCACGTTTGCGGATTGCATCTTTTTGAGCTGATGTCAATCCACCTAGGGATTCGCCATGCTATAAATAAGCTTTAATGTTATCATACCACTTCGAGGTGTCCGCAGCATCAACAGAGGCCACATGTTCCACTTGAGTGATAGGCTCTATGCATTCTATTATCGTAGTTGGTAGGTTTACCAAGGAATGATATGGGATGTTTAACGTGAGGGTAGCTAAAGCATCTGCTACGGTGTTCTCATTGCGTGACACGTGTTGCACATCAATGGTCACGAATTACTTCAGTAAGATTTTTGCTAGGTCGTAGTAGGGTTGCAGGTGCGTAGCCTTGTAGGCATAGACTTTGGTGATTTGATTCATGGCTAATTGTGAATCTCCATGGATCGCCAGGTGTTGTACATGCAGCATGCAGGCAGTCAAGAGGGCTCTGAGTAGCCCCTCGTACTCTACCATGTTGTTGGTGCAAGGGAACGTAAAATGATAAGTAGATGGGTACATTTCCCCAGAGTGGAATGTGATCGTGGTAGCAACGCTACCTCCTCACATGGTTGAGGCATCATCAAAATGTAAGGTTGCCTCAAAATGCGATGGGATTATGGCAACATTGCTAACATATTCATCTGAGAACTTGGGATCTATGGTTGCCTAGTCATCGACTGGCAAGGCCACAAGTTGAGTTGCTATGGCTTGGCCCTTTGTCAATGATTTATTTACAGAACGTAGGTCAAACTTCAGAGTTATTGCTTTCCATCAAGCTATTCTGCTACTTTCGTACAGGTTGCCGGTGATAGCCCGGAGTATGTTACTTTTGCAAATGATGTTGGTTGTACTGTGGAATAGGTAATGCCACCACTTTTTTAATGCAAACACTAAGGCTAGGTAGTTCCTCTCCACCTCGTTGTATTTTTCCTCATATGCTATTAGCACGTGGCTCAGGTAATACACCAGTATCTTAGAACCATCATCCCGCTTCTGACATAGCAGTGCGGCTATGGATGTGTCAGAGGTGGCAACGTATATGAAGAAGGGCTTGTCCCTTTACGGTAGGTGCACCGTTGGGAGGTGCAAGAGCTCCTCCTTCAAGTTTTCAAAGGCTTGTTGACACTAGGTTATCCACTCGAAGTCAACCCCCTTCTTTAGAAGATGTTACATGGGTTGTAACTTTTCGATCAACCTTGCTATAAACCTTTGAATGAATTGCACTCTTCCTTGTAAACCGTGTAGCTCCTTAAGGTTTGTGGGAGGTGCTAGGTTGATGATGGCCTTGACTTTGTCTGGGTCCATCCATATTCTGGCCTCTAATACTACAAACCCTAACATGCGTCCGGTCTTTACCCTGAAGACGTACTTCTTAGGATTAAGACATAAGTCGTGCCTTTGGCAGCATTTTAGGACAAACTCTAGATCATGTGGGTGGTGGGCTGCCTCTTTCGACTTAACCGCTATATCATCCACGTAATCATTTAGCATTTCTAGGATGTAGTCCCTAAAAAGGTAGGTCATGGCTCATTAGTAGGTTGATCCAGCATTCTTGAGCCCGAAGGGCATCATGGTATAGTAGAAGGTTCCCCATGGAGTCATGAACGTTGTTGATAGCTGGAGCTTTAGGTTGATGCGAATTTGGTTGTATCTGGAGAAGCCATCCATGAAGGATAGCAAAGCATGACCAGCTGTGGTGTCAATGAGTTGATTGATGCTCAAGAGTGGGAAGTTATCTTTGATCGTTGCCTTGTTCATGTCTCGGAAGTCTATACATATTTGTATCCCTCCTATTTTCTTTGAAACCACAAAAATGTTGGACACCCACTCTGAATAATCAACCACGCAGATGAAACCTGCTTGATATAACTTAGTGATTTCATCTTTCACGACTAGTGCGATTTCTGGCTTAATATTACATGCTTTTTGCTTGATTGCCCTTATGTGTGGATCTAGGACGATATTATGCTCAATCCGCCATGAATCCAGACTCGTCATGTCGCTGTATGACCATGCAAAGACATCGATGTGATCCTGCAAAGTTTTAACTATGCCCTCATGTATTTGTGCATCTAGGAGAAAGCCCAGTCTTAATGTCTTTACCTCCCTCCTTGATGTGGCTATGGGTATCTTAACAAGAGGATCCTCAGTTACATCCCTGGCCTCTAAATCTAGGGTGTGGACCAGGTCTCTAGGCCAATCTCGGGGTGCTTCTAAGATTGCTATAGTGTTAATCTTAGTCAACCCCCAATCAATTACGTCGGGGTTCAACTATCTCGCAAGCTTGCATTGCGGCCCTACCAACATTAGAGGCTTGGAAAGGGCATGATGAGTTTCCATCCCTTTCTTGACCTACCATCATAAGATGAAAGTCATCAGAGATTATGTGAAACGTAAATCGCAAAGCAATACTGAGATGCGACTTGCCAATTAAGTGATGTATAGATTAAGAGTTCGCTAGTTTAAGGTCATGGCAGACCATCAAGGTGTAAGAGCCTAGAATTGTTAAAGATATGGGAATTATTGATGTGAAGTGTGAAGTTGTGTAACCGTTGATATGTGAATGCGAAACTGCTAGTTTAGTGTCATTTCGGACTGCAATATGGCAACATGCAAAACCTTGATATGCAAAGTAATCATAGAAAGAATGAAATAACGATTACCAGTGGTATCAAACTGCCAGTGCGGGAATGAAGATATGAAACTGCTAGAAGACATGATACCTCCTATGTCGAGGTGTACGAGGTAACTGCTAATTTAGGGGTGTAGTTAGTTTAACGTCATCACGGACTGCGATCATTATGAGCCAAAATTATTATTTTTGGTTCCTAAGGAGCATAATCATGCTAGGTTTGTTAGTTTAAGGTCTTTTCAGACCTTTAGTCAAAAGCAAACATTATTATATTAGTTTTCAGGAAGGCGAGTAATTGTCCTAAAGCATGCCAAGGTTTAAATGATAATAGTGTCATGATGTCATGGCGAGCATGCTATGTTGCAAGCCACACTCTACATTAATCAGGGAGAGAGAGAGAGGAAGTTTTCCTATTTTTTCACTACTACCATAAATAGGGATTGAATTCTGGTAATTTTGACGTTTTCGCTGTAAGAGCATAGAATCCTCATCGGTGCACTTGGCAATTTCAGAGCACGAGAAATTGTGCTAATCAATTAGTGAGGCAAATTTCTAAGGCAAAGGTCGTAAATCTGGAAGTAGGGCCATGGCTTCTAAAACTTAGTTGGTACTTGCAAAGTTCAAGGAGGTGAAGAAGACCCTAAGGCATGGGCCACAAGTGCACGTTCTAGCGCAGGAGAGCACACCATTGACTCAGTGAGTTTTCATGTCTCCTTTACCCCTTTATCTTGCACCTTCTACCACTTTCTGCTCTAATTTTTCATCTCATTCATTTTATCATTTGTATTTTCTACGGTCGTGTCATTTGAGCTTTCGTGTTGCCAAAGCCTCTTTTTCTTTTGGTCATGGCTATTATGCAAGGGTTTCATCATGGTTGCATGTAAGGTTATTGCCGCCGGCATAGCTATCGCGACTATAGGGCCGAGGTCCTTTAACTTGCTTGACCTTGGCATGCTGTGACGTAAAATCCTCAGGGGGGTTTTGGTTATGTTTGACGTAGCGCTAT
Organism: Gnetum montanum; assembly: GCA_015680685.1. Lineage (NCBI taxonomy): Eukaryota > Viridiplantae > Streptophyta > Gnetopsida > Gnetales > Gnetaceae > Gnetum > Gnetum montanum. Next base: position 510,829 of record MNCI01005810.1, read on the forward strand.
AGTGCATGTTTTTTTTCGAGCATGTTGTCAGTTATTTTGCTGCTACGCTAGGCTACTTGCATGTTCTTGCTACGCTAGGCTTTCACACATTTTTCTATGCTATGATGAACAAAGGATTATGTTATGCTACATTCGTGTTCTGCTAAGCACTGCTATGTTGCACATGCATTGCATTCAGATTTGATGTCAATATTTGCTGGTTGCATCATGCAGGGTAGGGCTAAGGTCTAGGCTGATCGTCTTGGACCTTGAAGGGGTCCTGTGTCACGTGGGTAGACCTATAGCCAATGTTCCTTCTCCCCTGATACATGTGAGAGAGTGAGCAGTTTGGTTCAGGGATGGAGCACGAGACTTCCTGCAATTCCTTCTTAGCCATTTTAGTCTCATGGTTTGGTCCTCCTTAGACAAAGAGGAGGCATCCAACATAATAGAGGCTATACTGCCGGGGACAAATTGGGGCATCCTGAGATACCTTTCTAACGATGCGACCATCAGCAGGCTGGGAGGAGGGTCTACCCAACACTCCACAGGGTTGAGGCATTTAGGCCTAGATTTGGGATATGCCAGAATACCAGTGTTATCATCCATACAACACATTGTACCTTGCACACCATGTGGAAACGTACTTTCAAAACCCACAAGGGACCATCTACTGTGTTGGTGGGTGAGTTTTGTGCATTTTCTTTGTTTGGTTGTGCAACGTCGGCCATACTTGGCCAAGTGCTGATAGTGTGTGCTTATCACCAGGTTCTATATTGACGATGATGGGGTTCATGATCAGCCAAGTGAGTTGGCCACATTGCAGCTAGCCCTATGGGAATCTGCTTCATCCAAGAGCTTGCGAGTAGGCATGATTGCTCATTGTAGAGAGGGATATCCTTCCCACCTACGCATGCTCACCACCTTCTATGATCACTGTAGGGCGAAGGGTTGGCTGGATAAGGAGTGGAGAGAACCTTTCAAGTAGGTCACACTCGACACAGTCCTGGCAGTTAAACTCCTACTATTCCCCTCACCATATAGGCCTGGTGAGTTAACAGGTGGGCACCACATGCTCAATGTTTTTCTTTTTCTTGTAGTTTGTTATGCTAAGTAAATTTCATGGTCATTGCTGTAGGAGCAAAGCAACCTCATGAGGTAACAGTGGTAACTGCCAAGAGGCAAGGGGGAAACATTTACTTCAAATATGGTGAAGTAGCGGTGAGCCAGAGCTGGTTAGAATGAGGGGCTCCTAACCCCTTGCTCAAGAAAATCCGAATGGCTGGACTCATGGATTTGTTCATGGCTCCAAATATGGGCGTCCCTACTACAGATATGCTTTCCTTGGTTAACTCCTTCTCTCGGTAGGTGAGCCATTTTCATACGTATGTGCAGAGTGTGTGGGTGATCATTGACATTAATGACTAGCTATTTGCATATTTGTTTGGCATTCTTGTGGATGGTGCCGATGTGATGTCGAAGGGCAAGCAAGAGTTGACCTTTTAGAAGCAGCGTATCAAGGAGTGGCTGAGGCTCTTCGAGCAAAAGGGGTTCCCTGTGGACCAGCTTAAGGAAGGTCCTGCTCTGGGGATATACTCAGTCTTTTGTGCCTACATATTTTCCCAATTGCTCACCCAAGGGAAGGTCCTAGGGCTTGAGCAAGGTTGGGTCATGCAGGAAGTTATGGAGGAGGGGGCCCGTTACAACTGGGCTGAGTTCCTATGTAGTGGTTTACAAGTCGAGATTTTGGGACTCCGTGAGCAAATGAAATCCCAATCTAACATACACTATGCTTTCTACATAGGCTGTGAAAAGTGCTTTTCGGAGTTCCTGGTGGTCTAGGAGGATGGATTCTAGTTCGAGCTAGATCATGACAAGATTCCTAAGCCATGGATTCAACAGGTCCTTTAGAATATGCAAGCCTAGGATCCCCTAAAAATGGTTGGGGATTCATTGTCCGTAACGACTAAAGATCTGGCGATTCGTAGTGCTTGCGCCAAGACAACGTAGGGGTGATGCCCCCTACCATAATCAGAAACATGACATAGGGTGAACATCTCATAGCTGAGACTGTGCGCACGGAGCTACAAAGAAAGAGACCTCCCCCAACTAGGGAAAGCCTTCATGAAGAGGAGGGGCAAAGACTACGATTCAAGTTGCAGCGAACGCCACCCCCCATTGGTGAGTGCTACATAATATTTATTTTACTTTGCTATTTCCTGCTATTTTATGCTTCGTTAGGCAATGTGTCATAGCATGGCATCTATTTTGAGTTAACCTATTTCGAATTGATGTATGTATGCCCTTTTGTGGGCAGAAGAAGAAGAAGATGAAGAAGAAGACAACAAGGAAGTGTTGATCCTTAGGTCAAGGGTGACAAGTAGAGATGTGGGGGCCCTAGCTTTGGAAGAAAGAGCCCTAGTTAGGAATAATGGAGCTCCTATCTCCAGGGTAGGGACTCTTGTTATTAGGGAGCCTCTTCCTAACCAAGAGGTACCTTCCCAAAATAAAAAAGGTGCTACTCACCTAAAAGGAAAAGCACCAGCACATGAGGTAGGGGCTTTCATGGACTTGGCCATGCCTTCTACCGAGCCTACCACAATTATCTTGCATTGGCAGGAAGAAAGATGGCAGCCGAATGCTAGTGAGTTAGGCTTTGTTTGTGCCTTACCATAGTCCATTTTTTCCATTGTTGACATGCTTAGTCATGTAACAGGTGCTACTGATGATGTCTTATGACTTCCTCTGCCTCATACGGAGTCATGGGCTGAAGTCCCAACAAGTTTGCATTTGTTCAGGGACTTGTCGATGACATGATCAAACGCCTACAGTAGATGGACCCTTGTGCGGGTAAGTATGAGTGTTAACTATCCTTTTGTTGCTACGTTGAAATTTTCAAGTTTGTTGATCATGTTATGCTAACGTGATTACTACACTTTCTATGCTAAATAGCCTCTTGGCTTAACTGGGACCCGACACGACCTATGGAGGTTGGTGCAGTATCTCATCATACATTTGACGACCTATGGAACCCGGCATGACCGAAGTGTCTCATCGTACATTTGACGAGGCTTACAAATGTGTCTTACACTCAGTGCGCTCTCTATGGGAGTGTAGATGCACCAATGAGTAGTTGTGGAAATGGGTCCAAAGGACCGATCAAAGAGAGGCCAAACTGATCATCAAGGTGGAGAACCTTAGGTCAAGGATCAATTTCCTCTTAAACTGTAACCCTGACCCTATTGATTTGCAAAGGGTTGTGGATGACTATGCTAGGTTTTGGACTATCATTCATCAAAATGTAGATTCCACCCATGAAATAATCAAACAGCAAATGCAGATGGACTTATTAGCCCAGAAGTGCTAGGATATGAAAGACATCAATGCTAAGGTCTTCGAATGGGGGAAAGCCCAGAGGGATCACAAACATACATACAAGCTAGAAAATAAAACCCATCGAAGGTTGTATAAAGACGCTACTGTGGAGGAATTCTCGTACGAGACATTCATGAAGGCCATCGGTGCTTTTGAGGCCTATGCCAAGTTTAAAGAGCAGCTGAAGGTCCTGGAGTCTCTTGACTTGAGGGTGAACCTTTCTACAGGAGAGACCGCAACCACCTCCCTTTCCCGGGAACCTCTAAAGTGGACAACCTTGGAAAGGCAGAAAGTTGCCGCTACGAATGCTGAGCCTAGTGACAGGTGTTGGATGGATATTTTGATAGAGGAGATTGGGCATTACCTTAGGCTCGGTCTAGACTAGATACCTCTTGAGACTGATGCAAGCTCTCCTCAGGTTAATCACTTTAATGTTGTGCTATAGCTAGCATTTAACACATTTTTTGCCCTAGCTAACTACTCTATTCTTGGGATCTAGGCTCTCAATGAAGGTGTGAGGCCCATGGAGGGAGGAAATGAAGAGTCAGTAAAGGGCAACATAGGAGTAGGCGATGCACAAGTAGGCAAAGTGCAGGAAAATGACAAAGGTGATGCGAACGGAGATAACCCATGACAACATGGGACTCCTCTCTCTTTTTTTTCTTATTAAAAATTTTGAGCATTTTACGAACACTACCAATGAGTGAAAATTTTGAATGAAATGGAAAGATTTGGAAAGGAGACTAGTTTTATATCAACTCATGTGTTATGTAAAGTTTTCATGCTCCCGTATACTAGTTTTAGGTCATTTTAGGCCATTGCTAGTTTTGGGCCATTTTGGGCTGTTAGCGTAACATGCTGAAAGGATGGCACATTGATGAGACAAGGGAACGGTGAATATGCAAAGATAGCAACTAGGTGAGAGGTCATAAGGCCACTACGCTATGCGTAGCTATCTCTTGACCTTTCATGGGTTGATTAGAACATAGGGTCAAAATGTTTCGCCAAAGCCCCTATCCATATCACTGTCCTTTGCTTGGAAGGGAAACTCATTCCATGCATTTTTGATTTTTGAGGGTTAGCTCATTGGACCAATCCCTTTGTTATATGATTAATGCATGCATGAACAGGTACTTCTTCTTTAGAGGTTGTAACTTCTGAACCCTGTTCCATACCTACATTGCTAATTGCTTGCATTACTACCTCATTGCCATGGATTATCACCTCCTTACCTGTGTATGGTAAGTGGATTTCCTAGTGTATAGGTGAGGAGAGAATCCTAAGTTATGCTAACCACGATCTTCCCAAGATCAGGTTAAATCTGAGCATCTCTTTGACCACGACGAATGTTGCATCTATGGGGAACTAGTCCCCTACTACAAAGTTTACGTGAACTGTGCCCTTCACCAGGATGCATGCCTCGTTGAAGGACCGTAGACACGACATTGCCGTTGGTTTGATCTGGTCGACCAATCCCAACTTATCTATAATAGGGAAGGAAATGACATTTGTGAAAGCCCCATCATCGACATGTACCCTTTAGATCCAGTGTTGGCTGACTTGAATTGTGATGAAGAGGGACACCATAGTCACTTGACCCCCTTCGGGATCTTCCTTAATGGCATCACTACTGAAAGCTAATTGAGGTACTACACACTCCATGGGTATAGAGGGTAGTATGACCGAGTGGATCGCTTTTTCTTTTGCTGGCATGTTTTCGTCAACCGAAATCTTCGTTAACATGCAAACTAGAGCCTCACGGTGAGATATAGATGTCATGACCAGGTTGTACAAGCTTAACATAGCATTTTTCTACTTTAGGACTTGCCCGACCTGGGTGAGGGAACCCAAGAAGTCTTGGCCATCTGCATGTTTGACACCTTCCTCCTCCTCGATTCATCCTAGAAGATGAATCTCTCTACGAGAGATGACCTCAGACCTAGGTTCAGATCTTTGTCAACAAGGTGACATAGGCTTTGTAATCATGTCAACCTTCATCTTTGGTGATAAAGGTGTAAATATAAGGGGCGAAGGTGTAGGCTTGAAGATACTTTTGGCAGTATTCCTCTTCAATCCCTTGTCCACCAAGTAGGCTTCTCACCTGATGCGGCGAGGAGGTTGTTTAATGTTGGCGTATGGGATGGGGGCTGTCGAAGATGTTGGTCCCTTGATGATGAATGGAGCTAGAGGTGGCGACTGGCGGGGTTGCATGGCCTCACCAACAGGCGGTGCAGAAGTAGATGCCCATGGTGTGACTTTCAAGATGAAGGACAGCTGCAAACTTGGACCAACCATTGGTGTTATTGATGCACGATGCTAAGGCACATGAATCACAAACGGTTGGAAGGGTGGCCTGGGATCATTATCAATACCGATGGTGTTAATTATGTAACTAGAATTATTTGCATTTAGGGGGTTTATTTAAACATACATAGATTGATTTTTAGGGTGTACTGGGTTACTTTCATCTAGCACCAGCTTTCCTAGATCGATTAATCTTTGGATGTCATCCTGCAACGATAGACAATAATCTGTGGTGTGACCACATAGTTGGTGGTAGTCACAAAATCTATCTAGCCTGAAACCCCTAGGAACTGGAGGCTCATTGGGCAGGGCCAAAGAGGGATTCCTAAGGAGCTCGCAGTAGCATCAATGTCTCATGTTTGCTTCGTCTGACATCTTCTTATGTTGGATGTATCCCACTTCCAACAGTTGCTTCAAGAGTTCTGAAGGTTTGAGAGGCAGTGGGTGAAACACCACAAAAATTTTGAGCTTAGTACTTGTCCAACACCAAGCAAGACAGACGACCACAGCTACATCTAGTGTCGCACTTGGCGACTTCGGAGATCCGATGCTTAATTTTCACTAAGTATGCAGTCCTAGCGTATACGCCCAAGTGTACATTCCCAGCATATATGCTAAAAATCTCAGCGTATACGCCCAGCATGTATGCTCAAGTTCACAGCGTATACACCTCACATGTATGCCCAGTAGGTACAATAGATGCATATGCCCAGCAATAAGATCCCCAGAGACAGCATGGAAACAACACTACAGAACAAGACTTGGCACAAGGTAGCAAACATTAGCGTATACGTCCCAGCGTATACACCCAGCACATCAGCGTGTACGCCCCAACGTATACGCGTAGCACCTCCAGCGTATACGCCACAGCGTATACGCCCATAGTCTACGCTCGTTGCAAACAGCGTATACGCCCAGCAAATGTAACATATTATACACTTGTAAATTTTACGCTCTTGCACCCGGTCAACGCGCCACGTGTCTCCCAACCCGAGTCCGTCATCAAAACCCTGTATAAAAGCTCAATTTTTGCACTAAATCAAGGTCGGTTGGCAAAATTCCCAGAGCACACCAGAGACCAAAGACGCTACGAACCAAAGCACAAAACCTTTTACACTACTAAGCATATAGCCTCTACGCTGTGCTTACAGTGTGAAGCACCCACAATCATCCCTGCATCCACCAGGGCTTTTCGTCCGCCTTGTGTTCCAGTCACAACTACGTTAGACCGGTGCATTGTACTTTCATTCTGTAATGCCATTTTTACATTTTCTTCCCAAAATAATTTACAGTTTCCATTAATTGTTGCATGTATTCTGTTTTTGCTCGTTTACATTACGCTTTATTTGCATTGGTTACACTATTTACGCTCTGATTTACGCCCGCTACGTCATTTACGTATAACCCAGCGTATAGCACTTCGATGTACATTTGGGGAAATCCTTGTCTGATCCACGTGAGGACCACCCAAGGTGCTCTACCTTCATTCATTCCAGCTCACCCTTAGGTGAAGGTAGGGTCTTCTGTGCGCGTCCTGCGATCCCATGGTCTCTGTTTCCTTCTAGCCGGAGATCGACGATTTCGGATAGTACTGAAATTGGCGCTAGAAGGGGGGCCTCTACCTAAACCTGACCTGCACGCTTCCCAGCGTTTACGTTGTTCAGTTTAAAACCAAGCCTGCAAACTATCCAGCATCTACGCTGCTTAGCATCTACGCTATTCAGTTCAAACCCTTCCATCTATAAGTCTACCAGCGTTCACGCTATTTGCCACATGAGGGCTCTGTAAGATCCCCAGTGTCTACACTGCTCTCTTTACACTACAAATTTGTTTAAGCTACTATTCATTTATACCACACTGTATGCTGTAAAACCTGTTTACACTACACATTGACACTGTATACGCTGCTCAGCGTATACGCTGCACTCCTTACGTTGTAGACTTTTCTACGCTGACCTTATATGCTCCATCCCTATATGCTGTCTACGCTATCGTTATACGCTGGATGTTGAAGCGTATACGCTACACGTTACCACGTAAGTTTATGCTGTACTAAGTACACTAATTTCACATCCCTATACCATGTCATACCCTCAACAGATCATCATGAACCCCACAAACACCACTGCTACAGCCGCTCAAGTCACCGACATGGTAGGCACCATGGCTGCCCAACAGCCTGTCATTCCACAGCCGACAGTACAACCCACAGTGGGGCCCTGTTGGTCCGTAAGGTTGCAAGGGAGGAATCCAACCTCTAACATTATAACCCAGGACCAGTACAACTTTATATGTGTGAAGATACAAGCTGGTCTAGCAGTAGATCGAGCCAAAATAGAGGTGAAGAGGCAGTACGAACTCTTCTACAGGGGGGACGCGAGTTCATCCCTTCCTCGTACGATATAATCCCTATTCCAGAATAGTACTCAGAGCTCATCACATGACTGCTCCTACAAAGGAGCCAATCACTGGATCAGCCTGTAGTAGATCTCCAACCGGAAGAGGAGGACGAGTTCGTTGCCCAATCCGAACACGAAGACTCCTATCACACCCTTAGTCCACAAACCCATATCAACCCCATGTTTCATCCAGGAACAGGGGAAGTCATGCCCCCCCAACCCCTCAGGTTCACTCAGGTACAAGCACCTCCACCAGAAACATCTGCACTGGTTCATGTTCCTCTGGTAACTGACCCGCAATTCAGCACACTCCGTCTCGCTATCATCCCCGCTGCAACAGTAGGCTCATCCTCGCAAGCACCACCCCCACACAATAACATGGGAGCAACCTTCTTGCCTTGAGTGATAGGGATGTCACATGTGATACCAACCTCCACGTCTGCCCACTACATCCCCCACATCCAAACGCACGAGGCCCCTTCCACCGCTGTGACCCAACAGGGGGTTCCTACACAAAACGTGATCATGTAATGGGCGGCGATGGGTGTGCCATCACATCAACCCTCTTACCACCACGTGCCACCTCACACAATTCCACCAACCAACATTCCCCAAGTACAGCTGCAACCACAGCAACAACAACCTCTCACCTACAATGTGTCGTCCCTGGTGCCACCCACTATAAATGTGCCACAAGAACAACCACCGACCGCATAGCTTTTAGCCTTTCAACCTCCCATCCAATAGTCTAACCTGTACAATGTGCCACACCCCCAAGTTTCCATATCACCTAGTGCCCAAAACTGGGTAGATGCCAAAAAATTAATGCAAGAATTAACTAACGAGGTAAAGTGCCTCAAAACGGCTGCTGACGGAGAGCTGATGGTAGTGGACTTCTACCAGAATGACCCCATCAGCCCTTCTGTCCCACCTCTGACCTTGCCCAAAGGCATATCATTGCCAACACTAACTAACTATAATGGGGAGCTGGACCCCAATGTACATCTTATAACATTTAGGTTAGAATTCGCATTGCTCTAGGCATGGCCCCATGCCATTTTGTGAGTGTTCCCTATGTCTCTCGCAAGGAGAGCACTCGATTGGTACCGGGCCTTGCCAAGGAATTCTATATTTTTGTTGGATGAGTTGTTACATTAGTTCATGACCAGGTTTAAATATAACTTCAAACCTGAAGTGACATTGGATAGCCTCATACAAGTTAAACAAGCACCGCTTGAACCTATACAAAAATTCATTCAGAGGTGGAGTGCCGCTCTCAATGAGCTACATGATCCAATCCCCCAGACGTACATACTCACAATTCTAAAGGGGGTCCTTAATAACTTCTTCAAATCTAAATTGTACTATCTTAATGCATGTAATCTTAACCAAGCCTTTGTACAAATCAAAAATATAGAAGAGGCGGCTCAAAATAGCCATGACCCTGCATACTTAGCCTTCAAAAATCAACATAGTAAAAAGGATAAAGAGAAGGCTAAAGCAACCATAGCGGCAATAGTGGAAATGCAACAACCAAACAAACCGCCAGTAGCCCCTACTAACTATACTAGACCTACTCCCGCAACTGCACCAGAATCATCATCATCGCAGAACCCAACACAAAACTGTACGAGAAATTTTGAGAGGAAAGAACCTTCTCAATATACGTCGTTTCCTATGAAGCCATCCCAGCTATTCGATCAGCTACTGAAAGCCAGATTAATGAAACATAAACAGTTATTCCCCATGGCCATCCAGAGACACGATCGGTTCTGTCAACGCGTCCAGAACCCAAGCCTAGCAACGCCGGATGAGCCTCCAGTGCCCAAAGGTTTTAGAATGGATCGCTTCTGCGACTATGACCAACACAACGGGCACGACATGGATTACTGTTTCATCCTGAAGCAAGACATACAGAAAATGATTGATGAAGTCCAAATCACCTTTGATGAGGCCAACCCAGTCTAACCACAGAACCAGGCTATGGGGGTGTATAAAGACCCTCTGAACACCAAAGAGGTGTCGTACGTTATCAACACAATCTACTTTGATGATGAACCTGAGACACCCAACATTAACACCGTCTACCCTTAATATAAACAAAAAACACCTAACAAGCCGTTCGTAGTCCATGTTCCCCCCACTCCATCCCCATCCATGCCTCAACCATCATCCTTCCTGCAAAAATCATATGTAGTGTGCGTACCTCCCGCTGTCTCTACCCTAAATTTATCAACCCCTCATACTCGGCCTACCCCTTTCATAGTCCGAGTGCCGCCCACAGTTGCAACAGTGAAGGTTGAACCTCAACCTAGACAAACCCCATACGCTGTTAGCACATCCACAAGTCCTAATGTTTATCAAGCCTCCACCTCACATACGCAAGGTAAACCTAGTCCTTACGTCATTAGGGTGTCCAGCAAATCTTCTGCCTGACCACATCTGACTATCCAACCACAATCTCACTCGGCTCCATATGTGGTATGAATCCCAAGGCAACCCGAAGCTCCAAGACTAGCTCCACCTCCACGCCACACACGAGAACGCTTAGCGGATAAGCTTACGCATGAACGCTTGGAGAAGGAGCATCATCGGTTAGCTGTAGGGCCACCTAAACCCACTCCACAAAACGCCGTACCCATGACGCAACCCAATAGTCAATCAAGCACAGGCAATGAGGGTGAACCATCCAAAAAACATGATACGTCTGAAATAATGGCTCCAAGCAAAAATGATGGGCCAACAAAGCATGAAATAAAACTGCTGGGGCCAATGGACCCAGTCACCACTGGTGCAAATGACCCTAGTAGTAAAGACTTGGCAATGACTTTAACACAAGCCACACAAGCACTAAAGCAAAAGAACACTTCGCTAAGCTTGTATGATTTGGTTCTTACATCCAAAACACATCGTGAAGCTTTGGTACACATGCTAACGTCCATCCCAGTGAGTGAGAACTTGCCCCCAAACGAACCATCCATTCATGCGGTAATGTACTCGCCCCAAAGGTCAACGTCCAAACCACTAAGCTTCCACAACGATAACATTAAAATGGATAAGATAACAGGGGAGGTGACAATAGCCCCCATGTTCATAATGATATGCATAAATCAGTTCAAGATACATAGGGTCCATGTAGACGATGGAGCTGCTACGAACGTGGTACCTTACCCCATTGTTGAACAACTCGGGTTGACGGAGTTAATCAAACCAACTACAACTACATGTTTAAAATCATTCAACGAGTTGTGCGTGATGGTCAAAGGCATAGTAACCTTAGACTTCATAGCGGGGGACCATTTTCCCACGTCTGTCGACTTCGTGGTGGTCGATGAAATGCCAGGATTCAACCTGATATTAGGAAGACCCTGGTTGGCCCAACTGAAAGCGGTCTCATCCCCTATACATCAAGAAATCCACCTACCTTATGAAGGCAGTGAAATCATCATACACGGGGAAGCAGCTACACCTATTGTTTCATCACACATGGACATGGACCAAAGCTTAGTGGTTGAACTCGAAAAGGCTAGCCGAAACGACACAAACGAACAACAACCGGTAGGCAATAATCCAAATCCACCTAAAATAGAAACACCTGTACCTAACATTGTACATACTCCTTCCCAATTAGAAACTAACATAGAACTCGCCACATATACCGAAACATCTAAAAACACTGACGCAGAAGCCATTCCATCAGACGTCCCTTGGGCTGAATTACCATTCAACATAATCAACAAAGGGGACGCTGAATATAGAATCATACCCGTTGACACATCGCCTAACATTAAAAAGAAAAAGATCAAAAAATTCCTAAAATAATACCATCTTACCATATCTGAAACGACGTTAAACTACAACTCGTCCGAAATGACGTTAAACTACAACTCGTCCGAAATGACATTAAACTACAACTCATCTGAAATGACGTTAAACTATCATGTCCGCAATGACATAAAACTAGCCATGATTAGAAATGGTCTGCCAACCGAGAAACCCACCTACGTTATCTGAAATGTTACTTGTTTACAACTGTGGCCCGTAATGGTCTTAAACTAGGTCACACACTTGTACTTTGTTTTCCTCTTTCGTTTATCATTACGATTTATAATTACATCCGCACGTTACACTTAAAAAACAAAATAAAAAAATAATAATAAACCAAAATATTTTACATTGTCGTGTTGTGTGTGCAATCAAGCTCAAAATCAACAAAAAATTTTTTTTTTACATGCAATGCTGTACAATTATAAGTGTCAACTATTTCTGTCCATCTTAAAGTTTTCAATTTACAATTCCCGTATCAATTTGTGTCGGCATAGTTCCAAAGGCAAAACTAAAAGAAAAACTAAAAAAAAAAAACTAAGCATCTGGGATGGGAGGATCATCCCCTTTAGATCCACCAGTGTCAAGGGCCCCTGCTCCACTGGGGCTAGCCTCTTGGGCATCGTCACCGCCTTCATCCTGAAAATACAAAAGGAGACAACCAACATAAGAATAAGAGAGCACCAAAATTTCAAACATTATTTAGCAAATCAATTTCATAATGACAAAATGCTTACCATAGGAGATCCCCCTAGGCCAAATTCCAGCTGACGAAGGATTTCCTCTTCCGAGACACTAGTCCAATCTAACTCATCAAGGCCTAGGTCAACGTCTGCCAAGGCCTTTCCCTTGTCAACAGCTGACCAAGTAGGGCGTTTTAGAGGAAATTTACCCATAGACACTTCCCCAGAGGCATTCATAATCACCCTAGTGGGTGACTCCATATCAACAGTTGTGTTTTGGGTAAAAGTATCGAAGGTAGAGTGTAAACCCAAACCCTCCACAAACATTTCTAGTTGCCGCTTTTCAATAGACACTTCTTCTAATGACTTCTTGTAGTGATGTTTGTGATTCTTCTCATCCTGACCCCACTTGTGAACCTTGGAAGTGAAGGCTTTCCAATCTTAACATTTGAGGTTCAGGAGATCAATTTGGGCTTTACACTCTGCCATTCTCCAAGTCAGTGATGCATGATGATTTAGTAGATTCCAATATCTTGTATACGTAACCTCAGACGTTCGCCAAGAGCGATCACCACTTAGTTTGGTAGTGGCAAAATCGTATCAAGCCTTAAGATCTTCACATTCAACCGACAATTCGGATACTTCATTTTCTTTTGCCTGGATGTGCAGCCACAACTGTTCGACGGAATGTCTACAAGTCCATAGTGACTTGGCGTTGTGTACTAGACCTTCCGCCACCTCATCATAAACAGGCCTTGGAACCTACTCCACCTCTGGGGATAGTGAGGGTAAACTTTCTATGCTGATTGTCTCAGAGGGATCCCACCTCAACTTGGCACCTAAAATGGAAAAGATCAAACATTAAGACAACAGAAATAGGGTGTGACACTCTAAAATGGTAAACCATTTAAAAACATTATACCTATTTCGGGGTAGACCTCCTAAATTCGTTCAACAACTTCTTCTGTGATCCCAGCCACAAAATCCATCTTACTTGACATTTTCATCCAAGTAAATGGCTCACGGGTGCGGGATGAACTAACCTCCGCGGTCCTCTCAGGGGGAACCATCTTCATGGGTACGTCTAAGCGCACCGTCCTGGTCTCACTGCCTTCGTCTGGAAGAAATGAAAACATGAAAATAAAAGACCATATAAATGACAACTAATGAAGGAATATAAAATAAAATAAAATAAAACATACCGTGCTCCTTGTCACCTTCTGGTGGATCCCCTAAGTCCAGATTCCCCTTGAGAAAGCTGCTGAACATTTGGTCGACATTACCCTGATCATCCAACGGTTTAGTTTTTGTGGTGTTTTCCTTTAACTCCTCCGTTCCTCCTCCCTGATCCTTCTTCACATTTTCCTCTTCATTATTCTGCTCCATGTTGGTCTCCTACTCCTTAGTAATGGTTTCTAATGCCTGCTTCCTCACTTCTCAAATCAAGCCAAAGACATCAGTGACATGTAAGCGATTGAAAAGAAAAAATTATGAACAAAACGAAAACAATAAAACAATAAGCTAGCAAAGTCTACTTACTAGGCATCTTGAATCGTATGCACTTCACTCATGGCTCCCTCACATTAGAACCTTCCTTAGCCGCGTGTTCGTGTCTCTTCAGCTTCGATCTGGCCTAGCCAATGGTTTCTTTGATAACCTGCTCAGCTCTTCTTGCTGTGAGGGGCACATCATCTAGCTCTAATCCCAAACTATCCCGAGTATGAATTGAGGTACTCGATGATCCCTCGATCATAATAGGCATGGACTCATCAATGCCCTCAGGCGCATCCTCGGACTTGACTATTTCGAACAATTGGTTGATCCACGGGTGGGATAGTTGACCCTGATCCCGTAGAACAAACTTGTTATCCGCGTGGACTATCAGAAATTCAATGAAGCGACGAAGGTAACTGGCGAAGAAGGCAAAGGTGAAGTGGGATTGCGCCTCGACATTCGAGTCCAATCGCACTATCTCCTTGTGCATGCCTGACAACAAAAATTCAGCCTAGTTATAGCACATGCCAGTTTCTAGGATAGTTCGCATGATGCGTACGGCCTCAAACCCAAGACTCCGTACCTGGGAAAGGGTTTTGGGAAATACCCGTGCCCTAAACAAGGGATACAGTTCATTTACCTCCGTAACCTTTGCTTTCCCCTGCATCGAGAATCCCTTAGTACCCTTGGCCAGGCCCAACCTGTCCTCCAATTCATGCACCGTTTGGAGCTCTTTATGAGCCCTGTCTAAAACTACACTTATGCCATCTGCCGGTACCCCAAATAAGTTTGAAAAGAATTCTGGCGACAGATGGAAAACTACCTTAACACCCTTAATTCGGGTGCTGTAGTAGAAGACAGACTCATTAAAGGAATCCACGATTCCGATCATTTCTCCTATAGATACATCAGGACTCAAGGTCGTGAAGAGCTCCATAAGGCCGGCATTTTCTAAGCAACGAACAATAGAAGGTGGAGCATGGTTGCGTAACCATTTTTGAGCCTTAGTCACCTCCCCAAACTTCATTGACAGGGTTGTCTCAGTTCACCCGGTTGTGATAGGATCCTCGCCAGGAGGTGCATCAACTGCAAATGCAATTTAAGATTGTCGTATCACTATAAATCTCGGCAGTTAAACAAACATGTCAGCACATCTAGAAAATGTTCTCATTTACCATTAGTCGTTGACTTGGATGTGCTGCCGGAGTCATGAGGGAAGACCGTTCCATTGTCTGACCAGTCTTCATGTAGACACCCATGAGCTTTGCACATCACGAATGCTCTAGAGAACTGTCTGTGAAAAT
The DNA here is from genome assembly GCA_015680685.1 of Gnetum montanum. Lineage (NCBI taxonomy): Eukaryota > Viridiplantae > Streptophyta > Gnetopsida > Gnetales > Gnetaceae > Gnetum > Gnetum montanum. The sequence goes on from MNCI01005810.1 coordinate 526,192, forward strand.
CAACGATCGTGCCTTTCGTTTGACCCAATACAATTCCACGAAGGATGGGACCCACCATAAAAGCCTCTAGAGTAGTGCGAGCAAGAGCAAGTCCTTCATCCTCAACCCACATCCCGTCTGGGTTAACTTTAGGTCTACAAACGAACGGAGGTCAGAATAGAAGCAAATGCCAAATGACGAAGAAAAATAATAAATTCAAATGGTCCTACCTATCCACCTAGTACACGGTGCCAGGGGGATTCTAGAACAATGTGTGCGCACGTGCAGCTATGAATAATGTGTTGTTGAGGTAGTTCGACCCTCAGGGAAACTGTGCCCACACGCGTGCTAACGGGCATGTAGACTTGGGCCCGCAGGTAGAACCATCCTCATTAACAAACGGCCCCTCGTCAATGTCTTCTATGAAGACCATGACACCCTTCATAGCTCCTCGTAGCATTGCGTCAAGCACACTTCACGCCACTAGTTTACTTAGCTGCGACCAGATCGCCACGTCAAAGTTGTTGAGCATGAAAGCCAAGAATTCATATGCACCTTCTCTGAACCAGACCCCATTGTTATCCACAGTTAGATCTGGGGTAGACTCATCAGCCTCAACGGGGCCAAACCATGTTAACACCCCAACGAGCTCAACAATGAGGAGAAAACACTTGCTATCCCTGCAAGCAATCAGGATGCCACAATAAATCAAACGTGCATCAAAACAACGCAAAAAACAAAAGTTTACATCATAAACTGACACTTAGAAAAATTTCCAAACCATTTACGCTCGGCGTATACATTGCTAAACCTAGCGTATATGCTGTCAAAATTTGTTTACGCCTGGTGTATACGCTGCCTGACCCAGCGTATACGCTGATAACCAACTGTTTACGCTATCGCCCCAACCTCTTATGCTCAGCGTATACACTGAAAAAACCCTCAGCATATACGCCACAGAAGTGGCCAGCGTAAATAGTCTACGCTAGACACTGAACAAACAGTTTAAGCCGGAAACATGAAAAACAAGTCTACGCTATAAAAGGACAACTGTGTACGCTCAGCATATATGCTGTAGAAACCCTCAGCGTATATGTCGTCATAGCGTAGATCTTCTACGCTGATAAAACAGAAAGCTTACGCTAACAAAACAGAACTTTGTGCATAGAAAACTTATTACGTCATATAGCCTTTAGCGTATACGCTGATACAATCATCTACGCTTCGTGCAAGAAAAAGTGATTATGCTGTGCACTGAAAATAGATTACGCTATGACAATCTACGCTAACTTGACTTTACACTGTGAATTTACGCTCGACGTATACGCCAACGTCTCTACGCTAGACTTTACGCTCGGCGTATACGCCGAAACCCTCTACGAGACTGTCTATGCTAAGAAACATACACCAGCAAAAATAACTAACAGTGGTCGGATCAGAGCCTACCTATGTGATGATCCAGGCCATGACGGAATCCTTGGTCTGGGCAAGCACTGCAACATGGCTTCACTCTCCTCTGCGAAGGTCAAGTCAGGTCCCTTCCTCCCCTACCCTTCCACTTCCTTGCCTATGCCCATCGCAGCATCCTCTACGCTAAGATCGACAGTTTACACTGGCATCTGAGTCCTTACGCCGATGCTCGAACTTCTATGCTCTGTGTCTACGCTAAGGATTGGCTGTTAGCATCTACGACGGGGTTAGTTGAGTGGCGTCTACGCTAAGTGTTTGTTTATACTAGTGCTTACGCTTACGTCGGGGTTTTTCAGTTTACACTCACATTGAGAAGTTTACGCTCAGGTTTACGCTTAGAGAATCCTATGTGGCAAATGACACCCCCCCTTTTTTATAGTGCTCCGCTGTCGCTGACACCGCCGCTTACGCCACCACCTCCCAGTTTGCTAATTTTTGCCTTTTTACTTATTTTTCGCTAAAAATTTGCTCAAAAAATGAAAAAAAAATATATTTAAAATAAAATAGAAAGTACTACATTCTGGTTCCGCTGTAAACCCCATTCCGGGTGTTTACACCGAACATTCTAGTGTAAACTGCCACATTTGGCCCGGTATGGCCCTAAACTGCCATGACGGCCTGGTACAGCCTTAAACTGCCACATACGAACCCATTACGGCCTGGCAAGGCCTTAAACTACCACCTACAGATTACATATGGCCCGATATGACCCTAAACTACCATGACGGCCCGGTAAGGTGTTAAAACTACCACTCACGGCTCGGTACGACCTTAAACTGCTGTCATGGCCCAGTATGGCCTTAAACTGTCATGCATCCCACTGTGATGATAATCCACCATCATGCATGTACACATAATCTAAAATTACCAAAGAGTATAAGAACGATACCCATTAGCTCATTCAGCTCTCTGTTTATTGGCAAGAGCAAGCCTGATGGATTGCCAGCACTTAACCAAACCATTAATTATCGATGGACCATACGGAAAAATTGCAAGGGACATCAACATAAACCTCATCCACTTAAGTTCATCAACAGACGACGCAGTCATAGCCTTAACATAGCAAACAATAGACAACTACAAAAGTATGAAAAAATCCCTCGACATAGAAGCTGAAAATATCACTGAAGACCCATTGAACGAAACCCCCATCACCATGCCCGATGGGGAAATTAAAATACTAAAATTAAGCACATTACTAAAACTACACCTAGCCAAAAACATTGAAGACGTGCTTAGGGAAAATATGAAAGCATTCGGTTGGTCTTATACAGACATGCCTGGACTAGATCCCCGAATTGTCCAGCACAACATTATCCTTGATCCAAAATTGAGATTGGTAAAACAAAAGGCACGAAAGGTTAAACCCGAAGTGGCATTGGCAGTTCTTAATGAGATCACCAAACTTTATCAGGCTGGTTTCATTCGAGCTGTTGATTACACCGAGTGGGTATCCAACATGGTCATTGTCCCAAAGAAGAATAGAAGCATTTGTTTATGTATCGACTTCCGGGATCTCAACGTTGCAACCATAAAAGATGATTTTCCCCTACCCAGCATCGATCAACTTGTTGACTCGACCACTAGGCATGCACTATTATCTTTTATGGACGGCTTCTTGGGATACAATCAAATACACATCAACCTAGAGCATCAGCTTTGAAAAACCTTTATGAAACCATGGGGAAGCTTTTGTTACACAATGATGTCCTTTGGTCTCAAAAACACTGGGGCCACGTATCAAAGAGCGATGACATTCATCTTTAGTGATTACATGTTACACTCGCTCAACGACTATGTAGACGACATTGTGGTTAAGTCAAAAACATTAGAACAACATGTACAAGACCTTGACCTAGTGTTAAAACGTTGTTTAAAGTATGAATTGAGACTCAACCCAAAAAAATGTGTCTTCGGCATCAAGACAAGCAAAATGCTTGGATTTATAGCCTCAGAAGCAGGGATACGAGTAGACCCTGATAAGGTTAAGGCCATAACAAACCTAAAACCACCAGGCAACCTTACCAAACTTCAAGGTCTACAAGGTAGATTACAGTTTATCAGGCACTTCATAGAAAAATTGACAGACAAACTAAAACCTATGAACCACCTGTTATGCAAGAACGTCCATTTTGAATGGAATCTACAGTGTCAAAAAGCATTCGATAACATTAAAACAACACTTGCCCAATTACCCACGGTTTATCCACCTCAAAACGATAAACTATTTTACATCTACCTCGCTACTTCGGATTCATCAATCGCATTTATTGTTTGCCAGAAACAAGATGATGGAACTGAAGTCCCTGTATATTACTTAAGCCATGCATTAGTTGTCCACGAGAAAAAGTATAACGACGTGGAGAAGTCCTATTTAGCTTTGGTCTTTTCTTTGAGAAAATGGCAACATTACCTCTTCTGTAACCAAGATAATATAATTTGCAAAGAAAATGTGCTCAAGGCCATCATAGGAAACATTTATGAAACGAGTCGGATAGCCCGCTAGAAAGCCATGATAGCTGAATTTGACCTGCACTACATAGCGCAATCATCAGTTAAAGGTCAAGCCATAGCAACTCAAATGGCCACGTCACCAACGCACGATCAAGTGATAATAGAACCAGAATTCTCGGATGAGAATATAAGCGAAATAGACATAGTGCCCAACGACTACGATGCCATTCTAAACTTTGATGGAGCATCCACCTCTCGAGGGGGGAGTGCAGCTGCTATCATCACCTATCCCTCTGGGGAAATCCGACCCTTTGCTTATCATTTTAACTTTCATTGTACAAACAACATAGTAGAGTACAAAGGTCTCCTTAGAGGTCTCGCAGCAGCATTGGCTTTAGACATCACACGGGTCGTGGTCAGAGGAGACTCGCAATTGGTCATAAACCAGGTCACAGACGTCTATCCATGTAAAGCCCAACATTTACAACCATACTGTGACCTGGCAAAACACCTAATGAGGCGATTCGAAAACATCGATGTGCAACACATCTCTAGAAATGACAATACCATCGTAGATGCACTAGCCACCTTGGCATTAAACGTATTGCCTGACATGTTCCACACGTTGCCAAGCTCCATAACCAGTTGTGCCGAACCAATAACTGATACTCTTGACATGCTACCGGTCGCATCTATTAGTACAACACGCGCAATAGAATGGTATGATGACATAAAAGAATACCTTCTATGTGGCGAAACACCACGACATCTAACAAATGCACAAAAGGATGCAGTACGAAAATGTTCTAAGCAGTATACCCTAGTAGGGGACATATTATGTCGTAGATCTTACGAAGGCATACTGTTAACATGCGTTGGTAGTACCGATGCCCGAACCATTGTCGAACAAGTACACGATGGACTATGCGGAGGACACATAGCACTAAAAGCCATGGCAACAAAGATCAGACGCTTAGGCTACTATTGGCCACACATGGAATACGACTATCTGTCCAAGGTCAAAACATGTAGTACTTGTCAAAAACATAGCAATCTAATACATGTCCCACCAAATGAGTTGCATACAGCACAAATCACATGGCCCTTTCAAAAGTGGGGATTGGACCTTATTGGCCTGATAACACCCTCATCTTCTGCAGGGTATAGTTTCATCATAACCACAATCGAATATTTCATGAAGTGGGTAGAAGATTCTCTGCTTCTAAAAACTACATCTAAACATGTATGCAATTTCATTCTCAAAAACATTGTAACCTGCTTTGGCATTCCCATGACAATCATCACTAACAACGGGCCACAATTTAGTAGTGCCGAGACCAAAACCTTTTGTGAAAGTCTAGGGATCAAACACTCGTTTTCATCCCCTTACTATCCTCAGAGCAATGGGCAAGCAGAGGTGACAAACAAAACGATTATTACAATACCAAAAAAATGCTTACCCAAAGCAAGCAAAGATGGCACGAACGATTGATATATGCATTGTGGGCATACCGTACTACACATCAAACTTCAACAGGTAAAACACCATATAGTCTTGTTTACAGTTTAGAAGCTGTTTTACCTTTGGAATTACAGGTATCATCTTTAAGGATCACACTTTTTGGACTCCTCGGCGATCGGTAGAACAATGATCTGTGCATCATTGACCTGGACTCAGTGGAGGAAGAGCACATACGCACACTCGATCAGATCGAATGGTATCAAAAACAATAAAGGCAACGACATTGGCACGACATCCATAAGCACCCCATGAAAGAAGGTGACCTTGTACTTAAGGCAGTTAGAGAATACTCAGACAAATTCTCAGCCAACTGGGAAGGGCCTTACTTGGTCATTAAAGCATTTGACAATGGAGCATTTAAGTTAGCTGATATGGAAGGGAATGAGCTTGCCAATCCAACTAATCACTTGTTCCTAAAACCATTCTACATTTGAGTACAAGCTTAGGTACGTGCGAGTCCTGGAGTCACGACTATAAACTGATACCACAGAATAGTCTTGGATCACGACTATAAACTGATACCGCAGAACAGTCCTAGATCATGACTTAAAACTGATACCACAACTCATCCTGGAATCATGACAACAAACTGATACTGCACAGTGTCCGCAATGATGATAAACTAGCACCCGTCCGGCACGACAGTAAACTGCCACGGTCGCACTCACGAGAGTCCGCTAAGACTATAAACTAGTTTGCCTGTTCATAGTCCGTTAAGACTAAAAACTGGCAACGTAACGTCCACCATGACACTAAATTAGCAATGTCCAATGGGTCATGACATAAAACTAACCCATGATTGTCTTCCAAGACTATAAACCAGCAAGTTCATCTCTGGTTCCTGAATTCGCTGCCACATTCAAACTTCATCAGGATCACTACATCACTCGCCATCAGACAATCCCACCAACATTGTTGCCACTCATATACAGTGTCTGAAATCACCTCCAATGACTTTGTTCCATCTGTACAAGCTCGCTTATTCACTCATTGTTTTCTTATTTTCTTCGAGTTATGTTTGCAAGATGACACCTAGAGGTTTTCGCACAAGAATGCATTTCATCATAAGCAGCAAGATGGGATAAGGTTCACAGCACACATGGCAAGACTAAATCAAACCATTCGCTAGTACATCCCCATCTCCCGATACACTCTCTATCTATTCACTGACATAGTTTACTCAGTCACACCTTTGATACACCCAGTACATCCAAAACTTTGAGCACATTGTTGCATACTGTAACACCTTGAAGTAGTTGCAACACAAAACATAGCATTTGCGCATGAGTACATAATCAAAGCAAAGTTTCTTCCCAAGAAAAAAGGAGAACACTTGGAACTTCCACACAAGCCCCAGGTAGGAAGGCAATTGTCTTAAAACCAAGTACTCATGTCAAAAACAATCAAGAAACATCCAGTTGCATAGCTTTGGCTGTCCGCCAACAAGCTCCCCCTAAAAACTAAACAAGGGCCCTATTCCTCCAAAGAATGTAACACATCCTCCTGTGGCTTTGGTCTTTCCAGCAAGTTCTCTTGAGCATTACCCAAGAGTCTTGTTCCGCCAAAGGACGCACATCACATGTCTGGATTCCAAGTCTACTAAATAATGGCTATTGACAAGGATCAGCATGACACACACCAGAGCATCCACTTTTCACCAAGCACAATCCCTTGGGCAGTTACTAGTCCCCACAATCCCCATTCTCCTACCAGCTACAAAATTCCACTTTTCCAATCCCATGTACTACTGAACACGGTGCGATGACATCTAGTCAAGTGGCAACGGACAAGGTCTCTATTAAGTTGATTGTGGTGTTTTGCACTTATTTGTCGATGCTTCTCGGGTCGATTCCTCCAAATGTCAACAAAGAGGGACCAATGAAACACCACAAAAATTTTGAGCTTAGTACTTGTCCAACACCAAGCAGGATAGACGACCACAGCTACATCTGGTGCTACACTTGGTGACTTCGGAGATCCGATGCTTAATTTTCACTAAGTATGCAATCCCGGCATAAATGCCCAGTGTATACGCCCAGTGTATACGCCCAAGTGTACATTCCCAGTGTATACGCTCAAAATCTTAGCGTATACGCCCAACGTGTACGCTCAAGTTCACAGCGTATACGCCTCACATGTACACCCAGCAGGTACAACAAATGCATATGCCCAGCAATAAGATCCCCAAAGACAGCATGGAAATAGCACTCCAGAACAAGACTTGGCACAAGGTAGCAAACATCAGCGTATAAGCCCAGCACATCAGTGTGTACGCCCCAACGTATATGCCTAGTACCTCCAGCGTATACGCCTGCAGTCTACGCTCGTTGCAGATAGCGTATATGCCCAACAAATGTAACATATTGTACACTTGTAAATTTTACGCTCTTGCACCCAGTCAACGTGCCACGTGTCTCCCAACCCGAGTCCACCATCAAAACCCTATATAAAAGCCCAATTTTTGCACTAAATCAAGGTCGGTTGGCAAAATTCCCAGAGCACACCAGAGAGAGCATAGATGCTATGAACTAGAGCATAAAACCTTTTATGCTAGACAACCCTGTATGCTGAGCATACAGCCTCTACGCTGTGCTTATAGTGTGAACCAGCCACAATCATCCCTGCATCCACCGGGGCTTTTCGTCCACCTTGTGTTCCAGTCACAACTACGTTAGACCAGTGCATTGTACTTTCATTCTGTAATGCCATTGTTACATTTTCTTCCCAAAATCATTTACAGTTTCCATTAATTGTTGCATGTATTCTATTTTCGCTCATTTACATTATGCTCTGTTTGCATTGGTTACACTATTTATGCTTTGATTTACACCTGCTACGTTGTTTACGTATAGCCCAGTGTATAGCACTTCGGTGTATGTTTGGGGAAATCCTTGTTTAATCCACGTGTGGACGACCCAAGGTGCTCTACCTTCGTTCATTTCAACTCGCCCTCAGGCGAAGGTAGGGTCTTCTGTGTGCATCCTTTGATCCCACGGTCTCTATTTCCTTCCAGTTGGAGACCGATGATTTCGGACAGTATAGTGGGGTGTATTTTGAATGATCTTTACCTTTGAAGTTGTGTTTAGTGTATGCAGATCTCTCGGGTGCAGGTATGATAGGCTACGATGCTTGGCCTGGTTTGGGCACAGAATCAGCTGTAGGCATGGATGGTTTCTTGCTATTCTTGCTTCTGCTATTGCTATGTTTGGGCTTGACCTTAGTTTCCATAGCAGCCACCATGGTTGTTGGGGCCTTACCCTTGTTCCTTTTTGCAAAACTGTTCTTGTAAGTGATGTAGGCCGGGTCTTTGCTCACCTCAGCTACGTCTTGTATGCTTTTGGTCTGAGCAAAAGCTTGGCTAAGTGAGTGTGGAGTGAGGTAATACAGTTAGGACTTGATAAAGCCATTCACCGCACCCTTAAAGACAGCTAACAAGTGAGCCTCTGTGATGGACTCATGGATTTCGTTAAGCGTTTCGCTCCAGCGTTGAATGAATTTTTTGACTAGTTCTAACGGGTCTTGTTTCACGCCCATCAGCTGATCCAATGTGGTTTCTGGCTTCAAGCTATATTTGAAGCAGGTCACAAAATAGGTCAAGAGTTCTTTCAAAGTTAAAATGGATGAACGTGGCAATGCACGGTACCAATCTAGGACTTTCTCGGCTAGGGATATGGTGAAGACGTGAATGATCATATGCAACCACTGTTGCAATAGCAAGGACTCTGACTAGAAAGTGACAAGATGTGTATTGGGACCCCCTTCCCTATCATACTTCATGAAGTGTTGGAGGGACATCTTGGGTGGAAATATAAAAGTAGGGATTGCAGGGTTGACGGGGTAATCCTGATAGAAGTCCATGACTTGTACCGTATTGGACCCAATAGCTTTGAGGCATTTTACTTCCTTAATTAAGGTCTGGATAAGCTAAAATGCTTGGTCTAGACCCAGTGATGCTGTTGGTGGCTAAGGGACTACAGAGGAAACTCCCACATATGGTATGGTGACAGTGGCAATTTGACCCTTCAGGGGTGTTGTTAGGACCACCCCAGTAAAGGTGTTATCTGCATTGTCCACCACCTGATGGATGGTATTGTTGGAGTGGTAATAGTGGGTTGAGTCATTAGACAAGCCATTTGGATTACCAGTAGGATAGACCATGGCCTCATGCCAGGATGTACCATTTGCGGGGTCAGATAGGCCTAAGGGCAAACATAGTGAAACATTTGCGATGGTTGTAGAATGGAAAGAGAAGCGAACGGGGTCCACCACGTGGATGGGCCTGGGCCCACCATAGTGGGTAGAACAGATGCATAGGTAGGAATCAGCATAGGAGTTATGTGTAGTTGCAAAGTAGGTACTGTATGGGTATGCAGTAGGGTAGCCGTGATAGGCATGTTGTGCACTGTGCGAGCGTGCTGAGAAAGGGCTTGTGGCTACATAGTTGCTGTAGGGGTAACCAAGGAATGGTGATGAAATGTTGGGAATGTAGCATGGCTACCCATTGCAGTTGCAGTTGTAGGCTGCTGAAGCATAGCCATAATGATAAAGGGGATGGTGATAGACAGTGGGTTGGCCCAGAAGGACTAGGTAGACGGGACAAGAACAGGGTTGGCCTAACCTCCCTCATCAGATTGGGAATTGAGTTCCTCCTACCCATCTTGAAACGCGTCATCCTGGTTGGATGCTGTGTCTTGTTGCTCCCTAAGCCCAGTCAATTGGATTACTTAATCTAGAAGCCTTTGGTACACTTGTGTTAAAGGCAAAGAAATGCCCGAAGTAGGAATGAATTCCTCCCTGTTGCAGTAAGCAAACTCGAAGCTGCGTTTTCCCTTGAGTTCATGTAAATCCAAGGGTAGATTAGCCTACACCTTTGCACAGAGGAAACTATAATGCTCGTGTTTCTGGGCTAGTCCCTCAGGTCCTCAGTTTTGGATTCTGAGAGACCGGCATGCTTCCTGCATTGAATTTAGCCTTTGTTTAGCACCAATAGTGCCTTGGACCATGAAGGGCACCTCCACATTGAAGGCATCCACAGCGATGGTGGTGAAAGCCATTGCCAAGCAACTAATTATGCAAAAAATGAAAAAAGTGCAACAGATAGAATGATTGAAAAAGAAAAGTGACAAATGGGTAGCTTTACGTCTTGCCGAATTCCAGAGGAATCGTCAGGGCGACCGATCTGTACCACACAAAGCGTAAACAACCATAGAGGGTGTCACATCTATGCCTATGTATGATGAGGTATAGAGAACATGCTAGACTACCGTAGGGCAAGTTCATTTAACAAGCAATCAATAAGGATTTATGTCCCGTAGGATCCCGGAGGGACCGTTGAGGCAACCGATCTGCACCACACAATGCGTAAACAACCTCAAAGGGTGTCATGTTTTCACCTACACTATCTAGGGTGTAGAACACGTGCAGGACTACTGTAAAATAAAAGGCAAGTTAAATTGCTATTGGAAGGCTTATTGTCTCAAAGGGTTCCGAAGGAACCATCGAGGCGATCGATCTACACCGTACAACACGTAAACAACCACAGATGGGTGTCGAGTCTATGCTAATGCAAGCTGAGGTATGGAAGGTGTACGAGAATACCATAAGATGAGAAAATTAACTAGCGACCAGGTAGGCTTTATGTCTCACAGGATCCCAGAGGGACCGTCAAAGCGACCATTCTATACCACACTAGATGGGGTACAGAACGCAAACAGGACAACCATAGGGTGGGCAAGCTAACTAGCAATTAGGCAGGCTTTTTATCTCATAGGATCCTGGAGGGATCGTCGAGGCGACCAGTCTGTACCACATAGGATGGGGTATAGAACACATGCAAGAAAATTATAGAATGAGCTAGTTAACTGGCAATTGGAGGCCTTGTGTTCTGTAGGGTTCTGGAGGAACCGTCGGGGTAACCGATCTGCACCACACAGAGCGTAAAAAACTGCAAGAGGGTGTCATGTTCACGCTCACATGTATCAGGGTGTAGAAGGCTCATAGAACTACCATGACATGCGACAAAGGCACCAAAAGGCCCTCCTCCTAGCACCAAAAAACTATAGCGACCGAAAACGTCAGCGGCTGGAAGAATGCCAGGGGTTGGCAGACACGATAGTTCCAACCCTGAATCCGTAAGAGGGCGGTGCTAGGTGTGTGCAGACACAGGGTGCCTTGAATGGTCTGGTCGATCAAACAGGGACTTACATCGGTGTCAATATAGCCTTTTTGCAATGTAGATAATGCGAAATGCAAGATAATGCTTTTGGGTAAATAAAGCAGAAAAGAAACTATAAAAGTGCAATAGTAATACAAAATAATGCTTAAAGATGAACAAAACAGAAAATAATGCAAAGAAATGAGACAGAAAATGGGGGATAAAGTAAAGTATTGTTAAAAACATGCACCGCTCCAAAGCTACAAACTCGTCCGGTCAGGATGGATGCAATTATCTACCCAGCATGACAGAGTGCAGAAATCCTAGGAGCAACTGAGGCATGCCAAAAAAAAAGAAAAGAGCTATGTTCTTGAACATAGCCTTTATGTACAAACAATGTGGGGCTCTACCAAGGTGGTAGAATGGAGACGGGGATCTCCCGCCAACCAGAAGAGACTCTCTGTTTATAGTGTTAGATAGATGACTTTGATTATTAAAACGCTGGTGAGAGGGAAGATCTTTGTTTGAGAATTTCAAGGTTCCCACTTCTTGGAAGCTACTTGTTTCTAGAAAGATGCAAACTCTTTCAAATTTTCCAACTTTACAAATTGCTGACTCTTTCAAATTGTGGGTATCTTTCCTCTTTCTTTTAGTAAAACACTACGGACTAGTTATATGTTGTTTGTTGGGATATTTATAGGGCTGAAGGTAAGAAATAAAGGGTGGTTTTAATGCTACATGCCGCAAATTTGTGTTATCTTACTAGTGCTACTCGAGCCATCTGTGACCATTGGGCTTATCATACCATTGTGATGTGGGCCTTCCATGCAATAACTGTGATTTTACTATGCTGCAATCACATCGCCAGCATTTGGAGACGTGTCCCAACGCTCTAATTAGGTGGGATGCATTGATGTCGCAAAACCACCTGTATGCCTCTCTGTGCTTTGTGACGTAGTCTGCATAGCATAGCACCTTGTCGCACATCCTACAGTCTGTTACATGCTTGCTACGCTATGTAGCGTAGCATCCTACCTTAGTTGCAAGAGTTTTGTCGATTTTCAGACTTTCTCCCATGGTGCAAGTCTTGCAAACTCCGTTGACTCCACCTTTCGAACTACCTTCTGTCTCTTTCATAGGATTGCTACACCTTGCTGCGCCATGTAGCTCAGCGTAGCGTAGCAGCAGACATGGTCTACCACTTCCTGATAAAAAGGGACATCACTGCAGAACTTGAAATCGGGTGAGGGGAGTGGGTAGTGAAGTCGCTACTTTGCTATGCTGCGTGACATTGCGTAGCATAGCACTTCGTTTTGCCATCATTTTCTGAAGCTTGCTACGCTACATAGCATAGCATAGTGTAGCAGGCTTTGTGAGTTAGAAAACTTGCCAAACTATTTCTTGTGCATCCAGGTTGCTACCGTTGATTCTGCACACTGTTCCTGAGTAGGCTACCAATTGTTTAGGGTGATTTGGTGGGAGAGCAGGATGGTACAGAACCTATCCATGCTCAAAGTAGAAAATTTGCCGAACTGGCCAATGTAGGCTCAGAACGTTCTTTTCCTAATCAACTACCATCGTGCTATGTGAACTGCAAGATCTTGGTGAAGCAAGGATGACCCCGCATTTTTTAGGGTGTTTCAGGGAGGAACAGGATGTTCACTTCAAAGTAGCTAAGCTAGTCAAGACAAATGCCTTGGAATGATGCAGGGTTTTGCTTCCACGGTGAAACGCACCTCTGGCCAGCATCCCCCTAGTATGCATCCTGCAAACATAGTAGAAAGAAAACCAGGAGAAACAACCATGATGCAAAACAAAGGAAAATTCTTGGTCGCTACAGATGTTGTTGAAGTGATGGACATCTTTTCTGGTGTATGATGTCCAAAGTAGGAAGGCCAGTAGTAGCTTTGGCAGCATTAGCATGGAGGAGCTAGTATCAAATGAGCTAGGAGTTACTGTGAGTGCGGATGCCCTAGAATCCCTGCTAAAGACATGCATTCTTAGTTCAGCCATGAGACCGGTTACCTCAACAACCAAACATTTTTTGAGCCTAGATGCTGGTAGGTGCTGGAGGTTAACAGTATTGTGGCTGGGCCACAATACTGCTAGAACTCCAATAGCGGGTACTAACCAAGGAACTACTGTCAAGACGATGGGTCGTGGTGATGGTAGGTCCAGAGGGTCAATCATATGTCATATGACATCTCTAGAGGATCAACAAGATGTCAAGAGTAGTAGTGTTGTATATTTTCCAGATCGTGTTGGCATTGCATCATGGACTGCATTCTGGAACTACAATGTCCCACCCCATGTTGGCACTATGCATGCTCATTTAATGTGTACTGGTGTAGATGCATGCGAGGGATGTGCCACGAACCCAGTTTAAGGTCCTAGTAGATCATGTGTAGGTTTAATGTCCCAAAAGACCATCGTGCTATTTTAAGGTCCCAGCAGACCGTATGTTGTGCTAGTTTAAAGTCCTAGCAGACTGCTATGCTAGTTTTTCATCGTAGTAGATGGTGGATGAACTAGTTTAAGGTCCTAACAAACTGTCTATGCTAGTTTATAGTCATAGAAAACTATCTATGCTAGTTTATAGTCATAGCGGACTATCTCTACCAGTTTATAATCATAGAGGACTGTCTGTGCCAGTTTATAATCATAGTAGACTATCTGTGCCAGTTTTACGTCGTAGCAGATGTTAGTAAAGCTATGCCAGTTTTACATCATAGCAGATGTTTTCTTATATGCTCCATGCATCTATATGTAGTACAACTTGAGGTATGAGTGATTCACTAGGTTTGCAAACTCGTTGGCATCCATGTCTACCAGCTTGAAGGCTTTATTCTCAAAGGCTTTTGTGACCATGTATGGACCTTCCCAGTTGGCTAAGAATTTATTCATATGTTCACGGACAGTCTTGTGAACAAGGTCTCCCTTTTTTATAGGTCATTGATGTGGATTTGCATGGTGTTTTTGCCATTTGTTGTTCTGGTAATGCTCTATGCGACCCAATGTTTGCACACGCTCCTCCTCTATTGAGTCAAGATTGATGATCCATGACTCATTGTTCTGGGCTTTTCTTACGACATTGGATAGGATCATCCAGAGTGATGGTACCTACAACTCTAGAGGTAACATAGCTTCAGATCCATAAATGAGACTGTAAGGAGTCTTACCTGTCGTAATCTTGCATGTCATCCTATAAGCCCATAGCACATAGAGGATTTGATCATGCTATTACCTCTTACCATTGTTGAGCATCCTTTTCAGCAAGTTGATGATGGAATTATTTGTAGCCTCTACTTTTCCATGTTCCTATGGGTAATATGGTGAGGAGAATGATTTCTTGATGCCGAGATTGTTGCAGAAGGTTCAAGTTTCCACACTACTGAACTATGGCCCATTGTCAGTCATAATAGTCATGGGAATCACAAACCTTGTCACAATGTTGTCCAAGATGAAGTGGCAAATCTGCTGAGATATAGTTTTCCTTAGGGGAATAGCTTCCACCCACTTGGTAAAATACTCAGTGGCTGTGATGATGAAGCTATGCCCTGCGGAAAACTTAGGTGTGACAGGCCCTATGAGGTCTAATCCCCATCGCTGGAAAGGCCACGTGATCTACGTCGGGTGCAGCTCTATAGGTGAAACATGTATGAGATTTGCATATATTTGGCACATGTTACATGTTTTGAATTTTGATAGGCAATCATGCTCCATGTGAGGCCAATAGTACCCTAGATGCCTAATTTTTTTAGCCATAGCTCTAGGTGCTATGTGTCCACCACATAGTCTCTCATGCATCTCATTAACAACCTTCTACACTTCCCCCTCATTTACACATGCTAGCAATATCTTGTCATAGGAGCACCTATACAAGGTGTTGTCTCCCATGAGCACATATTTTTGAGCATGCTTACGTATCACATCTCTCTAGGTAGATTTCAATCCACTTGGGGGTTCGTTGTGTTGCAGGTAGGCTTTAATGTTGGCGTATCACTCTTGGGCATTCGTAGCATTGATAGAGGCTACATGTACCACCTGAGTGATAGGCTCAGTGCACTTGGTAATTGAGGTTAGTAACCTTGCAAACAAGTGTGGCAGAATATTTAGTGTGAGGGTGGCTAAGGCATCTGCAACAATGTTTTCATTGCATGGCACATGTTGCACATCCATAGTTGCAAACTGCTTTAGTAGGCTTTTTGCTAGGTCGCAGTAGGGTTGTAGGTATGTAGCTTTGCAAGCATATACCTTAGTGATTTGATTCACAACTAGTTATGAATCTCTGTGAATCACTAGGTGTTGTATGCGTAGTGATTGGGTAGTTGAGAGGCCTCTGAGTAGCCCCTCATACTCTACCACATTGTTCATGCAAGGGAATGTAAAGTGATAACCAAAAGGTTGCATTTCCCTAGAGGGGAACGTAATGATGGCAACTGTACTACCTCCTCGCATGGTCGAGGCACCGTAAAAATGTAAAGTAGCTTCAAAATGCGATGGGACAGTGTTGATAGTGCTAACATGCTCGTTTTGGAATTCGGGATCTATGGTTGCCTAGTCATCAATGGGTGAGACCATAAATTGCGTCGCTATGGCTTGGCCCTTTGTTGATGACTGGCTCACATAGTGCAAGTCAAATTCTATGGTTATTACTTTCCACTGGGCTATCCTACTACTTTTGTACAGATTATTCGTGATAGCCTAGAGTATGTTGCTTTTGCAAATAATGTTAATGTTACTGCAAAATAGGTAATGCCTCCACTTTTTTAATGTAAACACTAAGGCAAGGCAATTCCTCTCCTCCTTGTTGTACTTCACATCATACGCTATTAATGCATGACTCATATAGTACACTAGTATCTCACATCTGTCGTCTCATTTCTGACATAATAGTGCTACGATAGATGTGTCGAAGGTGGTAAGGTAGATGAAGAAAGGCTTATCCCTCTGTGGTGGGTAAATAGTTGGGAGGTGCAACAGCTCTTTCTTCATGTCATCAAAGTCTTGTTGGCACTGAGTTATCCATTTGAAGTTAACCCCTTTCTTTAGAAGATTTTGCATGGGGTGTAACTTATCAGTTAACTTGGCTATAGACCTTCAGATGAACTATACCCTACCTTGTAACACACATAATTCTTTAAGATTTGTAGGAGGTGCTAGGTTGACAATGGCCTTAACTTTGTCAGGATCCACCCGTATTCTAGCTTCCAATACTACAAACCCTAACATGCATTTGGTTCTCACCCTGAAGAAACACTTCTTAGGATTGAGGAAAAAATCATGCATTTGACAACACTTGAGGACTACCCCTAGATCACGTGGGTGATCAGTGGCTTCTCTGGATTTGACTGCTATATCATCCACATAGTCATTTAGCATTTCTAAGATGTAGTCACTAAAGATGTAAGTTATGGCTCGTTGGTAGGTCGCTCTGGTGTTCTTGAGTCCAAAAGGAATCATAGTGTAATAAAAGGTATCCCATGGGGTCATGAAGGTTGTTGTTAACTGATGCTCTGGGTTGATGCAAATTTTATTGTAGCTAGAGAAACCATCCATGAAGGATAACGGAGCATGACCAGCCATAGTGTCAATGAGTTAATCGATGCTCGGAAGTGGGAAATCGTCTTTGATCGTTGCTTTATTTAGATCTTGGAAGTCTATACAGATCCGTGTTCCTCCCATTTTCTTAGAAACTACAACGATGTTGGACACCCATTCAGAGTAATCAACTGCCTAGATGAAACCAGCTTGGTATAGCTTGGTGATTTCATCCTGCAAAGCCAGTGCAATTTCTAGTTTAACCTTACGAGCCTTTTGCTTGATTGCTTTCATGCTCAGGTCTAAGACGATGTTGTGTTTTATCAGCCTCAGGTCTAAACCTGGCATATCATTGTATGACCATGCAAAGACTTTGATGTTGTCTTGCAGAACCTTGGCTACATCTTTGTGCATTTGTGAATCTAGGAGGGAGCTAAGTTTTAACGTTCTTACTTCCCCCTTGGACATGGTCACAGGCGTCTCAATGAGAGGGTCATCAATTACATCCCCAGCCTCTAAATCTAAGGTTGGGACCAGATGCTCAGGCCAGTCTGGGGATGTTTCTAAGGATTCCACGCTACTAACTGCGGGTGATTTCCAATCTATTAGTTCTAGGTTCAGTTGTCTCACGAGCTTGCCATGTCGTCTTGCTAAAGCTAGAGGTGAAGAGAGATCATGATGGATTTTCATTTTTGCTCAACCTGCCAAAATGAAATGAAAGTCTAGTTAAGAGGTACTTGTTTGTAATAATCATGTCTAATGAAAATTTTCAAAACAACAATGAGAAGTATGATGCAATGTTAAAACTTTCTAGTTTAAGTCATGCTGGAACGCTAAGATGCAAAGATGTAAAACCACTGAAAATGTAAAACTACCAATGTACAAATGCGAAGTTGCTAGTTTAGTGTCATTGCGGATTATTTAGATATAAAATACAAAATTGCTAGTATATAAAATGAAAAGTTGTTGGTGTAAAGGCACGAAACTATTGATGCAAAAATGTGAAACTGCTAGTTTAGTTTCATTGTAGACTATGAAAGCGTAGAAGATTGAGACTGCTAGTTTAAACTATTTTCAGACTGCTAACTAGAGTGAAACTATACACTAAGAGTGCTAGTTTAATGTCTTTTTGGACCGCTAACTTTGAAACTATGCTGGGGTTGCTAGTTTAAGGTCTTTTTGGACCACTAAATGAATATATGTATATTTTTTCATTTCTAGGAAAGAAAATAGTTAGCTTGAAGCGTGCCAAGATTTTTCACCCAGATTCACCTGTGTTAATGCCAACAGTGCTACGATGTCATGGCGATCATGCTACGCTGCATGGCATACTCCGTATCAAATGGAGAGAGAGAATGGAAAGTTTCCCATTTTTACCATTACAGCTATAAATAGGAGTTAACCTCTAGTAAGTTCGTTATTTTCACTGTAACATTGCAAAGCCCACATTCGGAGCATAAAACAATTTCGAAGTGCAGAGTGATTGTACCCATAGAGAGCAAGGTGGTTTTTACATAACAGCAAGGAAGATTCGGTAAGAAAAATGATGCCTCCCAAGAAAGAACACACACACTCGATGCTCGCTAAGGTCAATGAGGTGAAGGAAACCCTAGGGTGTATGACACAAGCACACGTCGTGATGTGAGATGTGACACCGTTGACCCGATAGGCTGCTATGCTTCTTCTGTTTCCTCATGCTTCTGTTATTTTTTTTCTTTTATTTTCTATGATTTAGTTTTGGCTGTCTATGTTTTCTGTCATCACATTGTCATTGTTTTGGCCTTTTACACCATCGTTGTTGCCATTTTGGTTGAAGCAGATGCATAAACACTATGATAAAGTTCCTTGCAAAGTTGCCTAGACCCCCATTGCTGCGGCTGTCATTACCATAGAGAGTTGGATGATTTTGGCTACTTGACTTTCAAATGGCATAGCATAAAACCTTCAGGAGGGTTTGGCCATATGTGATGCAGTAATGTAACATGTGTTCTATTAAGGCATAATGTTAACTACTTTTGTTAGGGTTAATCGCTATATTCCTATGCTAGGCTATTTTCGCTATGCTATTTCTTTCATGTTTTTTGCTACGCTATGTGTAGGAAGAGGATTATGCTATGCTACATGCTAAAATGCTAATTTTTGCTATACCATGTGTTTATTACATTCAAACATGATGCTAACATTTGTTGTTGTGTTCTGCAAGATAGCACTAAGGCCAATTCTAATTATCCTATAAATTGTAGGGATCTTGTGCTACGTGAACATACCAGTGGTCCATGTTCCTCCTCCTCATACACATGTGGGAGATCAGGTGATCTAGTTCAAGGTAGGAGCATAGGAATTCCTACAATTCCTCCTCCAATGCTTTAGTGTGATCATTTGGTCATACCTGGCAGAGGAGGTAGCAGCTGCTATAGTAGAAACCCTGTTGCTTGGGGCAAGCTGGGGTATTCTAAGGTTCTTAACAGATGGAACAATCAGAAGCAGCTAGGGAGAAGGATCTAGTCAGCACCCCAACAATTTGAGGCATTTGGCTTGGATCTGGAACATGCCTGAGTACGACTACTACCATTCTTACAACACATTGTTTATTGCACATCATATGGGAACGTGTTTCCAAAACCCACCAAGAACCGTCTACTATGCTAGTGGGTGAGTTTTGTAGCTATGTCCCATTGTATTATGCAATGTTTTCTACCCTAGATGAATGTTAATGGCATGCTTTTTTTACCAAGTTTTACATCAACAAGAAGGGGCTTCATGGTGATACGAATGCATTGAACATAGCACAGATGGCGCTGTAGGAGTTTACTTCCACTGAGAATATGCGTGCAAGTGTGATAGGTCAATGCAGGGGTGAGTACCACACCTATCCAGACTAGTATCCCAATCTCTACAATAGATGCAAGGATTTTAGCTGGTTGGACGAGGGATGGGCACCATTCAAATCAATCACTGTTGAAGATGTCCTAGTTAGCCTTCTGCCATTCTCGTTACAGTATAAACCTGGTAAGCTAAGCGGTATGTTATATGCATGTTCAAGTGCTATTGTTTTCTTCCTTTTCCTACTATCGATGCTTTGCGTAACTCCTCCTCCCTTTTTTTATTTTTTATGATTTTATGCTAACTTCTCTTATGAAAACTGCTATACAAGCAAAGAAGTCCCAGAAGATGGCGGTGATTACCTCTAAGAATCAGGAAGCTAATGTCTACTTCAAGTACGGGGACATAGATAGTAGCCAATAATGGATATGTGACAAGGCCTCGAAATCCTTGATCAAGCATATTTAAGATGTTGGACTCATGGATTTATTCCTGGCCCCAAATCCAAGTGTCCCTACTACTAAGATGCTCTTCCTAGCTGACTCCTTCTTTGACAGGGCATACCACTTCTGCATGCTTATACACGGTGTGTGGGTGTTCATTGAAATTAATGACTAGCTATTCGCAGACCTTTTTAGTGTTCCTACTAATGGAATCCTCATAGGGTCAAAAAGCAATAAAGAGCTAAACCTTCAAAAGGAAGACATCGAGAAGTGGATAGGGATCCCCAAAGAGTGAAAGGGGATCCCTATGGAAAAGGTCAGGGTGGGGTCTACTAAGGAGGTTTATCCTATCTTCCGTGCTTGTGTGTTCCCCCAACTACTTTCCCAAGGGAAGATCCTTGGGATTAAGTAGGCCTGGGTAATGCATGAGGTCATGGAGGAGGGTGCTCACTACAACTAGGCTAGGTTTCTGTGTAACAGCTTGCAGACCAAAATCGTGGAACTCCATAAGAAGCAGGAGTCTCATTTCAATGTGCATTATGCCTTCTACATAGCCTGTTTGAAGTGTTTCGTGAAGTTTCTGGTCATCCACAAGAATGGGACCTGGGTACTATAGAATCGCAATCAGATTTCCAAGCCATAGATCCACCAAATCCTCTAGACCACCTAACCCCAAAATCCCCCAGAAGAAATTGGGGATTCATTCTCCATGACGACTAAGGATCAAGTGGCCCACAATTTCCATGGCCAAGACAACGTAGGAGAGGTGCCCCCTGCTACCACTGGTAGCATATCATAGGGGAAATGCCTCATTGCTAAAATAGTGGCTAGTAAGTTGCGGTGAAAGAGGCCTCTTCTAGTTGAGGAAACCCTCTACATGGAAGAAGAAAAGGGATGAACACTATGGCTCAAGTTACGCAAGACGCAACCCCCCATTAGTAAAAACCCTCATCAATGCTTATTCCTTCACCTATTTTGTCAGTTCCTACTACTCTGAATAGCGTAGTGTAGCGTAGAACCTACTTTAAGCTAACCTAATTTGAGTTAATGCAAACATGTTTTTGGTTTCCAAAGGAAGAAAAGGAAGAGGAAGAAGGTGATGAAGAGGTGTCAGCCCCTATGACAAGGGCTACAAATAAAGACATGGAGGCCCCAGTCTTAGGGGAAAGGGCCCTGGTTAAGAAGGAAAGATCTCCTATCACTAAGGAAAGGGCTCTTTTTGTCAATGAAGATCCTCTTGCCAATGAGGAGGACATTTTTGGATATGAAAAGGATGATGGTGCTTTAAAAGGAAAGGTGCCAACGAATAAAGAAGAGACCCACATCGACCTGGCAGGGACTTCTGCCAAGGATCCTACCATCACCTTGAATCAAAAGGGAGGGGAACTACAACTAGACACTGGTGAGTTTAACAATATATTTTCCTTATCATAGTCTATTTTGATCATTGCTAACACATTGAGTTGTATGATAGATGCCAATGTCAATGTTGCAAGACCCCCTCTAATTCGTGTGGAATCGTGGGCCGAGACCCTTAACAAGCTTACATTTATGTAGGGGGTCATTGATGACATCATCGATCACCTCAAGTAGGTTGACACTAAAGTGGCGAAGTAGCTACACTAGACGCCCTCATGCTACTATGCTAGATGCTTTGATTTTTGCTAACCTTGCTACACTAGTGGTGGCTAGTGGGCTCCTTGTGTTGTGATAGCCTCTCAACTCAAATGGGACCTGACACAGCCTTTGAAAATCGGTGCCATGATTACATTCCCACCCAAAGTGATCGAGGTGCCTCACTCTGCGTACGATGAGGCTAGAAAATGCGCTTTGCACTCGGCACGCTCCTTGTGGGAGTATAAGCGCATCAACGAGGACTTGTGGAAATAATTCTAGAAGGCTGAGAAGGAGAAGGCCAACTTGAGTGCCAAGGTGGAAGACCTCAAATCGAGGAACAAATTTCTTATAGTCCATGATACTAATGATGACAACTGGTGCATGGCTGTGATCGATTATGCCTGATATTGGATAACTGTGCGACAGAAAAATGAAGCCACCCGAGAAATAATAGAACAACAAATGCAAATGAACTTGTTGGCCCAGAAGAATCAAGATTGGGAAGATTATGGTGCCAAGGTTTACGAATGGGGGCAGTCCCAAAAAAACCACAAACACATGTATAAATTAGAACGTGCCACCTATCGTAAACTATACAGGGATGCTACTGTGGAGGCATTTACCTATAAAGCATTTGTAAATGCTATTGGTGCTTCTGAGGCCTATGACAAGTTCAAAGAGTAGGTAAAGGTCACGAAATCTCCTGAACAGGAAGTGGACCTTCAAATGCTGAAAAGGAGAAAGTTGCTGCAAATGCTGAACCAAGTAATAGGCATTGGGAAAATATCATGGTAGAGGAGGTTTGGTGCCACCTCGGGCTCAGTTTAGATTAGATACCTTTTGAGACAGACACAGGGCCATCTTAGGTTAGTCATTTTCTACTATTTTAATGCTTATTTTCTATTGTAGCTTGCATACGTTGCCTAGCTGACTACTTCATTTTTGAAATGCAGGTTCCAAATGAGGGCATAGGGCCTACAAAGGATAGGAATGAAAGGGTGGCAGAGGACAACACAAAGGAAGATGATGTAGAAGAGGTTGATGCAAGAGAAAAAAATGATGAAGAAGACGATGCAAGGAAAGAAAAACCATGACAGCATGGGATTTTTTAAAATTTTTGATTTTTTGTAGAATTTTTGTAGACATTGTTTGAAAGAAAAAGGCTTTGAATGAAAAGGAAGTTGGTTCTACGCTAACTTATGCATTATCTACATGCTATATTTCATGTTAAACTTTCACTATTTTTTTTAGTTTTGGGCCCCTGCTAGTTTTAGGCCATTTCGGGCCATCGCTAGTTTTAGGCCATTTTGGACCATCGCTAGTTCTAGGCCATTTTGGGCCATCACTAGGTTTAGGCCATTTCGGGCCATGGGTTAGTTTTAGACCATTTCAGGCCATAGCATAGCGTATTTTTAGGCCATTTCGGGCCATTGCGTGTTAAAGGGATGATACGCTAATGATTCGGAGGATGGCTAACTAATAACTAGCATAGATGCATGAATGCAAAACAAAAAGGTGGTAAATGTACAAAGGATGACAATTGGGCAGGAAGCAGTGAGGTTTCTATACTGACCTAAATCGTCGGTGTGAGGCTGGAAGGGAAACAAATACCAAAAGATCATCGGGCAGCCATAGCTGACCCTGCCTTCGCTTGAGGGCAAGCTGGAAAATGGAACAAAGGTAGAGTGCCTTGGATGGTTTGCATGCAAATCAACCAAGGACTTCCCCGAGCATGAGCTACGGCTAGCGCGGGGATTATCGTGAACGATGTAAACGGGATGTAAACGGAATGCAAACAACGACACAAAATGTAAACAAAGTGTACTAAATTATAAATAAAGCATAGACAAAGCTATATTGTAAACAAAGCATAAATAGAACTAAATAATGTAAATGGAAGGCAATGAACTATATTGTATTGTTTAATAAAAAGGGATGCACCGGTCAAAGTGTAGCTGCACGTGTGGATGGCAGGTCAAGCACTAAGCCCCGGGATGATGTCTGAAGTGATCATGCGATGATGCGATGTGATGAACGTGAGAAATACTTAGATGCCAACAGTCAGGTGTGCCGAGCACCCAAGGATTACAGATTTTGTCCTTCTCAGAATTGCCAATCTCTCTAATTGCCCCCCACTGATTTATGTGAATTGACAGGGTATTTATAGGGTTGGGCTGGGCTCCAGCACAGAATTTTAGAATGGAATCAGTGGCTGAGAGATGAGAGGAAAGTGGATCTGGCAACATGTGTCCAATGGATAGTTGTGCTTGGGTTGGATGCGTGCTGGCGAGAGTTGGATGTGTGTCGGACAGTTGTGCACGAGTTGGATGTGTGTCGGCAAGCTACGTTCTTGACCAAGTACATTGCATTTTACAATTTATGGGTTATTCAAGCCCATGAAAGTGCATTTAATTTAAACATGAGGGCCTAACATGCCCACACATGTTGATTTACAATGAAATGTACAATAAGAGAAATTTGACCCCCATTTGCATGAAACTTCTTTGTTCCTGAGTCTTTCTAAAATTTTCTGGAATGTTCTAAAATTTGCTAATGCTGATAATTCTTTGCCATTTTCTGAAAGATTTCTGAAATTTTTTGGAAATTGATGAATAGTATTTTATGCAGTGAATAGTATTCACGCGATGAATAGTATTTATGCATCCTTACACTATGTAGCGTAAGAAAATGTAGCAATAGCATAATCAACCGAAAACACCTCTTTTAAGGCCCGACTTTTGATTTTCCAGAAGTTGCTGATGCTGAGGATCTTCTGCCATTTTCTGAAACTTTTCTGGAATTTTTTGAAACTTTGATGAATAGTGTTTGTGCGATAAATAGTGTTTTATGGAGTGAATAGTGTTTACGCAGTGAATAGTATTCACGCGATGAATAGTATTTTATGTAGTGAATAGTATTCATGCGATGAATAGTATTTACACATCCTTACTCTATGGAGTATAAGAAAATGTAGCAGTAGCATAATCAACCAAAAACACCTCTTTTAAGGCCCGAATTTTGATTTTCCAGAAGTTGCTAATGCTATGGATCTTCTGCCATTTTCTAAAACTTTTCTGGAATTTTCTGAAACTTTGATGAATAGTGTTTGTGCGGTGAATAGTGTTTTACGTAGTGAATAGTATTTACACGATGAATAGTATTTTACGTTGATGAATAGTGATTACGCATCCTTACGCTCTGCAGCGTAAGAAAATGTAGCCGTAGCGTAATCAACCGAAAACACCTCATTTAAGGCCCGAATCTTGATTTTTTGAAGGTTGGGAGCTGCTGGGGACCTTGGTGAAGATCATGGGGGTCCTTGTGCTTAATTTTGGCCTATTTTGACTTAGTTTCGGGGCCCTAAACATTGGTGACACTAATCCTTACGCTGTGCAGCATAAACACAGTGCAAGCGCATTGTACTTAGCAAAAATTGCACTTTTTGACCTTGAAACGGATGATTCTTGATACAGAGACTTGCTGTCATGATTTGTGGGCACCAGGGGGACCTTGCTTGCTCCATAGTGGGCTGCTTGAAGCCATTTCGGAGGCTCTGAAGTTGTTTGGAAGTGTTGCCAAAATTTTTGTGGTGTTTCATTGGCCCCTCTTTGTTGACATCTGGAGGAATCCACCCGAGAGGCATCGACAAAGAAGTGCAAAACACCATGAGAAATAAAGCATCAAACATTAACCATCGACCCTTGGTTGGGTGTCATCGCACCATTTTCAAAAGTACATGGTATTTGAGGAAATGTGGTTCAAGATGCAAGGGAATCGGTTGTAACTAGGGAAGCTAGGAGGTTAAGGGCTATGATTGCTGCTGGGATTTGTGGGAGAGGAATGCTCTCTTGTGCACAAGTTATGTCATTGGTCCTTGTCAATAGCTAGGTTTCTAGAAGACTCAAAACCAAGACATAGGAGGTGCGTTCTTTGGAGAAATGGGACTCTTATAGAGTATTTGCAGGGCCCGTTGTAAATAGCCAAAGCCACACAATGATGTGCAACATGGTCTCTTTGAGACACGAGTTTAACTATTTTTTCAAGATAACTACCTTCTCGCTTGGGGCTTGTATGAGAATGGCCAATAGTCTTTTGTTTATGATGTCAACGGGGTCTTGAAGACATTTTCCGTGCATTTTGCTCTTTGACCCTTTTTTTGGTCTTTTTGAAAGAGCTTGCTTTTTGTGTCATGCTCTTGTTTGAGCACTTGCATTTTCCATCATGTACTATGTATTGTGTTTTGCGTCGCAACTGCATAGAGAGTTACAATGTGCAACAGTGTATCAAGAGTTTTGAGGTGAGCAAAATGCATCAGGGGGGTGTAATTAAATAGGCTAAGGGGAGCATGATGGGGAAATAGGGGATGCATTGGTAGTTGGGAATGTACTTATAAACAGATTGATTAAGCCAGTCGCGTGCATAAGGAAAAACATGATAACTTGTCATCATGATGAAGTGCATCTATGCACGAACGCCTCAGAAGTGTCATCCTGCAAACACAACTCCAAGAAGACAAGAAAACCACAAATGAAATAGTCAGCTAAACACTTTAAACAAGGAGATGGAGTCACTATGTGTAGCCTTCAAAGCAAACAGAATCATGAACAGCATTAGTTTCATTAGGCCCCATGGGATGAATCATGCAACAACAAATCTTTTCAGGTTTTTCCTGGTCATCAATGATGTCGCTAGTTTATAGTCTTAGCAGACTGTTGTGAATTAGTTCACGTCATAACCCCTTGGATAGCTTAGCATCGTGGCAGACGGTGCATTGCTAGTTTATAGTCATAGCGGACTATGAAGAGGTAAACTAGTTTATACTCTTAGTGGACTTTGGATGCTAGTTTCATGTCATGGTGGATAGATGTAGCAGTTTAGTGTTATACCGGACAGAACTCTATGGTATTAGTTTTAAGTCATGATCCAAGACTGCTCTGTGGTATCAGTTTTAAGTCATGATCCAAGATTGCTCTATGGTATCAGTTTTAAGTCATGATCCAGGACTGCTCTGTGGTATCAGTTTTAAGTCATGATCCAAGACTACTCTGTGGTATTAGTTTTAAGTCATGATCTAGGATTGCTCTATGGTATCAGTTTTAAGTCATGATCCAGGACTATTCTGTGGTATCAGTTTTAAGTCATGATCCGAGACTGCTCTGTGGTATCAGTTTTAAAGTTTTAAGTCATGATCCAGAACTATTCTGTGGTATCAGTTTTAAGGCATGATCCAGGACTCTTCTATGGTATCAGTTTTAAGTCATGATCCGAGACTGCTCTGTGGTATCAGTTTTAAGTCATGATGCAGTACTATTCTGTGGTATCAGTTTTAGGGGGGGATCCGAGACTGCTCTGTGGTATCAGTTTTAAGTCATGATCCAGGACTGTTCTGTACCTCAGGTTTGTCAAACATAGTACCTCTTCAAGTACAAGTGGTTTGTAGGATCGGAGAACTCATTTCTGTTCATGTCAACAAGTTTGAATGCTCCATTGTTGTATGCTTTGGTGACTAAATAACGCCCTTCCTAGTTGGCTGAGAATTTATTTGGATGTTCTCGGGCAACTTTAAGGACTAGATCTCCTTCTTTGATTGTGCGTTTGTGGAGATCATGCTTGTGACTTTGTCTCTACTGTCTTTGGTACCATTCAATTTGATCGAGAGTTCGTACACATTCCTCCTCTACCGAGTCAAGGTCAGCAATGCTCAATTCATTGTTTTGTCTTTCATCGAGGAGACCAGAGAGAGTTATTTGCAATGAGGGAACTTGCAATTCTAAAGGTAAAACAGCCTCAGATCCGTATACAAGACTATATGGAGTTTTACCTGTGGATGTTTGATGTGTCGTTCTATAAGCCCACAATGCGTAGACTAATTGTTCATGCCATCATTTCTTGCTCTGATTCAGCATCTTTTTGAGCACCATGATGACAGTTTTATTTGTAGCCTCTTCTTGACTGTTGCTCTGTGGGTAGTAAGGTGATGAAAATGCATGTTTAATGCCCAGATTTTCACAAAAGATTTTGGTATCTATGCTGCTGAATTGTGGCTCATTATCGGTGACGATGGTCATTGGAATACCAAAATGAGTTATAATAGTTTCCATTATAAAGGTGTAAACATGCTTTGACGTTGTCTTCCTAAGAGGAATAGCTTCTACCCATTTTGTGAAATATTCAGTTGCAGTGATTATGAAGCTATGGCCTATTGAAGATGACAGTGTTCTTGGTCCAATTAAATCTAAATCCCATTTTTGGAATGGCCATGTCATTTGTGTGGTATGCAATGATATTGTTAGCTTCTTGGTCTAGAGTTTTGGCTACGTTTTTAGGCCAATCTGATGTTTCTTGAGTGGAGGCTATTAGATTGGTATAGGTGGATGGACTTAGATCCAAAGATTCTGGGTGAATTACTCTTTCTATATCTCCATATGGTCCGTTGAGAGACAATTTTGAGAGGATGTTGTGGTTGGCCATGATACTCGCTCCTGCCAATTAAAAAAGGAGTGAAATAAGAGACACTCCCTTAGTAAGAGAGTTACAAAGTGTAAACGAATATAGGATAACTAGTTTGGTGGAATGTATAAAGACTGATGTAATGGCCTAAATTTTAATTATGGTATAAAATGGTTGCATTATTATCTTTATGTTTCATGTAAATGTTTTTGTCATTTTTCATGTTTTTTATTATTTTTCTTTGTTTTCTAGAGTATATGTGTGCAACTAAATGTAACATAAATTTCTAAAGTATAGAGTAAGACGTGGGGTAAATACTTGGACAAGAAAATAATGACCATGCAAGAATCTAAATCGTAACTTGTAACCTGTAAAAAAAAATTCAATGTGAGATGATGAGAGTTTGTAAATTTGTAACTTGTTGGCTCTATTTTAAAGCCATTTCAGGCTTGGTACATCAGTTTAAAGTCTTGATGGACTATTGCATCTGTTGTTAAAGAAAGGATTACCAGTTTTATGCCATGGTGGGCCAAAGGTAGTAATGTTTTCAAGAAGTTTTAAATGGGACTGGCCATCTCTGACCGTGGCTAGTTTAATGTCATTTCGGACAATTCGTAGTTTAACGTCATTTTGGACAGTTCGTAGTTTAACGTCATTTCGGACAGTTCGTAGTTTAACATCATTTCAGACAGTTCGTAGTTTTACGTCATTTCAGACAGTTCGTAATTTAACATCATTTCAGACAATTCATAGTTTAACGTCATTTCGGACAGTTCGTAGTTTAATGTCATTTTGGACAATTCATAGTTTAATGTCATTTCGGATAATTCATAGTTTAACGTCATTTTGGACAGTTCATAGTTTAACGTCATTTTAGACAGTTCGTAGTTTAACGTCATTTCGGACAATTCTTAGTTTAACGTCATTTCAGACAATTCGTAGTTTAACGTCATTTTGAACAATTTATAGTTTAACGTCATTTCGGACAGTTCATAGTTTAACATCATTTCAGACAATTCGTAGTTTAACATCATTTCAGACAATTCATAGTTTCACGTCATTTCGGACAGTTCATCTCATTTGTTCTAGTTGTTGAGTTGCTTCTTGATCTTTTGTAGCTTAATGTATGGGACTGGGTGTATGGGTATGATTTTATATTCACCTTCCCCTTCATCGGTGATGTCAAAGGGTAGTTCTGACCAAGAAACATCAGTAGGAATGGCTCCTATGTCTGTGTGTTCTTGTGTTTCTTCAATGCTAGTTGGATTGTGAGTCAACGTTGGGTTCAAGTTCTGATGTATGTTCATGGTTTCTTGTTTAGGCTTAACGAACTCAATTTTTGACCTTGACCTACCTCAAGGTATAAGAAAGTGATCGATAATGTTGTATCCCCATGTATGATGATCTCACCACCCTCGTAAGGTAGATGTATCTCCTGATGGATTGGTGAAGATACGGCTTTAATTTGAGCTAGCCAAGGATGTCCTAGGATCAGATTAAACCCTGGCATTTCATCAACCACTATGAATTCAGCTGATCTAGGGAATTGGTCTCCAGCTATGAAATCTAAGGTAACCATGCCTTTCACTCCCACATGGGAACCACTGAAAGATCTCAAGAAAGACGTTGTTGTGGGCAGTATTTGTTCAATGAGTTCCAATTTTTCGATGATAGAAAAAGGTATTACATTTATTGCTACACCATCATCAACATGCACCGTACGTATTTTGAAATGATCAACTTGCATTGTTATGAACATAGGGGCCATGGTAATTTCCCCTATTTTCTCATCTAGCTTCATGTCCTTAACATGGAACTGTAAGGATCTGGTCTTCGATTCCTGAAGTTGTGGGGATAATACTGCGTAAATGGATGGTTCGTCTGTAGGAAGATCCTCACTAACAGGAATAGAAGTTAGCATCCGTATGAGAGCCTCTCGATGTACTAGTGAAGTCATTACTAAGTCATACAAACTTAAAGAAGTATTCTTTTTTTTTAAGGCTTGTGTCACTTGGGTCAACACATTTGCTAGGTCTTTTCCATTTGGGACATTCTTATCTGTAGAGATTTGGTCCATTTGACCTAGCATTCGTATTTCTCATGGAGGTGTTTTTACATTAGTAGTCGAGAATGTTGGGTTTGGGATATGAGTTGTGACTTCATCTTGGTTTTGGTGACTTGTACTAGGCTCATTAATGGACGAACTCATGGGAATGGTGCTTAGCGGTGTAGGATTTGATAGTCCTAATTCGTGTCCATGGTTTTCTCTCTCCATGCCCTCTCTTTTTTCTCTTTCTAAGTGCTCTCTTATTAGCCTATCGGTAAGACGTTCTAGCAAAGGTCGTCGAAAAGTGGAGGTGGGTTGTGTGCCAGGGTGTTTTGGCACCCGGACCATAAAGGGAATGGGTCGGTTTTCAGATGGTATGTTTATTGTGGTGGCAACCGAAGCAGGTATGAAGATGATGAATGGTTTTGATGGTGTGGGGGATGTGCGTGTGGTAAAAGGGGTTTGAGGATATATTGGGGCAGGTGTGTTTTCTGAATGCCTGCGAATCACAAAAGGCTTTCGAGGAACATCTTGTCTATCTTCCACATGGATAGTATTAATCACATATGGGTCATCGTTCATTTTAGTGTTGAGAGGATCCTTGTAGACCCCCATGGATTGGTTTTGATGCCTTACCGGGTTTGTCTCGTTGAATACTACTTCACCTCCATCTATCATGCATTGTATGTCTTGTTTCAACACAAAGCAGTAATCAGTCCCATGACCACACCATTGCTGATATTCACAAAACCTATCCAACCTAAAGCCTTTTGGAATGGGGGGTTCATTGGCTGTTGCTAAAGCTGAATTTTTGGCCAATTCGCAAAAGTGATCATGTCTTTGTGAGGCTGCAGGAGACATTTGTTTATGTTGAATTAGCCTAGCCTTTAGAAGTTGATCAAGTGGTTGTGAAGGCTTTATGGGCAATGATGTGTATTGAGTAGGGTCTTTCCTTTCGAAGGTATGTGCATGACCTGTGTTGTTGTTTCTATTTGAGGAATTTTCAAGTGTATGAGTGGGTGTTGTTCTTTCATAGTTGTTTGGGATAGCGGGTTGTTTTCCCTGAGCCACTGCTGCTACCGTTGTTTTGGATTTATCTTTCCTCATGTGTTGGCTCCTAAAGGCTGAGTAGGTTGGGTCATTACTTGTTTGTGCCACTTCTTCTATGTCTTTGATTTGTATGAATGCTTGGCTCAATGTGCAGGCTTTCAGGTAATAAAGTTTTGACTTAATAAAGTCATTCACAGCTGATTTCAGGATAGTGAGTAAATATGTTTCGGGGATAGGTTCGTGAAGTTTGTTTAAGGTTGCACTCCACCTTTGGATAAATTTCTGTGCTGGCTCTAAAGGCATTTGTTTAATTTGAATCAAGCTGTCTAGTGTGGCCTCAGGTTTCAAATTGTACTTGAAATGGGTGACAAACTGATGTAGCAAATTCTCTAAAGAAGATATGGAGCTACGAGGTAAAGATCAGTACCAGTCTAAGGCTTTTCCTGTTAAGGACATTGCAAACACTCACAAAATTACATGGGGCCATGCTTGAAGTAAAAGGCTTTCAGTTCTAAATGTCACTAGGTGGGCATTTGGGTCCCCTTCTCCATTGTACTTGGTCAGTTGAGGTAATGAGACTCCTTTTGGCAAGGTTAAGGGTGGAACTGAGGGGTCAATTGGGTCATCTTGATAGAAATCTAGTACCTTGACTTCCTCATTGTTGAAAGTTTTAAGGCGTTTTAATTCTTCTATCAATGAGTGCATCATTTTTTGTGTGTCTACCCATTCTTGGGCAGTAGGCAAACCGGTGGATTGAGTCGATTGTGGATGATAATGGTTTAATTGTTGCATTGTTTGTGGAAAAGTAGGTTGTTGGGCTAACATTTGTTGTGGTGGGATGGTATTCAGGATTGAGACTATTGGTGGAACCCACTGCCCAGCCACAAGTTGTGAGGTAACACCTTAAACATGTTGGGTAGGAGTAATCAATGGTGCCCTAT
>MNCI01005810.1:563516-595418 GCA_015680685.1 Gnetum montanum
GATGTACTAGTGAACGACTTGATTTAGTCTTGCCTCGTGGGCTGTGAATATTGCCTCATCTTGCTGCTTATGATGAAATGCATTCTTGTATGAATACCTCTGAGCATCATCCTACAAACAAAACTCCAAGGAGACAAGAAAACCATAAGTGAATAAGCAAGCTTAGACTTAAACAGCAACTGATGGAACAAAGATACTGGAGGAGATTTCAGGCACTGTATATGAATGGCGGAAATGTTGGTAGGATCATCTAACGGCGGGCGATGCAGTGATTCTGATGAAGTTTGAATGTGGCCACAGATTGAGGAACCAGAGACGAACTTCCCAGTTTATAGTCTTAGCGGACTATCATGGGTTAGTTTTATGTCATAACCCATCATACACTACCTGTTTAGTGTTGTGGCGGATGTTGCATTGCCAGTTTCGAGTCTTAGCAGATGGCAAAGAGGCAAACTAGTTTATAGTCTTAGCGGACTCCGGTGAGTGCGACTATGGTAGTTTACTATCATGCCGGACAGGTGTTATTTTATCGTCATTGCAGACAGTGTGGTATCAGTTTATCGTCATGATACCGGGACGAGCTGTGGTATCAGTTTTAAGTCATAATCCAGGACTATTCTGTGGTATCAGTTTATAGTTGTGACCCCAGGACTTGCACGTACCTCACTTTGTTCAGACGTAGAATGGCTTCAAAAACGAGTGATTGGTTGGATTTGCAAACTCATTTCTTTCCATATCAGCTAACTTAAATGCTCCGTTGTTGAATGCTTTAGTGACCAAGTAAGACCCTTCCTAGTTGGCTGAGAATTTTTCTGGGTGTTCCCAAATGGCTTTAAGTACAAGGTTACCTTCTTTGATAGGGCGCTTATGAATGTCATGCCGATGTCACTGCCATTATTGTTTTTGGTACCATTCGATCTGATCGAGCGCACGTATGCATTCTTCCTCCACCGAGTCCAGGTCGATGATGCGTAGATCATTGTTATATATGTCGTTGAGGAGTTTGGAAAGTGTGATCCTTAAAGATGGTACCTACAATTCCAGAGGTAAAATAGCTTTTGAACCGTAAACAAGACTATATGGCATCTTACCTATTGAAGTTCGATGTGTAGTACGGTACACCCACAATGTGTATACCAATTATTCATGCCATCTTCGCTTGCTTTGGATAAGCATCCTTTTGAGTATTGTAATAATCATTTGTTTGTTGTCTCTACTTGCCCATTACTCTGAGGATAGTAACGGGATGAAAACGAGTGTTTGATCGCTAGACTTTCACAAAAGGTTTTGATCTTGGCACTGCTAAATTATGGCTCGTTGTCAGTGATGATTGTCATGGGAATGCCAAAGCGGGTTACAATGTTTTCGAGAATGAAATTGCACATGTGTTTAGATGTAGTTTTTTGAAGCGTGGCAGCTTCTACCCACTTCATGAAATATTTTTTTGCGGTTATAATAAAACTATGCCCCGCAAAAGATGAGGGTGTTATTGGGCCAATGAGGTCCAACCCCCACCTTTGAAAGGGCCACGTGATTTGTGCCGTACGCAACTCATTTGGTGGGACATGGATTAGATTGCTATGTTTTTGGTAGGTAGTACATGTCTTGGCCTTGGAGATACAGTCATACTCCATGTGTGGCCAATAGTAGCCTAAGCATCTTATCTTTGTTGCCATGGCTTTTGGCGCTATGTGTCCTCCACATAGTCCCTCATGTACTTGTTCAACGATGGTTTGGGCATCGGTATTACCAATGCATGTTAGCAGTATGCCTTCGTAGGATCGACAACACAATGTGTCTCCTACCAGGGTATACTGCTTAGAATGTTTTTGTACTGCATCCTTTTGTGCTTTTGTTACGTGTCGTGGTGTTTCTCCCCGTAGAAGGTACTCTTTTATGTCATCATACCATTCTATCGCATGTGTTGTACTAATGGACACTATTGGCGACATATCAAGGGTATCGGTTATCGGTTCGGCACAACTAGTTATGGAGCTTGGCAACATATGGAACATGTCAGGTAATATGTTTAATGCCACGGTGGCTAGTGCATCTGCGATGGTATTATCATTTCTAGAGACGTGTTGCACATCGATGTTTTCGAATTGCTTCATTAAGTGTTTGGCCAAGTCACAGTATGGTTGTAAATGTTGTGCTTTACATGTATAAACATTTGTGACTTGGTTTAAGACCAGTTGTGAGTCTCCTCTGACCACAAGTCCTGTGATATCTGCGGCCAGTGCTGCTACGAGACCTCTAAGGAGACCTTCGTACTCTGTTATATTGTTGGTACAGTGAAAGTTGAAACGATAGGCAAAGGGTCTGATCTCCCCAGAGGGATAGGTGATGACAGCAGTAGCACTTCCCCCTCGAGAGGTAGATATTAGGCACTATGTCTATTACACTTATATTCTCATCCAGGAATTCTGGCTCTATTGTCGCTTGATCGTGTGTTGGTGACGCGACCATTTGACTTACTATGGCTTGACCCTTAACTGATGATTGCGCTATGTAATGTAGGTCAAATTCAGCTATCATGGCTTTCCAACATGCTATCCATCTTGTCTCGTAAATGTTTCCTGTGATGGCTCTAAGCACATTATCCTTGCAAATTATGTTAACTTGATTGTGGAAGAGGTTATGTCACCATTTCTTTAGAGAAAATACTAAGGCTAAACATGACCTCTCTACATCATTGTATTTCTTCTCATGGCCTACTAATGCATGGCTCAAGTAGTAGACAGGGACTTCGGTTCCATTATCTTGTTTTTGGTAAAGCATAAACGCGATTGAGGAGTTCGAAGTTGCGAGGTAGATGTAAAATGGTTTATCGTTTTGAGGTGGATAAACCATGGGCAATTGGGTAAGTTCCGCTTTAATATTATCAAACGCTTCCTACCACTGTGGAATCCATTCAAAATGAACGTTCTTGTGCAACAAGTGATTCATAGGTTTTAATTTACCTGTTAATTTTTCTATGAACCTTCGGATGAATTGTAGTCTACCTCGTAGACCTCGAAGTTTAGTAAGGTTGCCAAGTGGTTTTAGGTTTGTTATGGCCTTAACCTTATCGGGGTCTACCCGTATCCCTACTTCTGAGGCTATGAACCCAAGCATTTTGCCTGTTTTGACTCCAAAGACACATTTCTTTGGATTAAGTCTCAACTCATATTTTAAACAACGTTTTAACACCAAGTCAATGTCTTGTACATGTTGTTGTGATGTTTTTGATTTAACCACGATGTTGTCCACGTAGTCATTGAGCAAGTGTAATATGTAATTGCTAAAGATGAATGTCATTGCCCTTTGATACGTGGCCCCAGAATTCTTGAGACCAAAGGGCATCATAGTGTAACAAAAGGATCCCCATGGTGTCATAAAGGTAGTTTGGAGCTGATGCTCTGGGTTAATACGTATCTGGTTGTATCTTGAGAAGCCATCCATAAAATATAATAAGGCGTGCCCAGCGGTCGAGTCGACAAGTTGATCGATGCTGGGTAGGGAAATTCATCTTTTATGGTTGCAACATTGAGATCCCGGAAGTTAATGCATAAGCGAATGCTTCCGTTCTTCTTCGGGACAATGACCATGTTGGATACCCACTCGGCGTAATCGATAGCTCGAATGAAACCAGCCTGATAAAGTTTGGTGATCTGATTGCGAACTGCCAATGCCACCTCGGGTTTAACCTTTTGTGCCTTTTATTTTACGGGCTTCAATTTTGTATCAAGGATGATCTTGTACTGGACGATTCGGGGATCCAACCCAGGCATGTCTGTGTATGACCAAACAAATGCCTTTATGTTGTCCCTAAGCACATTCTCTAGGTCTTTGACCAGTTGAGGTTGTAGTAATGTACTTAGTTTTAAAATATTGGTTTCATTGTTAGATATAACGATGGGGGTTTCGATCAACAGGTCTTCAGTGATATTTTCAGCTTCTATGTCAAGGGACTTTGTCATACCTTGGTAGTTATCTAGCATTTGTTGTGCCGAGGCTATGACCACGTCATCTATTGATAGACTTAGGTCGATGAGATTTATGTCAGTGTCCCTTGTGATTTATCCGTGCGGCCCATCGATGATTAATGGTGTGGATAAATGTTGATAATCCATCAGGCTTGATCCTACCAATAAATAGAGAGCAGCATGAGGTGATGAGTATTTTTCCATGTTCTCATGCAAGTTAAATTGTGTGCTCGTGAAAAATGGTGGTTTATCATCATACCAGGATGCATGGCAGTTTAAGGCCGTACTGGGCTGTAAGTGGCAGTTTAATGCCTTACCGGGCCGAATGAGGTTTGTGTGTGTGGCAGTTTAGGGCCTTACCGGGTCATAATGGCAGTTTAAGGCCGTACTGGGCCGAATGATGTTTGCGCTGGAATGTTCGGCGTAAACACGTGAAATGGGGTTCGCAGGGGAATGAGATGTAGTAATTTTTGTTTCATTTTAGATATATATATATATATATGTATGTATTTTTTTGAGCAAATTTTAGCTAAAAATAAGCAAAAAAGAGGCAAAAATAGCAAACCGCAAGGTGGCAATGTCAGTGGCCGCGGTAGCGACGGTGGAGCGCTATATAAAGGGGGGGACATCATTTGTTGTTACTCTGAATCGGCAGCATAATCCTAAGCATAAAATCCGAGTGTAGACAACCCAGCGTAAGCGTAAACTATGAAACCCCGGCATAAGCGTAAACCTAAACCCTAAGTGTAGACGTCAACGACTAAACCCCAGCGTAGACGCAGAGTGTAGAAGTTCAAGCGTTGGTGTAGAGACTCAAACTCTAGCATAGAGGCTCAGTGTAGGCATAAACAGTTTAGACCCTCAGCATCAACTATCAATCCCAGCGTAGAGGACACCATGATGGGCAAAGGCAAGGAAGTGGAAGGCCAGGGGAGGAAAGGACCTAACTTGAACTTCATAGAGGAGAGCAAGGCCATGTTGCAGTGCCTGCCCAGGCCAAGGATTCCATCATGGCCTGGATCGTCACACAGGTAGGCTCTGATCCTGCCTCTGTAGACAGTCTCGTAGAGGGCTTCGGCATATATGCCGAACATAGAGAGTTGGCGTAGAGGGTTTCGGTATATACGCTGAGCGTAGGTTCACAGCGTAAAGTCTCGATAGTATAGGTTCACAGGGTTTTATCAATCCACAATGCAAACACTTTTTTGTTGCATGATGTGTAGATGGTTTTGCCAGCGTATACGCTGAAGGCTGCTATGGTGTATATGCTGAGGGTTTCTACAGGGTATACGCTGAGTGTGCACAGTTCTGTCTTTTCAAGTGTGGTACAGTGTAAACCTGTTTTTGTGTAAACTAGTTTCGGAGTAAATTTATTTGCATAGGATTCAGCGTAAATTTATTTACACAGGATTCATCATAAATCATTTGTTTAGTATCTAGCGTAGACTATTTATGCTAAAGGCTTCTATGGCGTATACGCTGAGGGTTTCTTCAACGTATACACTGAGCATAAACGGTTTGGTTGACACAATAAACAGTTCATTGTCAGCGTATACGCCGGGTTAGGCAGCGTATACGTCGAGCGTAAATAGTTCTTTGTCAGCGTATACGCTGGGTTAGGCAGCGTATATGCCGAGTGTAAATAGTTAGAAACAACGTAAACAATTTTTTGACAGCCTATACGCCGAGATAAGCAGCGTATACAGTTTTTGACAGCGTATACGCCGAGTGTAAGTAGTTAGTAATTTTTTCTAACTGTCGGTTTATGATGTGAACTTTTGTTTTTCGCGTCGTTTTGATGCATGGCTAATTTACGATGGCATCCTGGTTGCTTGCAGGGACACTAAGCCTTTTCTCCTCGTGGTTAAGCTTGTTGGGATGCTAACATGGTTTGGTCCCATTGAGGCTGATGAGCCTACCCCAGGTCTAACTGTGGACAACAACGGGGTCTGGTTCAGAGAAGGTGTGTGTGAATTCCTGGCCTTCATATTGGACAATTTTGAAGTGGTTATCTGGTCACACCTAAGTGAACTGGTGGCACGGAGCGTGCTTGAGGCAATGCTGCCAGGAGCCATGGAGCGTGTCGTGGTCTTCATGGAAGACATCGACGAGGGGCAGCTTACGAATGAGGACAGTTCTTCCCGCGGGCTCAGGTCCACATGCCTATTAGCGCGCGTGCGGGCTCGATTGCCATGAGGGCAGGACTACCTCAACAATACTTTACCCTTAGCTACACGCATGCACATGCTATTCCAGAACCCTCTTGGCACAGTGTACCGGGTGGATAGGTAGGATCGTTTAGGTTTTTTGTTCTTTTTCGCTATTTGGCATTTTCTTCTATTTTGACGTCCGTTCGTTTGTAGGCCTAACATTAACGCAGATGGAATATGCGTTGAGGATGATGGGCTTGCTCTGGCTCATACCGCTCTAGAGACATTTATGGTAGGTCCCACCCTTCGTGGAGCTGTTTTAACTCA
The DNA here is from genome assembly GCA_015680685.1 of Gnetum montanum. NCBI lineage: Eukaryota > Viridiplantae > Streptophyta > Gnetopsida > Gnetales > Gnetaceae > Gnetum > Gnetum montanum. The sequence goes on from MNCI01005810.1 coordinate 569,962, forward strand.
AACCAAAGGTGCTATCATCCACTACCACAAACGATTCTCTAGAGCGTTTGCAATGTGCCAAGCTCGTGGATGGTTGGATGAAGATTGGTCAGACCAAGGGCCATTCTTCCCTCATGACTCTGGCTCAGGCAGCACATCCAAGTCCACAACTGATGGTAAATGACAACATCTCCTAGATGTGCTAACGTATTTATTCAATTTTCGGGGGTTATACTGATCTAATGATTTCGAATTGTATTTGCAGTTAATGTACCTCCTAGCAGGGACCCTATCACAACGGGGTGAACTGAAACCACCCTGTCAATGAATTTTGGGGAGGTCAATAAGGCTCAAAATGGTTGCGTACCCATGCCCTGCCATCCATTGTTCATTTCTTAGACAATGCCAGCCTCATGGAGCTCTTCATGACCCCGAGTCTTGATGTATCAATAGCAGAAATGATCGGGATTGTGCATTCTTTCAATGAGTCTGTCTCCTACTACAGCACTCGAATTAAGGATGTTAAGATCATTTTCCATCTGTAGCCTGAATTATTTTCGAACTTATTTTGTGTACTGGCAGATGGTATAAATGTAGCTTTAGACAGGGCTCATAAAGAGCTCCAAACAGTTCGTGAATTGGAGGACTGGCTAGGCGTGGCCAAGGGTGCCAAGGGATTCCCAATGCAGGGGAAATCAAAAGTTGAGGAGGTGAATGAACTATATCCCCTATTTAGGGCATGAGTATTCCCAAAATCCTTATCCCAGGTGTAGAGTCTTTGGGTCGAAGCTGTACGTATCATGCGAACTATCCTAGAAACCAAAGCACGCTATAATTGGGCCCAATTTTTGTTGTCGGGCCTGCATAAGGAGATAGTGCAATTGCACTCGAATGTTGAGCCACAGTCCCACTTCACCTTTGCCTTCTTTGCCAGTTACCTATGCCACTTAGCCAAGTTTCTGGTAGTTCACGCAGATAACAAGTATGTTCTACGAGATCAGGGTCAACTATCCCACCTGTGGATCAACCACTTGTTTGAAGTTGCCGAGTTCCAAGACGCTCCTAAGGGAATTGATGAATCCATGTCTATTACAACAGGGGGGTCATCAGGTACCTCAATTCACACACGCGATAGTTTGGGTTTAGAGCTAGATGATGTGCCTTACACTGCGAGAAGAGCTGAGCGGGTTATCAAAGAGACCGTTGGCAAGGCCAAGGGGAAGCTAACAAAGCATGAGTGCTCAACCGAGGAAGCCTCGAATGTCAACGAGCCACGAGTGAAGCGCATACGATTCAAGATGCCTGTACAAGGTTAGTAAATTCAGTACACTCATTACGTTATTGCTTTCATTTTGTTCATAATTTTTACTTTGATTGCTTACATGCTACTAATACCTTTGGACTTGATTCGAGAAGTGAGGAAGCAGGCATTAGAGAAAATTACCGAAGAGGAGGAGACTAACACGGAGTGAAACACTGAGGAGGAAAATGTGGAGAAAGATCAGGGAGGAGGAATGGAAGAGTTGAAGGGAGACACCACAGAAACTGAGCCGTTGGATGACCAGGGTGGTGTCGATCAAATGTTTAGTAGCTTTCTTAAGGGAAAGCTGGACTTAGGCGATCCCCCGGAAGGTGACAAGGAGCACGGTATGTTTTCTTTTTTATTTTATTTTATCCTTCCTCATTAGTTGTCATTTCTATGATATTTTCCTTTTGTGCTTTCATTTCTTCTAGACGAAGGCAGCGAAACAAGGACGGTGTGGTTAGACATACCCATAAAGACAGTTCCCCCTAAGAGGACCGCGGAGGTTAGTTCGTCCTGCACTCGTGGGCCATTTACTTGGACGGAAATGCCAAGTAAGATGGATTTTGTGGCTGGATTCACAAAAGAAGTTATAGAACGAATCCAAGAGGCCCACCCTAAAATAGGTATGAATGTTTTGAATTATCTGCAGTTTTATAGTTTCACACCCTATTTTTGTTGTTTTAATGTTTGTTCTTTTCGTGTACATAGGTGCTAAACTGAGATGGGATCCTTTTGAGACAATCAGCATAGAGAGTTTGCCCACGTTATCCCCAGAAGTTGAGCAGGTGCCAAGGCCTGTTTATGAGGAAGTAGCGGAAGGTCTTGTTCACAATGCCAAGTCGCTGTGGACTTGCAGGCGTTCCATCGAATAGTTGTGGCTGCAGATCCAAGCAAAGGAAAAGGAAGTCTTCGAGTTGTTAGTTGAGCGTGACGATCTTAAGGCTCAGTATGAGTTTGCCTCTGCCAAACTAAGTGGTGATCGCTCTTGGCGAATGTCTGAGGTCACATATATTAGGTATTAGAACCTACTTGAAACACCACAAAATTCGGAGCTTGGTACTTGTCCGACACCAAACAAGACCCTGGAACTCACGAACGACGCCGGCGGCATGATCACAACACTTAGTTTTTGCTAAGTACATGGTGCCAACGTATACACTCCAGCGTATACGCCAAGATCACACATACAGCGTATACACCCAGCGTATACGCCCAGCGTATACACCCAGCGTATACGCCCAGCGTATACGCCCGGCACTCCAGCGTATACGCCTGGCTCTCCGACGTACACGCCCAGGTGCTGCAGATGCACACGCTCGACGATAAGGTCTCCAATGACAGCATAAAGATAACACCAAAGAGCAAGGATTGAAGCAAGTGGACATCCTTTGGCGTATGCGCCCGGCGTGTACGCCCAGCATCCTTCGGTGTATGCGCCCGGCGTGTACGCCCAGCATCCATCAGCGTACGCCCAGCATGTACGCCCAACATTCACCAGCGTATATGCCTAGTGCTCAGCATCTTCACCCAGTTCACGCCCAGCATTTTCAGTGTATACGCCCAGCAGTTGTAACATTTTGTATATTTGCAATGTGTATGCACCCGGTCAACGCGCCACGTGTCTCCCATCCCGAGTCTAGCGTAACAACTTGTATAAAACCCTCATTTTCCACTTCATCAGGATGGTTCGCAAAATCCTGGAGTACCAAAGAACATTTACACTGCACAAAAGAGCAGAAAACCTTCTTACACTGGGAAACCCTACATGCTGCGGATCTAGTCTCTTACACTCCGCTCACCCTGCAAACCCGCTGAGTCATCCCTGTGTACGCCAGGGCTTTTCGTCTGCCTTATGTTCCCACACAATTGCGTTAGACCGGTGCACTGTACTTTTACTTTGTACTATTTACATTTGCTGCAAGTTCTTTTACATTTCTACATCAATTTGGCCCACTCCTCGTTTACGTCTGTTTACGCTCACGCTTCGTTTGCATCCGTTTACGTTTCACGCTGTTTTTGATGTTTACGCTTGCACGCCGTTTATGCATAACCTAGCATATAGCATTTTGCGTACGCGGGGGGAAATCCTTGTCTGATCCACGTGCGGACCACCCAAGGTACTCTGCCTCCGTTGCATTCCAGCTTGCCCTCAGGCGAAGGCAGGGTCTTCTGTACCTGTCCCGTGATCCCACGGCCTCTGTTTTCCCTTCCAGCTATAGACCGATGATTTCAGGCGGTACAGAAATTGGTGCTAGAAGGAGGGCCTCCTTAAAACTCTTACCCGCAACTCCCAGCGTATACGCTGTTAAGCGTCTACACCGCTACCGGTACGCTGCCCCAACTTCCCCAGCGTTTACACTGTCCGGTCCGAAAATCCAACACGCAATTGTCCAGCATATACGCTGCACAGCGTTTACGTTCTTAAAAACCTGCTCTCCTACATCTTTGTTTTATGTTCATCTATTTTACGCTCTACTGTTAACGCTACAACCTATTTTACGCGCCTTTCTTTACGTCGGAGTAGGCCTTTACGCTGAGCCCATTTCATACTGTGCACTGTTTACGCTGCAACCCATTGTACTCTCACCTATTTTTGCGCTTTCTGTTTCACGCTCTGGCCTATTTTATGCCGAGCTTGTGTTTACGCTGAGTTTGTCACGTTCGTCTTTTTTACGCTAAACACCAGTTTTACGCTAAGTGGTCCTCTACGCTGCAACTTATCTTACATTCTTGTGTTACGCTGATCACCTCTTTTACGTTGTATGCTGCTCCCTGTCTTACGCTCTTATTTTATGCCGTCCCACTTTACGCTGACCCATCCTGTGCCTTATATGCTTTCCAGCGTCTACACTGCCCAGATACGTTGTATACACTGCACACGTTGTATACGTTGTATACGCTGATACCATATGCTGTCCTTTCAAGCGTATACACTGCACGTCACATTACAGAGCAACTTCACATTTCCTAACTTAGTCCTATCTGTGGCATAGCATCATGAACCCTGTTAACAACACCGCTCTCACTGCCCAGACCATCGCCATGGACACCATAGTTGTCCAACAGCCCATCGCACAACACCCAGGAATGCAACCCACAGCGGGTCCCCGCCGATCCCTAAGGCTGCAAGGGAGGGACCCAGCCTCTAACATCATTACCTAGGACCAGTACAACTTTATCTGTATTAAGATACAAGCTGACCTGGCTGTTGATCAAGCTAAACTGGAGGTGAAGAGGTAGTTTGAGTTGTATTACAGGGGGGACGAGATTTCATCCCTTCCCCGTATGACGTAATTCCCATTCCTGAACAATATTCAGAACTCATCACACAGCTCCTCCTTCAAAGGAACAATTCGTTGGACCAGCCCGCACTGGAGCCCCAACTAGAGGATGAGGATGGATTTGCCGCTCAATCCGAGCAAGGAGAGTCGTACCATATCTTAAGCCCTCAAGCACAGGTCAACCCCATCTTCCATCCCGGCACAGGGGAACTCATGCCCTTGCAACACCTTAGATTCGTCCAGGCTCAATAGCCACCACCGGAAACAGCAGCATTAGTCCATGTCCCTCTTCCAAGTGATCCCCAATCCAACACCTTCCCACTCGCGGTCACCCCTACTGCCGCTGTGGGCCCATCCTCATAGGTGCCGCCACCTTTCGATAACCTTGGAGCAACACTTCCACCAAGGGTGATAGGGATGCCACATGTGATTCCAGCATCCACATCCGCCCACTTCATACCACACGTCCAAGCATATACAGTCCCCCAAACAGCCGTGACCCAAAAGGGACTCCCCGCCCATAACGTGGCGGGGAAATGGCCGGCAAGAGGAACGCCGCCGTACCAGGTCCCTCATCACCACGCACCACCCCACACAGTTCCACCAGCAAATGTGCCCCAAGCACAACCCCAGCTGCAGCAACAACAACAACAACATTTTCCCTATAACATGTCATCCTTAGCACTACCCATTGTGAATTTTCCGCAAGCCCAACCACCGACCGTGCAACTTTCAGCCCTTCAACCTAACACGCAACAATCTAGCTTGTACAGTATACCGCAACCCCAAGCTGCTGCATCACTGAGCGCCCAAGACTGGGTGGACGCCAAAAAGACAATGCAAGAGCTTACTGAAGAGGTAAAATGCCTCAAAACGGCCACTGAGGGAGAGTTAAAAGTAGTGGATTTCTATAACAACGACCCTATCAGCTCTTCGGTCCCACCTCTAACCTTACCTAAAGGTGTCCCCTTGCCCACATTAACCAAGTACAATGGGGAGACTGATCCCAACGTGCACCTTATAACATTCCAGCTAGAATGCGCGCTGCTCCAGGCTTGGCCCCACTCCATCCTCCAAGTATTTCCCATGTCTCTCGCAGGGAGAGCACTCAACTGGTACCGGGCCCTGCCCAGGAACTCTATTTTCTCTTTGGACGATCTTTTACGCCAGTTTGTGACCCGGTTCAAGTACAACTTGAAACCTGAGGCCACGTTGGATAGCCTCATGCAGATCAAGCAAGCACCGCTTGAACCTGCGTAGAAGTTTATTTAGAGATGGAGTGCGGCTGTCAACGATCTGCACGAACCAATCTCTCCAACCTATTTTATTACAATTCTGAAGGGGGCTGTCAACGATTTCTTTAAGTCCAAACTTTATTACCTTAATGCACATGATGTGAATCAGGCATTTTTACAGATTAGAAACATAGAGGAAGCGGCTCAAAATAGCCATGAACTGGCATACTTGGCCTTCAAAAATCAACATACTAAAAAGGATAAAGAGAAGGCCAAGACAACTATAGCAGCAATAGCGGGAACCCAGCAAACGAACACCACACATCAACAAAGACTGCCTGAAACCACCACTAACTACTATCAGCCCGCTCCCACAACAGAGTCATCGTCACAAAACCCGACGAACCGTGCGCGTAATTTCGAGAGGAAGGAACCCTCTCAGTACACGCCATTACCGATGAAACCATCATAGCTCTTTGACCAACTCTTAAAGGCTGGGTTGATGCAACATAAGTAATTATCCCCTGCGGCCATCCAAAGGCACGAACGGTTCTGCTAACTCATACAGAATCCGAGCCTGGCAACGCCGGATGAGCCGCCCGTGCCCAAAGGATTTAGGATGGATCGCTTCTGCGACTACCATCAACGCAACGGGCACGGAACGGATTACTGCTTCACCCTGAAATAGGATATCCAGCGGATGATTGATGATGGCAAAATCACTTTTGATGGGTCTAACCCCGTCCAACCGCAAAATCAAACCATGGGGGTGTACAAAGACCCCCTAAATACTAAAGAGGCGGCGTATGTAATTGACGCAATCTATCGTGATGACGATTCCAACACACCCCGCATCAACACCATCTACCTCGAAAATAAGCAGGAAACACTTGGCAAGTCGTTCGTGGTTCAGATTCCTCCCGTTGTGTCTGCACCTACATCTCAACCATCCCACGCCCCACAGTGGCCATACATAGTCCGAGTGCCCCCGACCATGCCCACCCCCAACATCACGATGTGCCAAAAATCATACATGGTGCGCATCCCTCCAGTCAATCCCGTAGATACACCAACCCCTCATGCTCGGCCTATCCCTTTCGTAGTCCGAGTACCACCTGCCATCGCAACAACGGAGGTCCAACTTCCACCAAGACCAACCCCATATGTCATCAGGATACCTGGACAGATTCCTGCCCAATCATATCCCACCATCCACCCGCAACCCCGTCCGGTCCCATACGTAGTAAAAGTCCCAGGGCAATCCCAGGCGAGGCCAATTCCACCTTCGCGTAACACACGAGAACGCCTGGCAGACAGGCTTACACGTGAGCGCATGGAGAAGGAACACCAATGGCTAGACATGGGGCCACCCAAAACAACTCCTCTTAACTCTATGCCCATGTCATCATCCAACGGTCGATCGAACACGGAAAGCAACGGTGAGTCATCCGAAACACAAGAACCTTATAAAACGGCAGGTCCTAACAATAACGACAAACCACCAAAACGTGAAATAAAACTATTGTGCCCAATGGACCCAGTCACTGCTAATAAAAACGTTCCTAATAGTAGAGATTTTGCAATGGCCCTGACACAATTTACTCAAGCCCTAAAATAGAAAAACACCTCATTAAGCTTGTATGACTTGGTACTAACGTCCCAGACTCATCGGGAAGCTCTGGTGTGCATGCTCGCATTGATCCCGGTTAACGAGAACTTGCCTCCGAGCGAACTGGCCATTCATGCCGTGATGGTGCCGTTCCTAAGCCCTTGAGCTTCCATGATGAGAAAATCAAAGTAGACAAGAAGATAGGCGAGAAAACAACAATCCCTATGTTCATAACTATACATGTAAACCAATTCAAAATACATAGGGTACATGTAGATGATGGGGCAGCCACCAACGTCATACCCTATCCTATCATTGAACAATTGGGGCTCGCCGACTTGATCAAACCCACGACAACCACATGCTTAAAGTCCTTTAGCAGGTCACGCATATTAGTCAAAGGCATAATAACCCTAGACTTTGTAGTGGGAGACCAGTTCCCCACATCTGCTGACTTCCTCGTTGTTGATGAAATGCCAGGATTCAACCTAATATTAGGAAGACCCTGGCTAGCCCAACTGAGAGCTATGTCCTCCCCTATACATCAAGAGATTCACCTACCCTACGAGGGTGGTGAAATCATCATACATGGGGAAGCAGCCCCTCCCCTCATTTCATCGCACACAGACGAGGACCGAGGCTCCGAGGTTGAACTCGACAAGCCTGGTCAAAAGGACTCAAACAAAATGCAACCGGTGGGTAGTAAACTTTCGAATACGGGACAAGAGCCTGAAGCCGAAATACCTGCGTTTAACACTCCACACACATCGCTTCATGAAGAAACTAACACAGAAACAACGACAGACACCGAAGCACCTACAAGTATCGATACTGAAAACATTCTAACGGATGTCTCCTGGACCGAATTGCCATTCAACGTGATCAACGAAGGAGACGAAGAATACAAAATCATATCGGTCGATACACTCCTTGACAAAAAAATGAAGAAAATCAAGAAATAACTAAAATGAAATATTACAACGTCCGGAATGACGTTAAACTACGAACAATCTGAAACGACGTTAAACTATAACTCGTCCGAAATGACGTTAAACTATGATAAAACCCAAAAACACAAAGAAATAATAATAAACAACAAAAAAAAAAAATTTCACAACACTCCTTGTCCGGAAAGACATTAAACTATCACGTCCACGATGACATAAAACTAGCTGCGATCAGAAATGGTCAGTCAACTACGAAATATCCGCCATGACATATTACTCGTCCGTACTGGGGCCCGAAATGGACTTAAACTATGCATTGGGGCCCGAAATGGCCTTAAACTAGTGCAAATCTTGTTCTCTTGTTTACATATCATTTATCATTACTTTTGTGCATTGCATTTAAACAGAAAAGTGAACCCAAAAATACTTTAGTATCACGTCGTGTGTGCAAACAACTTAAAAACGAACAGAAAAATATTTATTCATGCAATGTTGTACAAATAGTGCCTATTTTCCTCAACATTTTCCAGTTACAATGCCTGTATCAATTTGAATCAGCAAAAATCCAAAAACAAAACAAAAACTACAAAAACACTAAGCATCCGTTATAGGAGGATCATCTCCTTTAGAACCACCAGTGTCAGGGGCCCCTGCTCCACTGGGGCCAACCTCGTGAGTATCATCACCACCCTCATGCTGAGAACACCAAAAACAAATAACCAACACAAAATAAGCAGATGCTAAACATTTTAAACATTATTCAAGATTCATAAAGACAAAACGTTTACCATAGGGGATCCCCCTAAGCCAAACTCCAGCCAACGAAAGATTTCTTCCTCTGGAACGCTGGCCCAATCGGTTCTGTCCAGGCCTAAGTCAACGTTTGCCAAAGCCTTGCCTTTGTTGACCGCTAACCAGGTAGGGCGTTTCAGAGGAAATTCACCTACCGACACCTCCCCAGAAGTAGTTGTGATGACCCTCTTAGGCAATTCCATCTACACAGTTGTGTTTTGGGCAAAGGTATCGAAGGCGGAACGCAAACCCAAACCCTCCACAAACATCTCCAGTTGCTGCTTTTCAATAGATACTTCTTTCAGCGACTTCTTGTACTGATGTTTATGGTTCTTCTCATCCTGACCCCACTTGCGAACCTTGGAAGTGAAAACCTTCCAATCTTGACACTTAAGGTTTAGGAGATCAATTTGAGCTTTGCATTCCACTATTCTCCGAGTCAGTGACGCATGACGATTCAGAAGGTTCCAATACCTGGTGTACGTAATCTCCGAGGTTCGCCAAGAACGGTCTCCACTTAGTCTAGCAGCAGCAAACTCGTATCGAGCCTTTAAATCGTCATGCTCCTCAGTTACAGCAGAGACTTCCTTTTCCTTTGCCTGTACTTGTAGCCACAACTGTTCAACAGAACGCCTACAAGTCCACAACGACTTCGCATTGTGTGCAAGGCTTTCTGCAACCCCTTCATAAACAGGCCTTGGCACCTGTTCTACTTCTGGGGAGAGTGTAGTTAGGCTTTCCATACTGATGCCCTCAGAGGGATCCCATCTTAGTTTAGCACCTACCCACACAGAGAACATGAACATTAAAATGGTACACGTAAGACACGAAGCTCCTAATCTTTGAATGATTCATACCTATATCAGGATGGACTTCTTGGAGATGTTCAAAGACTTCTTCCGTGATCCCATCCAAAAATCCAACTTATTTGGCATCTCTGACCAAATAAGTGGCTGACGAGTACGGGAAGAACTAACTTCAACAGTCCCCTCAGGGGGAACCGTCTTCATGGGAACGTCCAACCGTACTGTCATGGTATCGCTGCCTTCATCTAAGCCAAAAACACGAAAATTAAAGAATATAAAAAAATTAGGAGTCACAATTAATATAATAAGAACCAACTAAAAGCGAAGACATACCTTGATCCTTATCACCTTCTAGGGGATCGCCCAAATCCAAGTCACCCTTGAGGAAGCTACTGAACATTTGGTTGATAGCGTCTGGGTCATCTAAAGGTTCAGGGTCAGTAGTCCTCTCTGTTAATAGCTCCCTTCCCCCGCTTGGCTCTTCTCCGAGCTTTCCTCCTCATTTTTTTTCTCTGTATGTGTCTCCTCCTCCTCTGTGATGGTCTCCAAAGCCTGTTTCCTCACTGCCCCAAACCGAAAACAATAACGACACGTAAGAAATTGAAGTAAGGGTTACAAATGAACGAAAACGATGCAATAACAAGCGGATGAGCTTCGCTTACCAGGTATCTTGAAGCGTATCTGCTTCACGCGTGGCTGGTTTATCTTGGCAACTTCCTCCTTGGTGCGTTCGGGTCTTTTCAACTTGGACTTGGCTCCGCCAGTGGTCTCTTTAATAACCCGCTCTGCCCGTCTGGCGGTTAAAGGTACATCCGCTAGCTCCACCCCCAGACTATCCCGCGTATGGATGGAACCGCCAAATGATCCCCCTGTAGTAACAAACACGGACTACGAATAGATTCGGGGGCACATCACCATCCTCAATGTAGCCAGCCCATGTCAGAACCTCGACGAGTTCAACCACAATAAGAAAGCATTTGCTCTCCCTGCAACCAATCGCAATGTCATAAAATGACAGTTTGCATCACAAATCGGCAAAAAATAAAAAAATCAACTAACTGTTTTTCGCTCAGCGTATACGCTGAACACAGCGTACACGCCAGCCAAACTACAGCGCAAAAAACACAACTTACGCCCAGCGTATACACTATACACAGCGTATACGCCCACGATTTACGCCCATGATTCACGCTCAGCATATACGCCGCACACGGTATACGCTGAACAAACTTAGCATATACGATATACACAGAGCATATACGACGATCTACACTTAGCGCAAAAAAACTCGGTCAATCCGGCATATACGCTATCTGCAGAACATATACGCCGACTAATAGTTAGCGTAAAGAACAAAATTTAGCTCAGCGTACACGCTAGCCAACTCAGCGACTACGCTGACGGCAATCTGTTTACGCTGACACCCCAACCCCTTCACCCGTACGGCGTATACGCTAAGCAAACCCTTGGCATATACGCTCAATTTCAAGTTCAGCGTGAATAGTTCACGCCAGAAAGATAAAGCGGTATGCCAAGGACAACTGTACGTGTATGGCGTATACGCCGAACAAACCCTCAGCATATACACCGTCGCAAGAAACGGAACTTACGCCGATGACAAACACGCTGACAAACTTTTATGCTAAAACAACGTGAAAAAATGTTTACACCAGGACTGAACACTGTCTACGCTGCACAGATTACGCTATGCTGAAAACCCTCGCAAACCTGCTACACTCAGCGTATACGCCAGGATCGTCTACGCTAGAAAGCACAAACAAAAAACAGAAGCAGGGATCAAGGCTTACCTCTGGGACGTCACGGACCACGCCAGCACCTTCGGCCTAGGTAGGCCCTGCAGCATGGCCTCCGTCTCCTTGGCGAAGGTTAAGGTAGGACCCTTCCTCCCCTGACCCTCCACTTCCTTGCCCTTGCCCATTTTAGAGCCTCTATGCTAGCGATCCGCGTTCATGCTGAGTAGCTGTACGCTAGCGTTAAGAAGTTCAAGCCTCAACATCTATGCTGGGTTCAACCTTCGGTGTCTACGCTCAGGTTCTGGGTTACGCTTACGCTAGGGTATGGTGATTTACGCTTATGCTTACGCTCGCTCAGGTTACGCTCTACGTTGTCGCTTTCAAAACAGAAAACAAATGGACCCCCCCTTCCCTTTATATAGCGCCCGATGACGCTGACGCTGACGCCACCGCCGCTTACGCCGCCGTTGCCTCGTTTTCACCTTTTTTGCCTATTTTTCACCAAAATCTGTCCAAAACGATAAAATTTAACTAAATATTCATTAAAAAATAGTGATTATTACGTCCTGGTTCCTCCACGGATCCCGTTTTACACGTTTACGCTGGTTTAAACAGCCATTGGCCTAGTACGGCCTTAAACTACCATTTCCCCATCCGCCCATTGCCTGGTAAGGCACTAAACTTCTGCCCATTGGCCCGGTACAGCCTTAGACTGCCGCTCACTGCCCGGTAAGGCATAAAACTGTCATACGTCCAAGTGTGACGATAATCCACCGTTATACATGTACACATAGTCTAAAATCATCAAAAGACACGGAACAATCCCTTTGCTCATGCAACTCTCAGTTTATTGGTAGGGATAAGCTAAATGGACTGCCAGCACTTAACCGCACCGTTAACCATCGACGGACCATACGGCACCATTACACGGGACTTTGACATAAACTTCATCAACTCAAGTCCACTAATGGATGACGCGGTCATAGCTTCAACACAACAAACAACAGACGACTACGGAGGCATGACGAAATTTCTTGACATAGAGGCCGAAAACATCACCGAAGATCCGTTAGCTGAAACACCCATTACCATGCCTGATGGGGAAGTCAAAATCTTAAAATTAAGCACGCTGCTACAACCACACTTGGTACAAGACATCCAGAACGTACTTAGGGAAAACATGAAAGCATTCGCTTGGTCCTATATGGACATGCCTAGGCTAGATCCTAGAATTGTCCAACACAACATTATTTTGGACCCCAAACTGAGACCGATAAAATAGAAAGCACGAAAAGTTAGACCCGAGGTGGCATTTGTCGTCCGCAATGAGATCACCAAGCTTTACCAAGCTGGTTTCATTCGGGCTGTTGATTACGCCGAATGGGTATCCAACATGGTCATCATCCCGAAGAAAAACGGAAGCATTCGCTTATGCATCGACTTCCGAGATCTAAACGTAGCAACCATAAAAGACGACTTTCCCTTACCCAGCATCGATCAACTCATTGACTCGATTGCCGGACATGCCTTACTATCTTTTATGGATGGTTTTTCAAGATACAACCAGATACAAATCAACCCTAAACATCAACTGCGAACAACCTTCATGACCCCATGGGGAACTTTTTGTTACACGATGATGCCCTTTGGTATCAAGAACGCTGGGGCCACTTATCAAAGAGCCATGACGTTTATCTTTAGTGATTACATGCTACGATCACTCAACGATTATGTAGATGACATCGTGATTAAGTGAAAAACGATTGAACAACATGTACAAGACCTCGACTTAGTCTTAAAACATTGTCTAAAATATGAGCTAAGGCTTAACCCCAAAAAATACGTCTTCGGTGTCAAAACAGGCAAGATGCTCGGATTCATAGCCTCTGAAGCAGGGATACAAGTGGACCCTGATAAGGTCAAGGCCATTACAAACCTAAAACCACCCAGTAATCTTACCGAACTTCGAGGTCTACAAGGTAGATTGTAGTTCATCAGGCGTTTCGTAGAAAAATTAACAGACAAACTAAAACCTATGAACCACCTATTGCGTAAAAATGTCCATTTCGAATGGACTCCGTAGTGCTAGGAAGCCTTCGAAAATATCAAAACAGCACTTGCCTGACTGCCTACGGTCTACCTGCCCCAAAACAACAAACCGTTTTACATCTACCTTGCCACTTCAGAATCGTCCATCGCGTCTATGCTCTACCAGAAATGAGATGATGGAACCGAAGTCCTTGTATACTACTTGAGCCACACCTTAGTTGCCCATGAAAGGAAATATAACGACGTGGAGAGGTCATGTTTAGCTTTGGTCTTTTCTCTAAGGAAATGGCAACACTACCTCTTCCGCAATCAAGTTTACATAATTTGCAAGGACAATGTACTGAGAGCCATAACAGGAAACATCTAGGAAACGAGTCGAATAGCCCGATGGAAAGCCATGATAGCTGAGTTCGACCTGTACTACGTAGCACAATTATCAGTCAAAGGTCAAGCCCTAGCGAATCAAATGGCCACATCACCAAGGCATGACCAAGCAACCATAGAGCCTGAATTTCCAGATGAAAGTATAAGCACAATAGACACGGTTCCTAATGACTACGATGCTATTTTAAACTTCGATGAAGCATCCACCTCTCGAGGAGGAAGTGCAGCCGCTGTCATCACTTATCCCTTCGGGGAGATCCAACCCTTCGCCTATCGCTTCAATTTTCACTGTACTAATAACATAGCAAAGTATGAAGGTCTCCTTAGAGGTCTCGTGACAGCACTATCCTCAGATATCACACGGCTCATAGTCAGAGGGGATTCACAATTGGTCATAAACCAAGTTACAGACATTTCCACATGCAAAGCCCAACATTTACAACCATACTGTGACTTGGCGAAACATTTAATGAAACAATTCGAACACATTGATGTGCAACACATCTCGTGAAACGATAATACCATCGTAGACGCGTTAGCCACACTAGCGTTAAATATATCGCCCGACATGTTCTATGCCTTGCCAAGCTCCGTAATCAACTGCGATGAACCAATAACCTCCGAAACATTGCCGATCGCATCTGTTAGTACAACACGTGTGATAGAATGGTACGATGACATAAAAGAGTACCTTCTACACAGCGAAGCCCCGCGACATCTAACAAATGCACAAAAGGACGCCGTACGAAAACGTTCTAAGCAATATACCCTGGTAGGTGACACATTATGCCGTCGATCTTACGAAGGCATGTTGCTAACATGCGTCAGTAGTACTGACGCCCAAACAATCGTTGATCAAGTGCATGAGGGACTATGTGGAGGACACATAGCACCAAAAGCCATGGCCACAAAAATAAGACGCTTAGGCTATTATTGGCCACACATGGAATACGACTGCTCCTCCAAAGTCAAAACATGTAACGTTTGTCAAAAACATAGTAACTTAAAACATGTACCGCCAAACGAATTGCACACAGCACAAATAACATGGCCTTTTCAAAAGTGGGGGTTAGACCTTATCGGACCAATAACACCCTCATCTTCTGTAGGGCACAGTTTCATCATAACCGCTACTAAATATTTCACAAAGTGGGTAGAAGCAGCTCCCCTTCGAAAAACGACTTCTAAACACGTGTGCAACTTTATCCTAGAAAACATTGTAACCCACTTTGGCACCCCTTTGACAATTATCACTGACAATGGGCCACAATTTAGTAGTGTCGAAACAAAAACCTTTTGCAACAATCTGGAGATCAAACACTCGTTTTCCTCTCCTTACTATCCTCAAAGCAATGGGCAAGCAGAAGCAACCAATAAGACGATCATAACGATACTTAAGAAAATGCTAACCCAAAGCAAAAGGAAGTGGCACGAGCAATTACTATATGCATTATGGGCTTACCGCACTACTCATCGAACATCAACAGGTAAAACTCCCTACAGTCTCGTTTACGGTTCAGAAGCTGTTTTACCTTTGGAATTACAGGTACCGTCGTTAAGGATCACACTCTTCGGACTCCTCGACGATGGTCAAAACAATGAGCTACATCTCATTGACCTCGACTCGGTGGAAGAGGAACGCATGCGTGCACTCGATCAGATCGAATGGTACCAAAAGCAACAATGACAGTGACATCGGCATGACATCAACAAACGCCCAATCCACGAAGGCGATCTCGTACTTAAAGCTGTTCAGGAACACCCAGACAAATTCTCAGCCAACTGGGAAGGGCCTTACGTGGTCATCAAAGCATTCGACAATGGTGCATTCAAGTTAGCTGACATAGAAGGGAACGAGCTCACTAATCTAATAAATCATTTGTACCTAAAACCGTTCTATGTCTAAACACAAACTCAGGTACGTGGAAGTCCTAGAATTACGACTATAAACTGATACCACAGAACAGTCCTGGATTACAACTTAAAACTAATACCACAGCGTCTGCAATGACAATAAACTACCACCCGTCTGGCATGACAGTAAACTGTCGCTGTCACAACCATCAAGGTCCGCCAAGACTATAAACTAGCTGGCCTCTTCATAGTCCGCTAAGACTTGAAACTGGCAATGTAACGTCCATCACGATGCTAAACAGGCAATGTCCAACGGGTTATGACATAAAAATAACCCATGAAAATCTGCCAAGACTATAAACTGGCAAGTTCACATCTGGCACATCACTCCGCCGCCATGCTCATTCATCGCTCGCTTCATTGCACAACTTGCTATCAGTCGCCATCTTTAGTGCTGCTTTCATCTGTATACAGTACCTGCTGTTCTCCAGCACCTCTGTGCCATCAGCCACCATGTAAGTCTAAGCTCGCCTATTCGCTTACGGTTTTCTTGTCTCCTTGGCGTTACGTTTGAAGGATGACACCTGGAAGTTCCGTACAAAGAGTGCACTTCATCACGAGCCGCAAGATAAGACATTGTTCATGGCATACATGGCACGACTAAATCCCCATTCACTAGTACATCCCCATTCACTCATACATCCCCGTTCACTAGTACATCCCCATCCACTCATAAAATTCCCCTATCCATCCGCCGACACACTTTATCCCGACATCCCCTTGATGCACCCAGTACACTTAAAACACCATACTGCTTTCAAGCAGCCGCAACGCGCCGCACAACACTTGCGCATGAGTACACAAGCAAAGCAAAGTTTACAGCGCAAAAAAAAAGAGACCTCTGGCACCGCCCATACAAGCCCTAGGCGGGAAGGTAGATGTCTCAAAACTCAGTACTCATGTCCAAAGTGCTCAAAAAACATCCAATTGCATGGCTTTGGCTCTGCCAACAGGTTCCCCTTGAACACTAAACATGGGCCCTGCTCTCCCAAAGAATGTAACACATCCTCCCATGGCTTTGGTCCTGTCAACAAGTTCTGTTGCACACTAACCAAGAGCCTTGTTCCGCCAAAAGACACACCTCGCATGTCTAAACTCCGAGTCTGCTAAACAATGGCTATTGCCAAGGATCGGCATGCCTCACATCAAAGCATCCCCTTTTCCCTAATTAATCTCCTGGACCGATCATCAATCCCTGCAATCTCCCTAACCTCCCAGATACAAAATTCCCCTTTCCCAATCCTCTGTACTACTGAACACGGTGCGATGACGTTTCGTCCAAGTGGCAACAGACAACGTCTCTATCGAGTTGCTTGTGGTGTTTTGCACTTCTTTGTCGACGCTTCTCGGATCGATTCCTCCAAGCGTCAACAAAGAGGGGCCAATGAAACACCACAAAATTCGGAGCTTAGTACTTGTCCGACACCAAACAGGACCCTAGAACTCACGAACGACGCCAGCGGCATGATCGCAACACTTAGTTTTTGCTAAGTACATGGTGCCAGCGTATACACTCCAGCGTATACGCCAAGACCACACATATAGCGTATACGCCCAGTGTATACGCCCAGCATTCCAGTGTATACGCCCAGCGTATACGCCCAGCACTCCAGCGTATACGCCCGGCTCTCCGGTGTACACGCCCAGGTGCTGCAGATGCACACGCTCGACGATAAGGTCTCCAATGAAAGCATGAAGATAACACCGAAGAGCAAGGATTGAAGCAAGTGGACATCCTTCGGTGTATGCGCCCAGCGTGTACACCCAGCATCCTTCGGCGTATGCGCCCGGCATGTACACCCAGCATCCATTAGCGTATACGCCTGGCATGTATGCCCAACATTCACCAGCGTATACGCCTAGCGCTCAACATCTTCACCCAGTTCACGCCCAACATTTTCAGCGTATACGCCGACCTGACATGGCGTATACGCCCAATAGTTGTAACATTTTGTATATTTGTAAAGTGTATGCACCCAGTCAATGTGCCATGTGTCTCCCATCCCGAGTCTAGTGTAACAACCTGTATAAAACCCCCATTTTCCACTTCATCAGGACGGTTCACAAAATCCCAGAGCACTAGAGAACATTTACGCTGTGCAAAAGAGCAGAAAAGCTTCTTACACTAGGAAACCCTGCATGCTGCGGATCTAGTCTCTTACGCTCAGCTCGCCCTGCAAATCGGCCGAGTCATCCTTGTGTAAGCCGGGGCTTTTCGTCCACCTTGTGTTCCCACACAACTGCGTTAGATCGGTGCACTGTACTTTGACTCTGTACTGTTTACATTTGCTGCAAGTTCTTTTACAGTTCTACGTCAATTTGGTCCACGCCTCGTTTACATCTGTTTACGCTCACGCTTCATTTGCATCCATTTACGTTTCACACTTTTTTTGCTATTTACACTTGCACGCCGTTTACGCATAACCCAGCGTATAGCATTTTGCGTACGCGCGGGGAAATCCTTGTCTGATCCGCGTGCGGACCACCCAAGGTACTCTGCCTCCATTGCATTCCAGCTCGCCCTCAGGCGAAGGCAGGGTCTTCTGTACCCGTCCCACGATCCCATGACCTTTGTTTTCCCTTCCAGCCAGAGACCAATGATTTCAGGCGGTACACTACTGAATCATCATGCATCTCTGACTTGGAGAGTGATGGAGCGTAAAGCCCAAATAGATCTCCTAAACCTCAAGTGTCAAGATTTGAAATCTTTCGCTTCCAAGGTATGCAAGTGGGGTCAGGATGAAAAGAACCACAAACACCATTACAAGAATTCGTTAAAGGAAGTGTCCGTTGAAAAACGCCAACTGGAAATGTTTGTGGAGGGTTTGGGTTTACGTTCTGCTTTTGATACCTTCGCTGAAAACACAACTGTTAAGATGGAATCGCCCACAAGGGTGATTACAACTGCTTCTGGGGAGGTGTCTATTGGCAAATTCCCTCTAAAGCGTCCCACTTGGTCAGCTATCGATAAGGGGAAGGCCTTGGTGGATGTCGACCTAGGCCTTGATGGGACGAACTGGATGAGTGTCTCGGAAGAGGAAATCCTTCGTCGGCTGGAATTTGGCTTAGGGGGATCTCCTATGGTAAGTATTTTTTCATTATGAAATTGATTTGCTGAATAATGTTTGAAATTTTGGTGTTCTCTTATTCTTACATGGATTGTTCCTTTTGTATTTTCAGGATGAAGGGGGTGATGATGTCCAAGAAGCTGGCCCTAGTGGAGCGGGGGCCCCTGATGCCAGCGGATCTAAAGGGGACAATCCTCCCATCCCAGATGCTTATTTTTTAGTTTTTTTTTATTTTTTGTAACACACAGGAATTGTAAATTGGAAACTTCTTGTTATGTTACAGATGGATGAAAACAGTTAACTCTCGTAATTGTACATCATTGTATGTATATATAGGAAAATAATTTTTGTTGATTTTGAGTTTAATCACAAACATGACACGACAATGTAAAATGTTTTGATTTGTTTTTTCGTTTTATTTTCTTGAGAGTAATGCACGGATGTAATCATAAGTTGGAGTATAATGATAAACGAAAGAGGCCAACAAAGTATAAGTGTGTGATCTAGTTTAAGGCCATTTCGGGCCAGATTCGCACTAGTTTAAGGCCATTTTAGGCCCCAGTCGTAAACAAGGAACATTTCGAATAACATGGGTGGATTTCCCGATTGACCGACCATTTCTGATCGTGGCTAGTTTTATGTCATTGCGGACATGATAGTTTAACGTCGTTCTGAATAGGTTGTAGTTTAGAGTCATTTTGAACGGAGTTGTGTTGTTATTATTTTAGTAGTTTTTTGATTTTTCTTATTTTTACATTAGGCGATGTGTCAGCGGGTACAATTCTATATTCGGCATCCCCTTCGCTAATTACGTTGAAAGGTAACTTAGCTCAAGGGACATTTGGTGGAATGGTTCCCGCATCAGTGTTTTCAGACGTTTTGGTATTTATTGTGAGTTCTGTGTTAGTTGTTTCTAAGTGAGAAGGTGTATGTACAATGTCAAGCATAGGTGTTTCTATTTTAGGTGGATCTTCTTCCATGTTTAAAGGATTAGCACTTACCGGTTGTTGTTCATTTATGTCATTTTGTCTAGGCTCTTCGAGCTTAACCTCTAAGCCTTGGTCCGTGTCCATGTACGATGAAATGATGGGAGTAGTAGCCTCCCCATAAATGATGATTTCACCACCTTCATAAGGTAGGTGAATCTTTTGGTGTATAGGGGATGAGACTACTTTCAGTTAGGCTAACCAGGGCCTTTCTAGTATTAGGTTGAATCCTGGCATTTCATCGACTACTACAAAGTCGGCAGATGTGGGGAATTGATCACCTGCTATGAAGTCTAAGTTGATTTTACCCTTAACTATCACGCGCAACCCGCTAAATGATTTTAGGCATGTCGTTGCAATTGGTCTGATGAGTTCTGTAAGCCCTAGCTGTTCAACGATGGGATATGGTACTACATTTGTGGTAGCTCCATCATCCATGTGGACCCTATGTATTTTGAATTGGTTTACATGTATTGTTATGAACATAGGGGCCATTGTTATCTCCCCTATTTTCTTATCCACCTTGATGTTATCGTCATGAAAACTTAATGGTTTGGAAGTTGGCCCATGGGGCGAGTACATTACCGCATGAATGGATGGTTCATTTGGGGGCAATTCCTCGCTTACTGGGGTCGACGTTAACATGCGGACCAAAGCTTCACGATGTGTTTGCGATGTTAAAACTAAGTCATACAAGCTCAATGAAGTATTCTTTTGTTTGAGTGCCTGCGTGACTTGTGTTAAGGCTGTTGCTAAGTCTCTATTATTGGGCGTGTTTTTATCGATGGTGACTTGGTCCATTGGGCCCAACAGTTTTATTTCATGCATCGTTGCTCGTTTTGGCCCGGGATTGTTGATTTCGACGTATCCTATTTTCTAGATGGTTAGCCTTCATATCCCATGTTTGGTTGACTATTAGGTGGCGTCATGGGTACTGCGTTAAGTGGAGTGGGTTTAGGTGGCCCTAAGGCTAGTCGTTGAGGCTCCTTCTCCAAGCGTTCACGCATAAGCTTATCCGCTAAGCGTTCTCATGTGTTGCATGGAGGTGGAGTTGGTTTTAGAGCCTCGAGTTGCCTTGGGGTTCATATGGCATATGGAGTCGGGTGAGGTTGCAATTGGATAGTCAGATGTGGTTGAGCAGACTATTGGCTAGGCACCCTGATGAAGTAAGGACTGGGTTTACTTTGCGTTTGGGAGGTGGAGGATTGGTAATCATTAAGACTTTCGAGCGTCCTAACAAAGTATGGGGTTGGTTTAGGCAAGGGTTGGACCTTCGTTGCTGTGACTGCAGGTGGTACTCAGACTACAAAAGGGGTAGGCCAAATAGGAGGGGTTGGTATATTCGAGGTAGTGACGATGGGAGGTACACGCACCATGTATGATTTTTCGAGTGTCGGGGTATTGGAAGTTACTATGGTGGAGGGTACGCAGACAACATATGGCTGCTGCGGGGCGTATGATGATTGAGGTGTGGGTGTTGATGCAGTAGGAGGAATACATACTACAAATGGCTTGTCAGGAGTTTGTTGTTCATAGTCAGAGTAGATGGTGTTAATGATCGACATTTCAGGTTCATTATCTAGGCAGATTGTGTTAATAACATACGGTGCCTCTTTGGTATTCAGAGGATCTTTATACACTTCCATAGCTTGGTTCTGCAATTGGACTGGGTTGGCCTCATCAAAAGTAATTTGGCCCCTATCAATCATTCGCTATATATCCTACCTCAGGGTGAAACAGTAATCCGTGTCGTGTCCATTACGTTGGTGATAGTCGCAGAAGCGATCCATTCTAAAACCTTTGAGCACTAGAGGCTCATCCAACGTTGCTAGGCTTGGGTTCTAAACGAGTTGATAGAATCGATCATGTCTCTGGATGGCCATGGGGGATAACTATTTGTGTTTCATTAATCCAGCTTTCAGTAGTTGATTGAATAGCTGGGATGGCTTCATAGGCAGTGGTGTATATTGGGAGGGTTCTTTCCTCTCAAAGCTTCTCATACGATTTTGTGTTGGGTTATGCGATGATGATGATTCTGGTGTAGTCATGGGAGCAGGTTTAATATAATTAGTAGGGGTCACCGATGGTTTGTTTTGTTGTGCTACGTTTGGTTGTTGCGCTTTCGCTATTGCCGCTATATTTTCTTTAGCCTTTATCCTTTTTACTATGTTGATTTTTAAAGGCTAGGTATGCAGAATCGTGGCTATTTTGAGCCACCTCCTCTATATTTTTAATTTCTACAAAAGCTTGGTTAAGGTTACACACATTGAGTTAATATAGCTTAGATTTGAAAAAATCATTAACAGCCCCCTTTAGAATGGTGAGCAGATATGTCTGTGGGATTGGCTCGTGTAGCTCATTGAAAGCGGCACTCCACCTCTAAATGAATTTTTGTACAGGTTCTAGCGGGGCTTGTTTAACCTATATAAGGCTGTCCAGTGTTGCTTCAGGTTTCAAGTTATACTTGAACCTGATCATGAATTGGTGTAACAGCTCTTTCAGGGAAAATATGAAATTTCTCGGCAAGGCCCGGTACCAATCAAGTGCTCTCCCTGCGAGGGACATAGGGAACACTCGCAAAATGGCATGGGGCCACACTTGGAGTAATGCACATTCTAATCTAAATGTTATAAGATGAGCATTAGGGTCTGTTTCCCTATTATATTTAGTTAGTGTAGGTAATGATATGCCTTTGGGCAAGGTTAGGGGTGGGACGGAAGGGCTGATGGGGTCATCATGGTAAAAGTCCACTACCTTCAACTCTCCGTCGGCAGCCATTTTGAGGCGCTTGACCTTGTAAATTAGTTCTTGTATTAGTTTTTTAGCATTTGCCTAGTCTTGGGCACTAGGTGACATGGCAGCTTGGGGATGTGGTACATTGTACAAGTTGGACTATTGGATGGTAGGTTGAAAGGCTGAAAGATGTGCGGTCAGCAGTTGCACTTGTGGCACATTCATCGCGGGTGGCACTAGGGATGGCACATTGTAAGCGAGGGGTTGTTGTTGCTGTGGTTGCAGCTGTACTTGGGGAATGTTGGCTGGTGGGATCATTTGAGGTGGTATGCAATAGTGAGGGGGTTGATGTGGTTGAGCACCCATCGCTGCCCATTGCCCAGTCATGTTTTGTGGAGGAACCCCCTGTTGGGTTACAGCGGTGGAAGGGGCTCTGTGCATTTGGATGTGGGGGATATAGTGAGCGGACATAGATGCAGGTATTACATGTGGCATCACGATCACTCGGGGTGAGAAGGTTGCTCCAACGTTATTGTGAAGGGGTGGTACTTGCGAGAATGGGCCCGCGGCTGCAGCGGGGATGATAGCAAGAGGGAGCGTACTGAATTGCGGGTTGGTTGTAGCAGGAACATGAACAAGTGCGGATGTTTCTAGCGAAGGTATTTGCACTTGGGTGAACCTAAGGGGTTGGAGGGACATGATTTCCCCTATTCCTGGATGAAACATGGGGTTGATATGGGTTTGTGGACTAAGGGTGTGATACGAGTCTTCATGTTCAGATTGGGCAGCGAAGTCATCCTCCTCTTCCAGTTGAGGATCTACTGTAGGCTGATCCCGAGATTGACTCCTTTGTAGGAGGAGTTGTGTGATTAGTTTAGAGTAAGGCTCTGGGACAGGGATGACATCATACGGGGAAGGAATGAACTCTTGCCCTCCCCTGTAGAAGAGTTCGTACTGCCTCTTGACTTCTATTTCGGTCCGGTCCACGGCTAGGCCGGCTTGTATCTTCACACATATGAAGTTGTATTGGTCTTGGGTTATGACATGGGATGATGGGTTCCTCCCTTGCAACCTAAGGGACCAGCGAGGCCCCACTGTGGGTTGTGCCGCAGGCTGTTGGACGGCCATGGTGCCTACAATGTCGGTGACTTGTGTAGTTGTAGCGGTGGTGTTTGCGGTGTTCATGATGACTTGTTGAGGATGTGACATAGTGTAGGGATGTGAAATTAGTGTACTGAGTGTAGCATAAACCTACATTGGCAGTGTACAACATATACGCTTCAACGATCGGCGTACAACGACAATGTATACAGCGTGTAGGTGTAGAGTGTATAGTGTCAGCGTAGAGAATCTACAGCATAAAGAGTACAGCGTATACACTAGGCAGCGTATACAGTGTCAGCGTGCAGTGTAAATAGGGTTACGACGTACAGAGTGTAGCGTATACAGACGGCAGTGTAAACGGGTGTACAGCATAGGATGTCCAGCGTAAACTTGGCTGTGGCGTATATGTTAGCAGTGTAAATAGGGTTTTGTGTGTAGCATAGGCAAAGTTGCAGCGTAAAACGTGCAGCATATGTTTGGCAACGTAAATGCTGGGGATTTTTCAGATAGACTTAGTGTATGGTTGACAACGTAGATGCTGGGAGAATTGCAGGTGGTGAGTTTTAAACAAGACAGCGTAGACACTGAACAACATAGACACTGGATAGTTCGTAGACCGTAAGTTTTAATAGAGCAGCGTAGATGCTAGAAGGTTTACAGACAGAATTGGCGTATGGTCGGCAGTGTAGACGCCCAATAGCGTAAATGCTGGGAAGCTTGCAGGTAAGGTTTTAGGCAGAGACCCTCCTTCTAGAGCCAATTTCTGTACTGTCTGAAATCGTCTATCTCCGGCTGGAAGGAAACAGAGACCGAGGGATCACAGGACATGCACAGAAGATCCTACCTTCACCTAAGGATGAGCTAGAAGGAACGAAGGTAGAGTACCTTAGATGGTCCGCACACGGATCAAGCAAGGATTTCCCCAAACGTACACCGAGGTGCTATACGTTGGGTTATACGTAAATGGCGTAACGAGTGTAAATCAGAGCGTAAGCAGTGTAATTGATGTGAACAGAGCATAGACATAAACAAGTGTAAAAAAAATACATGCAAAAATTAATGCAAACTGTAAACAATTTTAGGATGAAAATGTAACAATGGCATTTCAGAATGAGAGTACAATGCACTGGTCTAACGCAGTTGTGGATTGACACAAGGCAAATGAAAAGCCCCAGTGGATGCAAGGATGATTGTTGGCTGGTTCACACTCTAGGCACAACGTAGAGGCTATATGCTCAGCGTACAGGGTTGTCCAGCGTACAAGGTTTTCTACTCTGGTTCTCAGCATCTCTGCTCTCTAGTCTGCTCTGGAATTTGCCAACCGACCTGGATCTCGTAAAAATTTGAGCTTTTATACAGGTTTTGACATTAGACTCGTGTTGGGTGACACGTGGCGCATTGACCGAGTGCAAAAGTGTAAAATTTACAAGTGTACAATATGTTACATTTGCTGGGCGTATACACTGAGCGTATACACTGTATCAGGTGAGCATAGACTCTGGGCGTATAC